>JAOSBN010000179.1:23981235-24008669 GCA_027563595.1 Erythroxylum suave
GTAGGCTTAGGTTTAGACAAACTAAGTCTAAATCTAATTAAAAAACGTTAATTTATATTTTTAATTTAAAAAAATAACACAGCCGCCTATTGTCATCCGTAGGAAAACAAATATCTATTATTTTGCGATTTGTGAGTTGAAATCAACGAAAACGGATTGTCGTCATTCAGGTTTTTGCGGCTACCATCTCTTCGTAATCTACTCAAAGTCAATCTTCAACAGATTGTCATGATATCATTTTGCTTAGAAGGTCCCACACACGTTATGAAACCTTATCTCCTCGTCAATTATATTACGTGAGCTATACTCACACGGCAGTGCAGTTGGTGCAAAACATGTCATATGTAGGGAGTTCACACGAATGACGCGTGTCACTAATGTTCGAATTGGATTCGTACACCTGCGTTCAGGTCACACAAATCCGTGTTGGGTTTCACCAACTACGAAGACACGTAATTGCAAGGTATTTCATATTAATGCCTTAATCACTGGCAGACACTTTATTCCTCTTTTCCAGTTCCAATAATTGCGTTCTTCGGTATTTCTCTTTTATCTGAATACAAGTACTTTTAACTTACTTATGTAATTAATCATTATTCTTCGAGTGGCTTGTGGTCATTGTAGTGGCTGAACAATGTCCGTATTCAACTTATACCGGATATTCAATTGATTAGAGGGGGATCGATTTGTTTTTCTTCCTCTTACAATTCATTGTACGTGCAATTAATGAAAACAAGTATATTTATATATACTTGTTTTATAAGAACAACGAAAACTAAGTACAAGCGTGTATATATATGTATATATATAACTTAACTAAATTCTCTTTCATTTTTCGTTTTAGTTAAGTTTCTATATACTTCCATATATCAACGATATAATTTAGTACATATAATGTAATCATTTATTTAATTCTTTGCTTGGCTATGTATAAGACTCATAAATATAGCAAAACCTCATTTTATCATCTTTATGCACCAATGTTGTTTTATTGTGAGAGAATTTATCATTTGCTACAGGTTCTATTATACTTATCCTCAGTTATACTTATCTCATGCTAAACATCACATAAAGTTCTAACTCCAAACCAAATTGCTTCTCAACAAATAAAAGCCTTAAGAAACTATTGTTAAGCAAAGTTGCTAATACCTGCAGCAAATATTTATTATAAGCTATGATTGGGTTAACCAATAAATAATGAACCATTCAAGATAGAATTGATAATTGGCTTCATCAACAATTTTTTTATAATATTGGATATCAGAATGTAGAAAATAAATTGCACTATGTAATTGTAATTACTTATGCTAAGAACATTACTTTTTTTTCTAGATGGACTAAATGCTAAGCAACATATAAATAAGAAGACCACTATACTCAGGAGAGGAACCTATAAGGATTGAAGAACTTGTAAGGAATGAGGTAATTCAACTTATTTCATCAAAATGTAGCAACAAGGTCCTAATAGCGATGCTAGGGTTGAAACCGAAAAAAAGATGATTATGATCCTAAGGCAAAGGACCAGCTTAAGGAATGGATGGAATTAGGGACTAACAATTATAAATCAAAGAGGAGGAAAACCAAATCTAAAAACTCGTCATGGTGCGCATTATATGGAATGTTCATGGACTTAATTGTCCACATAAACAATTGGCTCTAAGGGACTTCTTAGCAGCTAGAAAACCTTATTGAGACCATAATAAAGGAACACTTTAATGAACCATTTCAGGCATCCTAATGGTAGCTTCATTGTCTCTTTTGATCCTGCTCACTTGCACTTATCCAATTGGTTTTTCTATGATTATCTTATTCACTGTGAATTTATGCTCGAAACTAGTAATAGTCTTTAGCCATCTCTATTATCTATGCTGCTAATTGGGAGTATCAGAGAGCTAGCTTATGGAGAGATTTAGAGAACATAGAGGTTAGTATAACTATGCCTTGGATGATTACTGAAGACTTCAATTGTGTACTTTCACACTCTAATTCAAATAGGGTAAGGTCACTTCACACTTTGATGTAAAAGAACTGATTAATCTCATTTCCTCTTTAGGTTTGGTGGATCTCATATACCATGCAACTTTGTTTACTTGGATTAACTATTAGAATAGGGAGAGATTCATGTAGAGAAAACTTGATATGTACGTAATAAATAGATTATAGCTAGCAAAGGTAAGGAACAGCTTTGCCACTTTTAAGTCATCACTCTTCTCAGATCACATTCCTATTACTGTTGACAGTCATAGTATGCTAGTAAAGAAGAGATCCCCAAGTTAACTTAATCTTCTAGGGCTATGGAGAAGAAAGGTTATTGTTATAAAGCTTTTTCAGAGTATGCAAATGCTAAAAGACATTAAAAAAATAATGTGTCTCCTTATTGAAACACATAATGATGATCCAATGCAGCAAGATAAAAAGTTGGCTTTGTAGAATCTTATGGAAACTTTTAGGGCTTTATCTAACTCTCCAAAGAATATACCTTTGAAGGAAAGAGAAAGGTTGAACTGAAGAAGTACTTTGAAGTTTTAAAAGCTTATAACTCTCAATTATAACATAAATTTAGAAAAAAATGCCTTTATGGAGGGGATAGAAGCACAAGATATTTCTACAATGATATCTAGGGGAGATACAGGAACAAAATTCTATCTGTTATTGATCCTTATGGAAATCTAGTACAAAGATAGACTAAACTTAAAGAGCTTGCTAGAAATCACTTCTTGGAAATCAATGGAACCAGCTACAACACCTCAAATTTTCTTGATGATCTGTTGAGAATTATACAAGGATATATAGTGTAAACTCACCATTCAATACTGGTCAAAGAAGTTACCAATGAGGAAGTCAAGATAATACAATTCTCCTTTCATACAGACAAGGCCCTAGGATTAGATAGCTTTAACGCAATATTTTTTTCAAATCAAATGGGATCTAATTGGTCCTAGAATTGTGCAACTAGTGTAGGAATTCTTATGAAGTGATAGGTCATTGACCAAACTCAATAAAACCTATCTTTTCTTGATAACAAAATTTTCTAATCTGATGAGCCTCAATGATTATAGACCTATTACTTATTGTAATGTTATATACAAAATTATCTTGAAAATGTTATGAAATAGGTTAAAGCAATCCCTTCCTTAGGTGATAAATGCAAGATAAGGAGCATATGTACCTGGGAAAAGCATAGGAGACAATATAATGTTGGCCCATGAAATCTTCAGAGATTACAATTCCAAGTTGAACATCAGTAGTTTTACTCTTCAAATTGATTTTACCAAGGGTTTTGATATATTGACATTCTTCATCTCTTCCCTCCAAGCTCTTGGTTATCCTAACAGATTCATTAAATGGATTCATGCATATATTACCATTGTCTCCTATGTAGTGTTAATCAGTGAGGAGCCATTAAAACTCATTAAAGCTTCAAGACATTTAAGGCAAAGAGATCTATTGGCCCCTTTCCTCTTTGCAATCATTATGTAGGTATTAAATATAATCACTAGTATGAACATTACAAAAAATCTAACTTTTAGGTATCATTGCAAATGTGGAAATCTTAAACTATCAAAACTCTTTTTTGCTGATGATATAAAAATATTGTTGGCTAATGATCCTCTATCCATTGGAGTTTTTCTACATTCTCTATCAATGTTTGTGGAAATCTCAGGACTAACTTTCAAACCAAATAAGAGTTATGCTTATCACTCTAAACACAATTGAGTGGACTCTGTAGGTTTGATCTTTAATATAGGCTTAAAGATTCTATAAGTATCCCTAACTTATCTTGGTGATCCAATTTCAACAAAAAAGGCTATAGGAAATAGAATACAAGTCCCTAATATCCTCTATTGAGAAGAGAATCCCAACATGGAATGACAAATTCCTTCCATATGGAGGGAGCATATAGCTGAATATCTTAATCCTCAATAACTTGCACATCTACTAGTTATCTCAACTTGCATTGCCAAAAAGGATACTTAAGAAAATTAACAGAATTATAAGAGATTTCATATGTAATGGACAAGATAACACCTATGGAAAAACTCTCAAGGTCAAATGGAGCACTATCTATTTGCCTACGAAATATAGAGGCCTGCGAATCGTAGTAGCAACCAGGATGGCTAAAGAAATAATGGCTAAGAAACTTTGGAGAATCTATATGGAGAAAGAAAGTCTTTGGGTGAAGTGGATCCATATAGCGCGTATCAGATAAGAAACATATTACCATTCAACGTAAAGAAAACACAATCCTTTGCATTTCATCAGATCTTAAACACTAGACAACTTATGCAACCCCACATTAAGCACTTTATTGGAAATATAAGTAATACAAAATTTTAATATGACAACTAGCATCCGATGGCGCCATTATATCTCATTCTATACTTCCACAACCTAAGAGGTTCTATGCCTATAAATACTAAGGTTCAAATGCTACCCAAAATGTAAACTAGAGCTGAACTTTTCATTCATCAAGGGGTTCTTGTATCATCATGGAAAATCTACCAAGTTACAAGCCTGATCAACTTTAACTGGATTGTATGCAAATGGGAGCTACAAAATTCTAAACTATTCTCAACTGATTTGTGTAAAAGGCTACTATTAAGATCCCTAGATAAATTCTAATGTCATAAATTCATATGGGACTTAAAGATTGCACCAACTTATTTATTTACATTGTAGTTAGCAACATTGTATAGGTTAGTAACAAGAGAGAAGTTAAAATTTTAGGTGTCTAATATCAAATGTGCACCGTGTGGAGACACATTGGAGACACTAGAACACCTATTCTTTAAATGTGCTCCAATTAATCAATTGTGGAGTCAATTTTTGCTGACATTCAACCTGAAGAATAACAACCAAATATGAACAAATACATTTAGACGAGCAACTAGGGTGAACTGCAACCTGAAATGAGATCACAAGCTATTCAAAGTTGGTTTTTCTATGCCAGTTCACTATATGTGGAAAATGAAGAATGCCAACCTATTTAGGAATGCTAAGGATATCTTAGATTACAACTAGCTAGGGTATATGAAAGGTTGATTGCTCTAAGAAATTCCTACAAAAACTTTAAAACAAGGCTAAAAATGAGACTGAACCTATAAAACAAGTTTGTTATCCCATAAATGTTTTGCAATTTTTGTAAGCATAGCTAGTGTACTCTCTACAGTTTGGAGTGGCTTGAATTGTAATGTTATGTAATGACTCTATTATTGTATTATAAAATTCATTAATTACTTTTGTGAAAAAACATTACTTTTTCTTACAAAGAGCAATCCATGTATCTACCAATGCGATAATTTAATGGAGAACAACCTTATTTTTCTAGTCTCGTACATAACACAAAATACACAAACTATACCGTCATCCCTAAGGCTTTTTTTTCTGTATGTTGAAGTCAATTTTGATATGGCAAGGTATTTTTTCCGTCATGAATGTGGCATTTAGAAAGATGAAAAGTAAGAGATACAAGAATTTAAGCTAGTTGACTTTTCGGGTTGAAGGCATTGCTTTAATTAAAAAATCTCAATTTGTACGAAGGAATATTCGTATCATTTGCGAGCATAGCCTACGACTATTTTAAATGTCCTCGTTACATTGGAAGTTTCAGAATCAATGGTGTGCCCAGGCGCTGGCCACTAGCAAAGCTAAAGGGAAATTGTGCGCTAAATTTAAAACTTTCCTTAACTTTGATGGCATTGCATTTACTGTTAGATGCTATATGGGTTGATGGCTGGGCAATGGTATTTCGAAATTAGAAAGAGAAAATAAACAATGACCTAAGAATAGTAGGCTGTTGATGTAAGGCATTGGAAATTGGATGCTGGGCACCATACGTTATGGTGCTTGGGTGAACTTGGAAACTTCTCAGTTCCTTTGGATATTTTTATATACGACTTGGAATTCGAACGTGCTAAATGCATAGTAGTCTATTGTTGACTGTAACATGTCTGCCAATTAGAAAGAAAGATGCCATTTTGCTTCAAGTATCACTGAAGAATCTTCTCCATAGAATTCAAAACACTGGGAAGAATATGAGTGGAGTTGAGTTCAATGTTGTAGACCGTAACTCTACATTTCCAATTTCATCCATGCAAACCCTCCAAACCAAGGATTTGAATGTACATGCCTAATAGTTTGTCTGGCTGCGACAGGAAAGTGATTAATTGTGTGAAATTTTAAGAAGCACAAAAGGTAGCAGCCTATCAGAAATTAAAATATCGGCACAGTTCAGTTAACATTGATTACACATATAGCTATGTAACTTCCAATTAATGAAGTCAGTACTTATGCATGAATGTTTAGTAATTTTATCATATCGATGATGTTTGTATAAAATAATTATTGTTTAATTTCCAAAATACTGCAATTTTGTTCCTAGGATTTGAATTCGAGTTATTATAACTCTTAAATTAGACTCGGGAATTGAGGCTTCTCAAGTTTACTAAAATGCAAGCCAAACCTATCTTAGTAAGTCAATATGGTAGCTAGATACAATTACCAATATCTTATTATCAATTTCATTCTATAAAGGATAAATGAAAGGAAAGAAGAGAAAATGACTACGCATCCAGAAAATAGGAAGAATATCAATAACTATTTGCAAAGTCACTTGCATACATATGTTAGAATACACTAGGTTTAACTTTACTTTTTAATATAATTTGTAGCTATTAAATTTGTAATCTTTAAGTATTCCTTTTTTCTTTTGGAAATTAAGTAAAATTCATTAAACAACTACATCTCCAATATGAAACTTCAAAAGTTTTACCAAGGCTAAGTAGGATATATTCATAACAAGTAAAGAAAATCAACGATCAAGGTCTTATAATAATCTAAGCTTAGCACACATTCCAAGAGATATTAGTGTTGTAAGTTCCATTGTAGTAACATCAATACTCATCTTGAATAAGAGTCTCTATAGGCTGCTTTCAACATTGATAGCTTGGTTTCCAAATAGTCTTTTGTTTCTTTCATGCCATAATAGGTATATCAATACCCCAAAATTTAATTCAACAATGTCCTATCTCTTTTGTTATACAACTTGATTCCAAAAGTCAAGCTAATTGTGTCTTACTAATTTGAATAGTAGCAATGCAAGTTTAAAAGAATTAGTATTTGATTCCATAAGTAAGAGGAGTTTGTACGGTTGAAAAATAGGTCCTCATTAACATCTAAGCAAAGAACGCAACTACTATTTATTAAAGAAAACTTAGGATTGTCCTTTGTTCTTAGTTTCCTACTAGTTGTAAGCTAAAGAATGAAAGACTGGGAAGGGACTAAAGTAGAATCCAAACTAGGCTAGACCAGTCTTTTAGCAATAGTGATCCTAGTAGGAGTTTTTTTACAGGATTTAGTAGTGAATTTCAAAGAGCTATCCTCGACACATTAGAAGGTGTCCTCCTTAGAGATGTTGGGGAAATGGTGCATGTTGTCTAATATTTCCTTGAATCTCTTAAAAGAGTGGAAACACCAAACTTAACTATCATCTTTGATTAGATCATAAACCTTTGGTGTGAGCAGGCATAATGGTTCTAAAGTAATGGAACTCCCTTAATTTGTATAGGGGACCCAGGTTATGGTAATGATCAAACTAGAAGCAAGTATTATTACCATCCCCTATTTTATGTTTCAAGAAAGGTTGCATTATATCCCTTGCTTGCGTGAGGTGTTAAAAATAACCGTAATGATCCATTTGTTGTCCCTTTTCAATAGATAAAAATGAAAAAAAGTATTCTTGATTTCATCAGAGGTTACCTCTCTAGGGAACTCAGTAGAGTATCAAGTAGAGAAAAATCATTCTGCAGAAGTTCTAATATCTTTAGGAATAAGCACAACATTAGTGTTTGTCCCTAGTACCTTTTTAAAGTTTTCATAATCAATCTTATTGAGGCCCTCTTGATCATATATCTCTTACCCTCAAAGCTAGTAGAGACACTATCTTGTTCATGTGTCTCTTTGATCTAATGATATTGCAGAAAAATTTTAAGTCCTTATCACCATCTTTCAAATATGGGATGTAATATTTTTGCAATAATTATGAGTTAAAAGTCTTTGGAGCATTTACATACCTTTTTAGTTCTACTGTCTCCTACTCCTTGATTAGAGGGGTTATAGGATTTAGAGCAAGGTTATTTTGGAATCTATTAAGAAAATTAAAACCCTCTTTTTTTCTCTAGAAGCATTGAGGCAATGCTTTTATTTTGAATGAGAGTGAGTTCAACCTTGATGGCTTTCAACTTTTGGAGGCATTGGATGGATTGTAAGCCTTTTACCTTAAAGCTTAGGTGTTTCGTAACATCTTCCTTAAAGCTTAGTTGCTTTATTAAAGAGTTGAAGAACCAAATGGGGTTTTCCTTTTGACAATAGTGGTTTTTGCCTAAACTATAAAAGGAGTAAAATTAAAGGAAAGGAAGTTATAGAAGTTGGCAAAGGTGAGAAGGAAAGAGTTGAGCCAAATAGAGTTCACTAGTTATTTATCAAGATTCTTTTAAAGGAACTAGCTTCTAGTTTATTTTTCGTTCCATATTGAATATACCTAAGATTAATAAGCTCTAGGTCTTCAGTTAATTAAGGTAATATGTGATTCCTAAATTTCGTTTATTTCCAACAACTTTGGGCTTCTAGAGGTGATATAATACAGTTAAAATCACTTATTAGAATCTAAGGGATGGTAGAGTTAAAACTCAGGTCTTGTATATCATTCCAAAGTTTCTTCCTTTGAAACTTCTAATTTGAGACATAAACTATAATGATGGCCAAAAAGGACTAAGATTGCCTTATGAGAACTTCACAGTAAATATATTATCTGAGAAGAGTCAACTCAATAATTCAAAAAATAAAGGGTCAAAGGAGATGATTATTCTCCCATTGAAGTGTGTAATTGCTAAAGTAATCTAATCCTTCTACTAAAACAAAAGCCCTTTTTAGAACTGCTAACTTTTTATTTTGGTCTAAATTAAAATAAAAGACGAGGCTTCTTAAGGTTTAAGAGATGTTTCAGAGCCATTTGTTTATAAGGGTTCTTTAGGCCCCTAATACTCCAAAGCTATTTGTTTGTTAGGGTTATTTAGGCCCCTAATACTCCAAACTTGGATATTCATCTAGGTGAGGTTGTACTAGCCATTTTCTTTATGGATTTCCTAAAAAATTTTACTTCTCGTAGTAATATAGATTAAAGTGTAAGGATAACTTACCGAATTTACTTCAACCTTGTCAAGATAAGGAGAGGGGTTGTCCTAGGTATAATGCTACATATTTGGCTCATTATGCTCTGTTTATTTTTTTCATCATATTCATCTATTATTGTTATGTCATATTCCACTATTGATGTTACTCGATCATTACTATTAACATTATGTAGATTTGTCAATGCCCCTACTATTTGTGCATCTTTGGTCATGGTTCTTTTATAGAAGCAGCAGTTAAAACTTCTTTATTTGATAACATATGAGAATATGTAGAAAGGAGGTTCTATTTTAATTATTAGAGATTACCTCACTTTTGTCAATAAGTTAAGTATCTTTATTCTTAATCCTTCAAATGATCATATGGCCATTTCATATTAGTTTCCACAAATTGGTGACTTTAATAAATTCATCCACCAATTTACTATCCTCATCGAGTTTCATTATTTGATTGCGTCAAGTAGCTTCTTTTCTATCTCCATTTCAATATAGACTGGGGCAAAGCTAATGCTTTTAAGAGTAGTCGTGTTCTCATCCTCATCTAAGTTAATTGGTCTAGCCAAATAAACTAACTATATGCCTTAGATACTTTGAAGACCAGTACTCCCACAAAACCTTATAGAAATTAGCTTATATTAGTAAGGTTCACAACCCGATTTTATCTAAAGATTGCCAGGTCTCCATCTTTTGATTAATAAAGGCTTGTCTTGGATATGACAAGTGGTTGGGTTGTCGAAGCCCCCAAAATAATACCAATTCTCCAAATTTTCTAGTAGTTGTGGAACCAAGTTGAATCCCCAAAGAACTGAACACTAGTTTCTTAATTTCAAGCAATAAAATTAAATGGAGGTTTTTAATTAAACAACTGATTAACTAATATTAATACGAAAACAAATTAAATAAACTGAATTTAAATATGAGAAAGTCAAGATTACCAAACTCTGATTCAAAGAGAATATCTCATCTAATTGTAACATTGATCATTGGTCTGAAAAGAATATTTTCACGATTCAAGCAATTAGTCCGAAGCATATTAGGATAGTCATAATAAGTCTCAAATTTTCCTAAATTAATTGGTTCAAACCCAGCATCGAAACCAAAACTTATCATCTATTAACTAGGGGTGATAGCATTCCATACCAGATAAATAATAGCAATAAACTCTATGAAAAAGACTAAATCCTAAATTAAATAATCGAGATAACTGCAACTATTCAATTTAGTTTTCTTGTTTATCATAAGTCAAATATGGAAATTCATAAATAGCCTATTTGCTACATTTACCATTCCTTCATGACAATTACATATCACCGAATTCCTAGATAGTGATAGAATAATCAATATTAAATTACATTGTCAGATTAATTGAATATCAATCACTCATAAAATATGAGAACTCAAAACAAGAAATACTTGAATAAAAACGTGAATAAAAATTTGAAACTAAAAACCTCACAAAGGTACAATCAGAGTATTGAATCCCCTTGAATTAGAACGATTGAGTTTAGCCACACATGGCTTTCACTTCAATAACAAAAATAGAAAAAAAGACTAAGAATTGCTAAAAACATAAAAAGAGAGAACCTTTTTCTGTTGAGAGGAACGTCTCTTTTATAAGATTTTCTAATCTAATCCTAATTTAAATCTAACTTGTAAAGATGTCTATCGAAAACAAATTTAAATCCAAAATCCTACAGATAAGGATAAGGCAAAGTCTTCCAGTGGAATTCTAACTCTTTAAATGATTAGCCTTATCTACTGCATCAATCTCTTAACTTTATCTAAAATTTTTCATTATTATCAATAGAGTCTCAATTTGATGCAATCTCTACTTTTCATCTCCTAAAACAAAACAAACATTAATTTTAGCATTTAAGCACAAAAATAAATTCAAAACAAAGGAGATAATATCAAATAATTATTCAAAATGAGATCTTAACAAATTCTCCTACACTAGACTCATGCTTGTCCTCAAGCGTACATCAGTTCAATACATTAATCATCTTCACAACAACCTCTCATCTCCCTTCATGTCATCAAAAAAATATCCAAAAGCTAGTTCACATTTAATGGTTAAAGCAAAATAACGAGAGAATGAGCACTTATAGGACTCATTGTCAAAACATAGCATCTCATTAATTCCATCAAAATCAATTGAACAAGACTTGACACCCTCAAAAGGATTTCACTCTATATGCTCAAATTCGTTAGAGTTCATTAAGCTCTCAAATCAAAACATAGTGAGTTATTTCCATAAGCTTGCTTAAGAATCATATCTCCACCACTAAACAAAATGTAACTAATGGATAAATCAAAAGGACTTAATAAGGGTTGTAACAGGTTTTAGGTAACATATGACAAAAGGAACTTCGTGGCAAAATAAATTGAAGGGAATCATACAAACTTATCCACACAAGTATCAACTTAAAACAAAAGTCACTTGATTCAAATAAAATCTCTTTCAATCACTTTTTTTTTACTTTTCTTTTCTTTTTTGTCTTTTTTCTTTTTCTCTTTAAAAAAAAACAAAAATATCAAAGAGGACTTTTTTTTATCTTTTTTTTTTACTTCTCCTCCATTCTATAAAAAATCAAAACAATGAAACTTGAATAATCTAATTAACTTTTTATGGAAATGGTCAAAATTCTATGCAAATAAGCTCCATACGATTCCTTCAATTTAAGGGTTCATAATTATTAAGCATATCAACAACAAAAACTGTAAATTCGGCTTATAACAAGGTTATTATTCAAGAAAGAAAGGTTAAGGTTCAAATTGTTTTTCTAGGGATAAAAATTAAAGTAGGCTTGTTTAGGTCAAAAAATGATTATCCTAAATGCCCTCATCATCTTTATACACAAATTCATAAAAAATGTGATCTCAACACGTATTCAAAAGCAAGTTTTAGCATATACAAGTTATGTTTGATAACACACAACAAAAGATACATATGAGTACATATGTGATTAATGCTATTAGGCTCAAAGCTCACGTAGGTGTTAAAAATTGCATCAAGTCTTGCACACTTTCATGCAACAAAACCAATCAGATACTTGAAAACTTTTAATAAAAGCACTAATCATGCTTGTCTCTCTTATGCATTAGATCTTAAACAAAACATGCATCCTAACTTAAGAATTATTCATGAACAAAAATCAGAAAATTATGAAGCTATCATGAGGAATAATTAATATATGAATCAACATATTATGAGTCCAAGAACAAATCACAAAGTTTATGGTGATAAACACTCACTCCCCCCACACCTAAATCATACATTATCACTAATGTATGCATAAGATACTCCCAACTCAATAAAGATAATCAAAAAAATAAAGCACAAAAAAGAGGACTCTCCTAAATTGTGATTATCTAAAAATTATCCACACACGCTTGTTTTTAGTACCACCACCCGTTTCAGAGCTTTCAGCAGATTTAGCATTCATCGGTGAATTGCCTTTTGCTGCAGTCTTGGTAGTTGCCTTAGAACGCCCCATTGCACTAAAAAAAATAAAAAAAAATTACTTAAAAAAGGAAAAGAAATATTAGAAACAAATTAATAATAATTGAAATTAAACTAAAAGAAAGATTAATTAAAAGTAAGTAAAAATAAAAAAAGGTAATGCAAAAAAGTAAAAATAAAACTAATAAAATAAAATAAATAATTAGGGTATAGGTGGAAGAAAATTAATGCTGGGTTGTGTGATGTGTTGTGTGTGGGAGGATATCTGCGATGCGGGGTGAGTGGAGAGAGGTGTAGTGGTATATGTTGTGGCGTGGGGACTATGTGAGGGCTGCGTTGAGCGTGCGTTAAAGGCTACTGCTGAGGGTTGCGTGCTTGTGTGGTGAGCTGGTTGGGGTTGGCTATGTGGGTTGATGAGGATTGGTGAGGGATAACGGAGTTTTAATGTTCCTACAAAGAGAAATAAACGATTAGGGTCTTTTTTATAAAATAAATACTAATAACATGAAGAGGGAAAAAATAATGATGGAGTTTTCTTAAAATAAATTTTTTGTTTTTGTTTTTAATAAATAAATAAATAAAGTAAAATGGAAATAATAATTTTATATTTTTATTTTATTTTTTATGTTTTTGAAATATTAGAGTATTAATCCAGAACACTAAATCGCATAAGGTGACTAAATTGCATAAGGCGAGATCTCACCTTATGAGATTTGGTAATCTGGAATTCCAGAGCACTAAATCACTCACCTTATGTGATTTAGTAGTCTGCAAAATTTTTTTGTCAATAATCTATGTTTAAAAACAAACAAATACATCTTTAAAAAAACAAACAAAACAAAATAAAACTATCATATTTGGGGTTGCCTCCCTAAAAGCACAATTGTTTAATGTCATTATGCTTGACGTGGCTGGTTCTTCCTAAACTTCTATATAATTGTAGTTTTGTACTTCTTAAGTAGTGCCACTAGCCCTTTCTTTTGCTCTTTGGTCAACCTTTTGAAATAATTGTGGGTAATAACTTTCCATCAACTAAATAGATATAATTTAGGCGATCAGGTAACACCTTTAATTTTATCTTTGGAGCTGTAAATAGAAGGTAGGATTTTCTTGTGAGTTATAATAAGTTCATCATTTAAAGTTTCCAAATCTGTTTGCATTGCTGACAATGATTCTACAACTCCACAAGTTTCATCAGCTTGCTCGGTCACTTCCGATTTATCCTTACACTCCAACTTATCTTCAACACTCTCTTCTTTAAACATATCCTGCACAAATGAATCCACAATATTCATATGATGAATGGATTGAAAATCATTCGGGTACTTCATTGCTTCAAAAATGTTGAACTTTACTATTTCTCCATCAAACTCTATAGAAAGATTACACTCGTGCACATCAATTATCGTTTTAGTCATCTTCATAAAGGCCCACACAATAAAATTGAAGCCGAATGTTGCACACTATCTCCATCCATTTTTAAGATGTAAAAATCTACTAGAAATACCAAACCATTAACTTAGACTAAAACATCCTCAATAACTCCAATAGGAAGCACATACGAATGATCAGCTAGTTGGATAATCACACTAGTTTCTGGCAAAGAATTCAAATTTAAAGCTTGATAAATTGAGCATGACATGACATTAATAGATGCACCTAAGTCTAGCATGGCACACCTAATTTTTCTATATCTTTGCATTTTTCTGTAATTTTCTATTTATCACAGCTAATACATTCTTACCCAAATTATTATCTCCTTATCCTTTAGCTTCCTTTTATTTGTGCACAACGTTTTTTAGAATTTTACATATTTTGGAACTTGCTTAACGGCTTCCAGAAGTGTTATATTGATTTCCACCTTTTTGAAAGTTCTAAGATCTCTCTTTCATATTTATCATCTTCTGGTTTACCGAACTTGCTAGGATTAATTGATATTGATGAAGATGAATCATTTTTTTACCTTTATTTATTATGTAGTTGGAAGTTCTTCCTTCCTTTCTCCATTATCGTACTTTTCTATCTCCATTGGTAAAGAAGCTCCAGATTGAATTTCCTTACCACTTCTCAAAGTCATTGCACTCACATTGTCCTTTGGGGTTCACCACTATTCGGGAAGGTAATTTCCCTCATGCTTATGCTTCTAATTTACTTACTGAGGTGGTTAATTGAGTAATCTGATTTCCTAAGTTTTGAAGGCTTGCCCTTGTTTCCTGTTGAAATTGTTGAATATTATTAGCAAGTGCCTTATCAATTTCATCTAAAGACATACTTAAATTTGAAGATTGAGGTTGAATATATGAAGGAGCTTGAGGTTGTTTGAAAGTGTAAGGTTGGCATCGTTATTGGCCTCCTTGATTTCCATAGCTCAATTTTGGATGATCTCTCTACCCTGGATTGTAGTAATTGGAATAAGCGTTATACTTTCGTTGAGGTTGAGCAGGAAAGCCCTAAATTGCATTAGCTTCTTGAAGAGAGTCTAGTTGTAATGTAGGGCACATATCCGTAAGATGTCCAAAAAATGAGCATATTCTACACACACTTGCCAATGACAATTGACCTACAGCCATTTGACAAACTAGAGTGGTTAAATCAGAAATTTTATCCTCAAGGTCTATGTTACTTACCTCATTCACAAGCTTAATAGCTCCATCCACCTTTGTCCCAAACTATTGAGATTTTCAGCCATAATTAATATCAACTATTTGGCTGCCTTAGATGTTTTGTTTACTAGAGCTCCTCCACTAACTGCATCGACCATACTTTAATCCATTAGCAATAGTCCTTTATAAAAGTACTGAATCAGAAGTTGATCAAGAATTTGATGACGTGGACAACTAGCACATAACTCATTAAACCTTTCCCAATATTCATGTAAGCAATAACTGATTAACTAATATTAATACGAAAAAAATTAAATCAACTGAATTTAAATATGAGAAAGTCAAGATTACCAAACTCTGATTCAAGAGAAAGATCTCATTTAATTGTAACATTGATCATTGGTCTAAAAAGAAAATTTTTACGATTCAAATAGTTAGTTCAAAACATATTAGGATGGTCGTAATAAGTTTCAACTTTTCCTATATTAATTGGTTTAAACCTAGCATCCAAACTAAAACTTATCATCTATTTGATACCTTTCCATAACGGATAAATGATAGCAATAAGCTCCATGAAATATACTAAATCCTAAATTAAATAATCGAGAAAACTTCAACTATTCAATTTAGTTTTCTTGTTTATCATAAGTTAAATATGAAAATTCGTAAGTAACCTATTTGCTACTTGTACCATTCCTTATTGATAATTACGGATCACTAAATTCTTGGATAGTGATAGAATAATCAATATTAAATTAAATTGTCAAATTAATTGAATATCAATTATTCAAGAAATATAAGAACTCAAAATAAGAAATGATTGAATTAAAACATGAATAAAAGTTTGAAACACAAAACCTCACAAAGTTACAATCAGAGTATTGAATCCCCATGAATCAAAATGATTAAGTTTAGCCACACATGACTTTCGCTTCAATAACAAAAGTAGAAGAAAGACAAAGAATTGCTAAAAAGGTAAAAAAAGAGAGAACCTTTTTCTGTTGGTAGGAATGTCCCTTTTATAAGGTTGTCTAATCTCATCCTAATCTAACTTTAACTTTTAAAGATGTCAACCTAAAAAAAATTTAATTAAAAATCTTACATGATAAGGATAAGGTGAAGTTTTCTTATCGAATTCCAACTTTTCAAGTGATCAACCTTATCCACCGCATCAATCCTTCACTTTATACAAAATTGTAATTATCATCAATAGATTCTCAATTCGAGGCAATCTCTACTTTTCATCTTCTTAAACAAAACAAAATTTAATTTTAACATTTAAGCACAAAAATAAATTTAAAAAAAGGGGTTAATATCAAATAATTATTCAAGATGAGATCTTATCAACAAAGGCCAATATCAACAATCTTTTGTGTCATTTTGTTTATGGAGAATTTGAAGATGAAGAAATCATCTTCACTTATCAGAGTGTTCTCTATACCTAGTTACCTCTAGTTGTTATTTGTCAATTGTTAGACTAAAAGAAATGAAAATCAGTTTTTAAGGAAATATCTAATCAAGGTAACCTGTTATTTTTTGCACCTAACTACAACTAGTCTGGAGATAGGGAGATCGGAGCCCCTATGATAGGTAATGAAACATATTGTAATTGACCAAATATAACTAGGTTGCCAATTACTTTTCTTCATAAATTTAACCTGTCGTTGAGGAGTTTAACTTATCTTTCAAATTAGTACTCAAGTTTGAAAGAAGAGAAAAACAGGTTGTAGAATCAAGTTCTAAGATTGGTGATGTGTTTGAAAGAGGTGTGTCAGGGTTCATAGGGACAAAAAAAGGCATATCAATAACAATAAAAAACTGATAGGTGTTTAGGAGTGATGAAAGGGAAAAAAATGGTGGGAAGTTAAAATAGGAAAAAAAATGATTTTAGAGTTGGTGGAGTGGATAGTAACTTAAATGAGGAAAAAACGTAAAAAATATTGAGAACTAGGAATATCTTTCACTAACCAATAGTACAATAATAACAATTACTCAGTGAAAGTGTTGTTGATACATGGGGTCTAGAGGTGTCTACAAGTACACATCCTTACCCCTAACTTGTAGAGAGTTTATTTTTTATACACCCGTATAGAAAAAAATATATACATATTAAATAATAAAGTAATAATAATTAAAAATAAAAATAAAAATAGAGATAAGAGATAAAAGATGATGATGATGATGATGATGATGATAAAACATAATGAAAATAAATAAATAAATAAGTACATATAAATAAAATATAAAAAATATGTGACAAAATAAATAATATAAATATGTAAAAAGTAAAAAATAAAAATGTAAATAAATACACAAATGAGGAAGGAGACAAGTAAATAAATCAATTAAATAAGCCATTATAAGAAAATATTTAGGCTAAATGAAGAAATGTTTAGGGTAAATAACCAATAAAGAAGTATTACATATTAAATGCTTAGGCTAAATACATGAAATAAGACTCGAAGGAAAATATTTAAAAGATCTATGAGAAAGAGAAGAATCTCTCTATATGAGATCTTTTACCCTTATTCTAATACACCAAAGTTTTCTATTGAGAGTCATATCCTTAATATGTTCCAGTAGAGGTCATATCATTCCTCATCATCTTTCCCTAATTCTTCTTAGGTCTTCCTTTTCTCCTCTTATAATCTTTAAGTATAGTCTTCTCACATCTTCTCACTAAAGTGTCAAGTTATCTTCTCTTAATATATCTAAACTACCTAAGTCTTCTCCCTCTTGATTTTTAATTAATATTAGGCACTTTTAATTTGTCTATTTCCATTACATTTTTGACTTATGACGATGCACCGGTTTAATGAGTCAACACTTTATCCGATAAAGCATAGCCGACTTAATTGCTAAATGATAGAATTTACTTTTGAGCTTGCTTAAGTGATATCTTCTTGTCATATAAAACTCCTGATGCAATTCTCTATTTAAGCTACTCTGATATGATATAGTGAGTTATGTCTTCATCGATCTCTCCGTTGCTTTATATGATAAATCTTAGATACTTAAAATACTCCTTCTGTAGTATAACTTCTGAACCAATGTTTATCTCCACATCGAAAGCCATGTCGTGGCTCGAAAAGTTATACTCTAAGTACTGAGTCTTAGTCCTGCTCAATTTAAAGTCGTTCAACTTTAATTTATCCCTATAAAATTTTAGTTTGACATTGACCATATCATTTACTAAAATAATGTCATCAACAAATAAAATAACCAAGGGATATCCCTCTGGATACTCTTGGTGAGCCTTTTAATCAGTGCTACAAATAAAAAGTTATCCATAAAAAAACCTTAGTATAGCATAAAATCAATAGAAAAATAGTGTGTATCCAACCAATAGTGATTGTTGAAACTTACAACTCACCTAAGACCTATAATCGCTTTTAAGGTAATACCACTCAAAGTGTTAAAAATAAAATAAACATATATAAATGATGAAGAAATTAAAAACGGAGGACTTTTTTAATATACTAAAATCATGTTTTTAATAGATATGAGCTATATAAATAAAGGAGGGCATCTTTTTAGAAAGACAAATAGATCAGAAAACTAAATAGGCCCTGTTTGGCAAACAATGTATTACATAGATGTTAGCTGATTTTATCAATGGTTAGTTGATAACTGATTATATCAGTTGATTTGACCAGCATATAACATCAGTTATTTATTAAAGATGATAAAATTAGTTGTTTAGCACTAGCTGTTGATATGTAAAATGAATTACAAGAGCATGATTTTAAAAATATATAAGAGTATGAATATTATATTTCTTAGTATTTCATTGAATATTGTTATAAGAATTTATATTTTAGATATTTAATTTCACAAAAATTAAGTTTATAACTTTAATAATAATAATAATAATAATAATTGTCCAATGTTAAATTCTCTATTAATATAAATAATGTAGCGAGTTACATCATATTAGTATTTTTCATATAATATTTATGAATTTTATTATTTAATAAATTAAAAAATATATAATTATAACATGACACATATACAATATATACTAAAAATATTAATTTGGTGTAACTCGTTATTCAAAAACTTAATATTATAAAATTTTAAATGTAAAATAATATTATAAAATTAAATAAAGATTAAAAAGTTTAATTAATTCCAAACACTACACTTTAGAAACTTTTAAAAAGTTAGCTAGTTAGATTGAATCAACTAACTCAATCAATTAATAACTAAATACATAAATAACTTTTAAATATAAGTGCAACAATTAATTTAAGTTAAACAGCTAAAAAAATAGCTTATGAATTATACGAGCCATTTGCTGCATACACCCATCATTTTTTTTGCACTCAACGAAGACATAGACTTCTGTTGTACTTTTCTATGAGATTTTATCAATCTTGTCGCTTTCTTAATAATGTCAAAATTACAACTGTTTTATCCGCACGCAATTACAAAGAGGATGGCAGTGGTAAGCTGAAACATCAAAGACTAAACTATATCGGACAAGACATATTTCGGTGACTTAACCAGGGTACCATCATTTTTTTCAGATAACTAATAAATTACGATATGACCAAAAAGATCTATGTTCAGACTTGGATTAACTTTAGAGTGAGGGAAATTGTATTTGTACACTTTTGTGGCAGTGAAGAACCTTCCACAGACATTATCGGTCACGTTGGTTTTAATCAAAAAGTTCATTATTTGGAATCATAAACAACTCAAGTGAAAAACATTATTTGTAATCATAAACAACTCAAGTGAAAAAGTAAAGAAGACATCACGTCGTCGAACAATAACAAATGTGGTTTAACCTTAGAAAAGGAATTTTTGGTAATTCTACCCAACCTATAAAAAGTAACATGACTTTTGAGCAACTTCTCTCCTTCCTTCAGGCCTCATTTGGTTGAGAGATTCCTAAGGAAACATAATATAACGTTAATATATTTTTATTATTTATTTGAAAGTTTTATAGAGATTCCTAAGGAAATATAATATAACGTAATATATTTTTATTATTTATTTGAAAATTTTATAATATAATGTAACAAACTAAAATAAAAATAAAGAATTCATATTATGATTCATTACATCTTAAACAGTAAAAATTAAAAAACTTCAATTCAAGAGATTTAGAATGGAAATTAAACTAATAAATACATACTATCTAATATATCTCAATAATTTTTCTTAATGTTAATTATTTATTATAATCCTAACCCTCTTTTCTCCTTACCGTAATAATAATGTTTTCATATTATTAATAAAAAATTTGTATATAATTAATAATAAAATAAAAAATTTTAATAACATTTTTATTAATGAAAAATAGAAAAATATTCTTTAATTATTTGTATATATTTCTATATAATAAAAATAATTTTTAAATATAAATCAAATATAATAGAATAAAATTTATTAAATAATTAATAATAAAATTTTATTATTTTAAAATAAAATATAAAAAATTTATTTATTACATTGTAAGTGACTTTTTACTTAAACATAATTTCTATTTTAAAATCACAACATTTTACGATAATTATTTTAATATTAGAAGAGTATAATAATTATTTATTATATATTATATTCTCTTTATTCCTTTCAAACAACTTTTGATTTTGTTACTTTATAAATCTTCTCTTTTTTAAAAATAATTTTTCTCTCTATTACATTTTATTATTATTATTATTATATTATAAACAATCGCTCACAGTTGGATTTCTTACCATTAATTAACGCCATTCCACATATTCGCTTAATAAATGCGCTCCAACTCCGGACTCCATAGTTGGTGATTGTTCGGTTTTTAACTGCCAAAGCGAAAGCTCCGTTTCCCTCCGTATAGTCAGTACGTAAGCGAGCTAAAGTTTCTGACAAACTGCACATATTGCTCTCTCTTTCTATCTCTCTCTCCCTATATATATATACACACACACGCACACAATATATATATATAGACATATATTGGCCTGGTTCTATTCCTCCCTCGACCCTTTGCTCTTAGCGATTATTGATATCTTTATCGTCATGCTTCGGAACAGAATTAGGATTTAGCTGAAATTCTCTTTTTGGCTCAAGGGGTGTGCCAGAATTTTTTCTCACTGGTTTATTGAATGAGTGTTTGAAGTCTCTGTCTTTAGCTTTCATTTAGCTCTACGAGTACGAGAGAGCTATAGAGCGGGAGTTTCCTTAATTGGGTGTCTGCGGTTTATTAGGCAAAAGCTTCTATTGTATGTCAGTTTTGCAACTAGTAATTTAATTGTCTGAGTTTGCTTTAGTTGCAACTCTTTTTTTCAGTTAAAGCTACCTACTTTCTTTGTGATTGGCTTTGTTAGCTAGGATTGGATTTGTGGAGATTTGTGTTTGGACTCGGTGGTCCTACGATTTTGATATAGAGAGCTACTTGAAGAGAGAGCGAATTGGGTCAAAAGGAATATGGAAATGTCTTCAGGAGCTGAGATTGATGGAGACCCCGACATCAATAAAGGTAGTATGTGGGTTTTGGATCAAAAGCTTGACCAGCCTATGGATGAGGAAGCTGGAAGGCTCAGAAATATGTACAGAGAGAAGGTATTGAAACAGATTGATTCTGCTCTGTGTTTGTGTGCGATTTTTTTGACCAATGAACCAGTTCTTTATTTAAGTTAAAATTTTCAATATTGGATATCTGCGCACAGCCATGAACTGATAGATTGCTTTGTTTAGTATACACTTCTCTTACCCTTCTGTGCTAGACCCCATGAATTCCAAAATTACCACCTCCAGCTTGAATTTCTTCATATGGATTTGCAGTTTCTCAACATCTATTACTTACATACTTTATGCTAATAAACTTGGAAATAATTACAAATCTGTTATTGGGTCATTGAGTTAGTGACTTTTAAGAATGCCGGAGTCGGTACTGATTTCATTTTTGTTGCATGTACAATTTTGATTCCTTCAGAAATTCTCTGCGCTTTTGCTTTTGAGGCTTTCTTTCCAGAGTCTTGGAATTGTTTATGGAGACTTGGGGACTTCACCCTTGTATGTGTTCTACAATACATTCCCTCATGGAATTAAAGATACAGAAGATGTAATTGGCGCGCTTTCATTGATCATTTACTCTCTTACTCTTATCCCACTTCTCAAGTATGTCTTCATTGTGTGTAGGGCAACTGACAATGGTCAAGGTAAATGAATTTCACTAGACTATACACTCTTTGGCTTGGATATTAAACGTTGACCTTATAAGGGTCTTTGTAGTGCCATTTGATAAAAACATGCTGAGGGAATTTCTTACAGTTTTTTTTGACAATATGCAATTGTGAAGACATAAGAAAATAGACCCTTGGCATTGGTCTTTATAGATTTTCTTTGTTTTTACTTCATGTCTTCAGACTAGTTAGGGTTTGGGAATTTAACATTTTACCAAAACAATCTGATTCTTTCAACATCTTGGTATGCAATGTTTTCCTCTATTGGTACTGATAACTCCCTAGATGTCATTTCTTAGGTGGAACGCTTGCACTTTATTCGTTGCTTTGTCGACATGCAAAAGTAAAGTCGATTCCTAATCAGCACAGGACAGACGAGGAGCTGACAACATATAGTCGTTCAACTTTCCATGAACAATCATTTGCTGCTAAAACTAAGCGGTGGCTGGAGAGACACGCATCTAGGAAGAATGCACTTCTTATTCTTGTCCTAGTTGGCACTTGTATGGTGATTGGCGATGGAATTCTCACTCCAGCTATATCTGGTACTTCACCATCTAACTTATTATCAATATTCATTTACATGGGAGTGTTTGCTGTGTTTTCTGCGCTCTTTATTACTGGTCTTGGAATAAAATAAGAGCCGAGTAATTCTATCATACACCCATATGAATATGTGTTCAAACATTTATAATTATTGGCAAGATATAGAGATTGCTTCATGGGAAGTTTTCCTGATTGTAATAGCCATCATCATGGTGCAATTGATAGAACATTTATTGCAATTCATTGGAAGCATCAAACATCTGTTTCATGAGCGTTCTAACAGTCTGGTGAGAGCACCCCATGCCGTTTATATTTTTGACTTTATAACCAGACACGTGTGGTGCCATTATATTCCATTTCCCATTTTCCTTTCTGTAATTGTGGTGAGAAATGTGATTTAATAGTACTTGCATAAGAAGAAAACATATTAACACTTTCAATTGTGAGAATATGCATCTTAGCAGACAAGAAAAATTATTTAATATGAACTGTAACTTCTTAATCAAGTGGATTGTACTTTCATATCTTCACTGTAATAAAGTATTCGTTGTTATAGACAAAGTCTCTAAACATGCGACAGCAGACTTTTGGTCTATGAAAACTCACCAACAGAATTGATGTGCGTGCAAAATCTATAGGAGAACAAGTCTATTGTTTTTCTTTTTCTTTTTCTTCATTGTATAGTTGGAATTAGATTAGGATAAAGTATCTATTGGTTCTCATGTCCTTCATATGGCTCATATTCGTGATGTGTGTCTTGGGAGAGTGTTTTCTTTTAATACATGGATCTTACAGTATCTGTGGTAATACTGATATAATTTCATGTCTTTCCTCATAATTTTCTCAAAAATGTTTAATGCTGTACTATATTTGGCAGTTCTTTCAGCTTCTGGTGGCATCAAGGTAGATCATCCTCACATGAGTAATGGTATATTCCTCTCCCAGATACTGCTGAAAATGTATCGTTCAATCTTAACCTCATTTATAACCACTTCTTTTAACTTTGTCTGTGGATGCAGATGTAGTTGTAATTGTTTCTGTCATAATATTGGTAGGCTTGTTTAGCATGCAACACTATGGGACAGATAGAGTTGGATGGCTCTTTGCACCAATTGTGCTTCTTTGGTTCCTGTTAATTGGAGGCATTGGTATGTTCAACATCTTGAAATATGACAGAAGTGTCCTTAAAGCTTTTTCGCCAGTGTATATTTATCGGTACTTTCGAAGGGGAGGTAAAGATGGCTTTACTTCCCTTGGTGGCATCATGCTCAGTATAACAGGTAACTATATGCTGTTACCAAAAGTTTTGCATAAATTTCTTGTACTCCACACTTTTAAGCGGTTATTCTTTACATTGTATTCTAAGTTTAAACATGTGCACATGAACCTTTTCCAATATTCTGATTTAGAGTCATAATTACAGGTACGGAGGCACTTTTTGCAGATCTAGCCCATTTTCCAGTTTCAGCTGTACAAATTGCCTTCACAGTTGTCGTGTTTCCTTGCCTTCTTTTAGCATATTCTGGACAGGCTGCTTATCTTATGCAAAACCAGGATCATGTGACCGATGTATTTTATCGCTCCATTCCAGGTATTTTGTTATTTGTCCCTGGCATGCAACCTTTTTGTTTGGCCTACAAAAGCTGCAACATAATGCGCTTGGAATTTTCATATAGCTACACTTGCATCATAGCTTTGGGTGAAGAACATTTAGGAAATTTTACCGGGTAGGCTTGCTGTCTTGGACTCTTGAGGACTATTTTTGTTTGCTTTTCTTAATAATTAGGCAAGAGTTTTCCTTGATCAGTCAGTCTCATACCATACCCTTAGATGCCTTTCTACTGGAGATCTGCGTGTCCAAGATTTTAAGTTACTCGAACTGGATTTGGACCAAAACAAGCTTAATGAATTAGTTCAATTTATGGTATATTTTAAGGTTAATGCCAACCTTAACCGTTATTTAAGCAGGGCAGAGATTTTTTGTTGATTTCTACGACCTCTGAAGTTACATGATTGCTTATATTTTCTTGGATGAAGCCCACCAATTTAATAAAGAAATAATTATTGGTAAAAGTTGATGATTTACTAATCCATCAGCAAAAGCTATAGCCCAGATGAGGTAAGTTACTATTTATGCTATTCAATTGAAGGAAAATGGTTTGAAGTGGGCTTGTTATCACGACTTGAAAGTTAATTCTACTACATGGTTTGAGGGAAAGGATTATCAATAATGCTTCTCCTTATGGGCTCAAATCTGGTTTCCATGCTTAGCTAAGGTAGTTAGGCACACACCATACTATCAAAAAAATATCCTTTCAATAACTCAACCATAGAAATCTATGGGCCATACTCATCGGCAGCTTACTAACAGTTTTTGGACAACATATAAGTTTTGATAATCTTTCTGGGCTGACCCTGTTAATATTGACTGCCTTAAGAAAACTAAGTGCACTGCAATTCCACATTATTTTTCATTGGGGTAAATCGCCAGAGGAGATCTTGTAGCAGCACAGTTAAGGGATGATAGCTTTGACATTCCACTTCTTAATGGCATAGAGAGTCATATGCCTTGTTCCATGCCAGTGTTGCGAGATGTTAACTTTTACCTCTTTGCAGATAGCATATATTGGCCTGTGTTTATTGTTGCAACTGCTGCTGCTGTAGTTGCAAGTCAGGCTACCATATCTGCAACTTTTTCCATAATAAAGCAGGCCCTCGCACATGGCTGTTTCCCAAGAGTCAAAGTTGTACATACTTCGAAGACGTTCCTTGGCCAGATTTATGTCCCAGATATCAATTGGATTCTTATGATTCTTTGCATTTGCGTGACTGCTGGATTCAAAAACCAAAGTCAAATTGGAAATGCTTATGGTAAGTTGATTCTTGGGGTTTTGTGCACCCCATTATTTTTGTTTGAATGTCCATGGACCTTAGCGACTTCATTTCTGATATGTTGGCTGCTATAAATAATCTTTAACAGGTACAGCTGTTGTGATTGTCATGCTTGTCACCACACTGTTGATGGTACTCATCATGATACTTATTTGGCGTTGCCATTGGATTCTTGTGGTGATCTTCACAGCTTTATCACTAGCTGTGGAATGCACTTACTTTTCTGCAGTTCTGTTCAAGGTTGACCAAGGAGGTTGGGTGCCTCTGGTCATTGCAGGAGCCTTTCTTCTCATAATGTATGTTTGGCATTATGGTACAGTAAAAAGATACGAATTTGAGATGCATAGTAAGGTTTCTATGGCATGGATTGTTGGACTTGGCCCTAGCTTAGGACTAGTGAGAGTTCCTGGGATAGGACTAGTTTACACCGAGCTAGCTAGTGGGGTTCCTCGTATCTTTTCCCACTTCATCACAAACCTACCTGCCATCCATTCTGTTGTTGTTTTTGTCTGTGTGAAATACCTCCCAGTGTATACAGTCCCTGAAGAAGAGAGATTCCTTGTCAAGCGAATTGGACCAAAGAATTTCCACATGTTCAGATGTGTTGCAAGATATGGCTACAAAGACCTCCATAAGAAAGATGAAGAATTTGAGAAGAAACTGTTTGATAACCTCTTCCTGTTTGTACGGCTGGAGTCCATGATGGAAGGGTGTTCAGACTCCGACGAATATAGTCTATATGATCAACCAACCGAGTATTCAAGGGATGCCTTACTGAAAAATGATGGCCACACAACCACTTCTGACATAGATCTTACAATCTCCTCAGTTGACTCGATTATGCCAGCGATTGCCCCGTCAAATGTGAACTCAACAGTTCTGTCATCTGGACATCTAAGCAGCCAGACAGAGGTAGATGAGATTGAGTTTTTGAACAGCTGTAGGGATGCTGGGGTGGTGCACATAATGGGGAACACAGTTATTAGGGCAAGCAGGGATTCAAGATTCTATAAGAAGATAGCTGTTGATTACATATATGCATTCCTTAGGAAAATATGCAGAGAGAACAGTGTTATTTTTAATGTTCCTCACGAGAGTCTATTGAACGTGGGACAGATATTCTATGTATAATCTTATTCATCTCTGTATAGTATTGTCTTTAATATAAGCACGTAGCAATGAATAATTACGCAGTGTTTGGTTAGTGTCTTCAAGGGTGGAGACAGATGATAGGGACACAAAAGTCCTGTCTCCTAACCTGTTTGGTTGCTGACTTCACCCAATTTTGTCCTGACTCCAGAGACAGAGACATTAAATTCTTATAATCTTCATGATTGTAGCACGGAAATGAGGAGACGGAGCCAGAAACTAAAGACTTTGGTGAAATGCCAAAAATGCCCTCCCTTTAAAACCTAGAACAAAACACATCTTTCAAACATATTAAGTAATAATAATAATCTAATTAATTATATTATAATTAATTATAATAATTAAATTAATGCATAATTATATTTTAATTAAATATAATGTAATGTAATTAAATAATAATAATTTAAGTAATTATATT
>JAOSBN010000179.1:24008769-24050602 GCA_027563595.1 Erythroxylum suave
ATTATACTGTAGGGGCATTTTCGTCATTGATACTGTTTTTATGTTCTGTCCACTGCAACCAAACACATTTCTGTCCTTTTTTCTGTTTTGTCTATCACAACCAAACACCTTACTGTCTCCAATTTTTGTTCTGTTCCGTCTCCAAATTTTTGTCTCGTTCCGTCTTCGCACCCAGGAGACAGTAACCAAACGCAGCGTTAATGCACTTGTTGAGGTGAATATAAAAGATGAATTGCAGACAATCTGCGACAAAATGGTACGAACAAGTAAGCACAACACTGACATTTATTTTAGGAGAACTAGTGCATTTTTATAAAAATTGAGGATTATTATTACTATTATTGAGAGAGTATATAGAGAATAAAAGTAACAGAATAATTAGACAAAAAGAGCAACAGGGTAGAGAAATTAAATTACTAGTTGGCTTTCTTTTTAATTTTATGAGGTGATGATTACAATCTATATAATCGCCTTATCTTAGATATGAATTGATTTTATCAATTTTTCTACATAATTAAACAACATATAAAGTATTTATATTAGTTAAACTGTTTGTTATATAATAGGTAATTCAATCACTTAAGACATTTACTTTATAACACTCTCCCTTGAATGTACTATGCATAAATATACATTACTAAAACCTAACAAGTAAAAATTCAATGAGACAAAAAAAAAACTTGAAATGATTGTTGATAACTCCTCAATTCGTTCTTATTTAGTTCCTCCTCTTAGAAATAGCAATGGGTCAAGTTGGGCTAGACCAACCTAGGCACAAACCTAGCTCGATAACTTTTGCCTAGGCTTGGGTTCAATCCAAGACCTAATCAAGCCTAAGGCAGTCAAACCTAGGCTTGACTGAGCTTGGGTAGCTCGAAGACTAAATTGACTTGACTAGCTTGATTTAATTTATTTTTTAAATTGAAAATAAAAAATGACGTCGCTTCGTTTATAGTTGTCGAGCCTCAAGCTAGGCTGTTGCCTAATTGCCAAGCCTACCTCTTTTGCATCTTGCTTTACTTGTTCTTCATTCTCTTCTTGAACAACAACTTCCTCCTTTTTTTAAACCTTTACTCTTTGTACTCTATAACACTATTATAGTCACATGTTCCCTCATATATGGCTTGGCTTATCCATATAAAACACATGGTTCTTTAGTGTTATATAGAGCGACCTGAGTTGAAACTATGAATTTACGAGGACATCTTTAAGACATTGATAATTCTCTTGTTATTGTTGTTATAGAAAATCAAGTGAAGCCTAATCATTTCATGCAAAATCGTAATACTTACTAAACTATATATTATAAGTATTCCTATAGGAGGTCCCTTGAGGCCATTTATCCATTTAAGTTGGATGCTTCTATTTATAGTTTGATGCCTAAAATTCCTGAGTGGGATGTTTACCCCATAAATATCACAACAAGTCATAAGTATTTATCAATAAAAGTCTCCATATCAGTTAAAAGGAGGTAAAACCTTTTATGGCAATGAAGATATCAAAGCGCTAGCAATCCTAACATAGTTCTAGTTGATGATTACACAAGTTGCTTAAACTCTAGCTATCATAGTAAACATACTATTTATATAGCTATAGTCCAATTGTAAAATGTAGCTTATCTTTGAATAGTTCAAAATACGACTTAGATGGAGGGATCATCAGTTATCTTATGGCCATTATAGGGGAATAATAAGTCAATGCCTACACTAATAATGATAAAGCTATTATCCACTCCATAGTATTACAGTAAAATGTTCATTTGTAATGTGTTTTGTCATTGAAGATGCTCTCATTCCTTACTTTCCACAATGCATAAATGGTATCACAGAAGGAGATACTTGTTATGAGAAAATTCAGCTGCCTTTATATGCATTCTTCTTTGACTAGGAGATGACAATGTTACAATCATTAGTGACACAGTTAATGATTGTTAAATTGTTTGAATTAATATTTATAGTCTTTTAAAGATGATATAATTAAAGAAGAGATGGTCTTTAGTTTCTTCTTCAATATTGCAAAGTTTATAAGTTACTAGAAGAGGATTGTTGCTATCAATGAATATAAGTGTTGGATGTCTATTCTTTGTATCTAGCCACATAACAAGGAGAGTTTTGGAGCAATTTTGCTATACCATATTACTTCGTTATAGCTCACTTAATATCTAGGATTCCTAAATATATGGAAAGTTGGTTTTTTTGTTAAATAAGCCTAAATAATGCTTAGTCTATATGATAGTATCTTATCTTATCTGATCGAGGTTGTAGTAAAAGAGATTGTCCTTAATACATTAAAATCCCATTTGTTTAATCTTCCATTCACTACCATTAACAATCTCAAATACTTTATCTCCTGGATTCATCATGTGTCTCAGTTAGAATGCATGAGGGAGCAGATAGAGAGTCCTAAATTAGACTAAGTATCATACCAAATCTATATACTTTCTCCATTTTTAATGATATACTAGATGTTTGAACAAAGCTTACTCCTTAACTTTAGCATTTTAACCATTGTTTGTGAGTAGTCAGCATAGGATTGCACTTTCTAATGCCTGGAACCTTCTAGATAGTAAAAATGAGCCCACTTAATTTAAAAGATCTCCTTATTAATCAATATTCTTCAAGACTCTCTTAGATAGTAATACTTGATTACATAACTGAATTGGCTAGATTCCTAGTCCTCCCTTCCCTTATAGGCAATCTAATCTCCTCCCATTTAACCTTATAATGAGTTTTCTTATAGGCATCCCTAATCTAGAGGGAATTCCTCATTATTCTCTTTGGTCCTTTTATGATGATTTTAGGAAATGCCTTGTATGATAACCAATAAGCATGCAAATTGCTCAAGATAGATTTGATAAGTTAAGTGCTTAAAATATAGGATAAGCTTCTATCAGACCAATGTCCTACTCTTTTATGGATGGAGTCAACGATATAGCTTGAAAATCTATGAATGATAGCCTTTTGGTTGTTATTAAAATGCTAAGATATCTACCGTGGAGCTTAGAAGTTTGGTTTTAAGACTTATAAAGCTAGAGATTAGCATGAATCTTTTGTCTTTACCAAAGGCTAAACGTGCAAGAGAGTAAAATCATTTAAGAGAATCCATAAGTACTTTAATAGAGGTAGACTTAACCTTGTAGAAGAGAAGCATGTCATTAGCTAATGACAAGCTAAATAAATAAAGCCAAAAGAAAATTCAATGGAGATTGTAAATAAATAAGGTTATATAGGATCACCTTGTCTGATTACTTTCTCATTTTTTAATTTGTAAGTTTACTGTTGACCAAAATACTAAAATTAGCTATGGAGACGCATTATCGAATCCAACTTATGAACTTACTAGAGAAACTTAGAGCTTTAAAGGTCTAAAGATTGAAGATCCAATTGATAGTGTCAAAAGCCTTCTAAAAGTCTATTTTCATAGCACAATAAAGCTTAAAACTCTTACTTTAGTATCTCTTCAACAACTCTTTCACCAATAGGTTTGCCTTTAATAAAGGCTTTTTGGGATTTGCAAATTAGAGAGTCCATCATAAAGTTGCATCTACATGAAATTATCTTAGAGGTTATTTTGCTTATATTAGAACAAAAGATAGGTCTAAAGTCTTTGAGAGTGTTTGGGTAAGGTAACTTAAGAACAAGCAAATTGTAGTCATGTTTAACTGCTTAAGGAGTTTAGTAACCATAATTCCAAAAAAAAATTGGAATTAAACCCATATAGGCTAAGGGCTTTGTTGGGGTGAAGACTAAAGATTGTTGCTTCAATTTCAAGTATCTTAACTGGTTTAATCAATTCCATTAATTGGTTCTTAGATATAGATTAAAAAAATGAAGCTTCTTAGTGTTTCAGTGGATCATTAGGTTTAGAAGGATTTCCCATAACTTTTGGAAGTGGTTTGGGATAATACCTTTAAGACTGGTTATCCCTTAACTTTCTATCCCTCATTATTACAAAAGTAGATTATCTTATTAGTGTTCCTCCGTGCCATTATGGATTTAAAAGAAGAATAAAGAGTTCTTATCCGTTACCATCAACCATTAAACTCTAGGTTTCTACCTTATAATGTACCTTCTGATTTTTAGTGCCCTCATATGATTATTTGGCCCAAAATTTTCCTCTTTAATCAATGATAAATATATAGGATCAATATAGAGCTGAAACTGAATATTAAATAGTTTAAATTTAGAGGTGCTAATATCAAGGTTATCCTAATGAATTTTTTAGGCCTAATTTGATGTGCTATAACTTTTTGAAGAACTTGGATTGTTCAAAGTCAACTATATATTGATCCATTAATCTAGTAGTGGACTAATATTTCAGTGACATACTATGAATGATATTCTGGAATATGTTTGTATTTCATTTGGTCAAGTTTCACCCCTATGGTTTATCTTCATGGACAAATAGGTTTGTCCTTGATGTCCTAAGGTCCCACTTCAAGTACCTCATTAACTTCTTCTATGGAACTAAATTTCAAGGTATAAATACCTTGAGGATTAATGAGAGTTTCCATGAGTCCCATCTTCCTCCTATGCATATTAGCCCAAGATAACATGGTTAGAAATGTATGCCTCTTATTGAGGAAGCATTTGATAAATTCAGAGCTCCACTCAAAAGCCCCTTAAGAAAAGACATCATTTGAAGGCTAAGTTATAGATCTTTTCTTAAAAAGGAAATGGAATTAAGTAATAAATATAGAAGGTTTTACAAACAGATATAAGACATAGGGGATTACCCTTGACAACCTTGCATTACGAGGTAAGAATTTGAGACAAAAAACTAGATGAGTAAAAAAACGATTGTAATTGTTTTACTCTATATGCAACAAAGATATTGTGCTTAAGTTGCAATTTTGATTTAAATTTTTCAACAGAATGATCTCCCTAACTTCAGTGAGGATTATAGAGTTCATGTTTTCCTTGGAAGAATTTTTGTTGGGAAACCATCTAAAATTCCTTTCTCGCATGTAATGTAGTCACAAAGTCTAACATTATGTATCAGCTGGTTTGCTTTCATGTAGACAGTATGGTTTGATATTTGTTGGATAATGTCTAGAAGTGAGTCCCTTGAATGAAGCCATAGGCATTTCGTGGTAATATGTTCCTAAATATCCTTGTTGAAAGAGCATTCAAAGAAGAGATGATTCCTTGTTTCCTCATGTATCAAGCACACTGGACAAGTTTTATCAACTTGTATGAAAGGCATTCAATCAATAGTATTTAACTTGTTTTAATTGCCATCCAGAGAATAAAAGAGATTCGTGGTGTTAAATCCTTATATCATACTGTCTTGAACCAGTCAGACTTGCAGCTTCTTCTCTGTAACAAGTTTATGATAGCTTTGTTAGTGAGGTTGTGAATTGGTTTATCTTTCTAAAAAAATGTCTTGTTTAGCTGGATTAAGGAGTTTTCTAGGTTGAAGGTGTATCAACTAAAGAGGGAAATGCTAGGAGCTACCTTATTTCAAAGAGCTGAGTCTAGTGTGTAGTAGGGGTATTGGTGTCCTAGAATCGTGTAGATAATATATCACTTGTCCCTAGCTCGACCAATTATCATACCAAAGTAATATCAATCTCCCATTGCCAATTTTGCAGGTGATCTCTTACTGCACCATATCCTGTAAGTGGAGAAGTTGATTAAGGAAGTCTGAGTTTGATGGATTTTTCTTGATTTCCCATATGCTTTTGCCTTGGAGGAAATAAGAGTATAGCCATTTGACCTAAAGAGAATTAGAATTACTGTTTGTTTAGTGATTTCAATGGAGAAGATATTGAGGCTACCTTCTTATTTCAAGTAACATAAGTCAATCCATTTTACTTTAGCAACTCCTAGGGTGCCATTCGAATGACTCTATGAAAAGTTCTTAAGGATCCTTTCTATCAATTTGATGATGCTTTGGGATAGGAATATATGGGACTCTAATATATATGTATTGAATTAACTATATATTTGATAAGTTGCAATTTACCTACACAAGAGGGTGATTTGTTCACCCAGGACTAAACTCTCTTCTTGATCTTTTCTATCAGAGGAATGCATTCCAAGTGGTTGAGTCACCTTGTAGACACTGGTGGGCCAAGATACAAGATAGGAGGACATTTGAGTTTCATTCTCGTACCTACAGCTAGTTGAGGTTCCAAATTGCTTGCATTTTGGAGAGAAAGAAGTGAATTTTGTGTAGATTGATCGTTAAACCTAAGAATAGTTTGAAAATTCTCATATAGGTGAAGATGGAATCCATGTATTTCCCTACAAAATAAATCATCTACAAAGTAAAGGTTAATTAATATGATCTTCTTGCATTTTGTGTGGTGCTTGAATTTTGAGTTATTGTGCACTTCTTGCTTGATAATAGCATTAAGAATCTCCTTACAGAGGATAAAAAGATAAGGTGATAAGGGATCCCCCTGTCTAAGATCTCGAGCTGCTTTAAAGAAAAAGTAGGATTGCCATTTAACAATACAGAAAAGGTGGCAGATGAGATGCATTCTGTAAGCCAATTGATGAATTTAATTGGAAATCCATAAGCTATGAGCATTTTTATAAGCAATCCCAGCTAATATTGTTGAAGGCTTTGTGAAAGTCGATCTTTATTATGCAATTATGAGAGTTATATGTTTTAGAGTGTACTATAAGGACATTGTCTCCTATTTGTCTATCCTTCATAAAGGCACCTAGGTTTTTATTTGTCAAAGGAGCAATGGCTATCTTTAATCTAGTAACTAATATCTTGGAATGATTTTGTAAAGGAAGTTGGTGCATGAGATAGGTATATAATCCCTAAAGGTAAAAGGATTGAGACCTTTAGGGATTAAATACAAGAAAGTTCTATTAATTTCTTTTAAAAAGAACACCATTGGAAAAAATTTCATGGAATGCATTCTTGATAAAACTACTAATGATGTGGGGTCAGGGTGGGCTCCAATGGTAGGAGATGGAAATGTTATCTTCTTATAGCTTATCGTCATCACCAAGCCATATGATAGGAATCTTAATAGGGAGTTCTTTGGATAGCTCAATCCTTACACAAGTTCTAGCATATCATATATGTTTCTTTATAGCAGTAGGTCATCCATGCATAATGGCCTTCCAATGAACTAGCTAATAAGCTTAAAAGAGAAACTAGCAGCTGAGAAGGACAAGAAGGTGATAGGTGAAGGAGATTCAAGGTGAAGAGGGGAGGATGATGGCATGCCTGATTTGCTCCTAAGGAGAGGATGGGCTAGATGAAGAAAGGGTACTTAGGAAGCGAGAGGGAGGAAGAGAGAGGATGGGTAAGATGAAGAAAGGGTACTCTTAGTATATTTGCCTCTATGATATCTAACTAGGAGTTTGATATTATTAGCAAATGGAAAAAAAAAGTTAAAAGAGCAAAGAGGTGAAATTTTAATAGTTAGGCCAAAAGTGCCTTTAGCGAATGCAATCCAATTATAGCCTAAAATCTACATTAGATGGTGGAGGATTTGAGAAGGCAGAGGAGAAGAGAATTAATGAGGAGAACAAAGGTTAGTTAAATAGAAGGAAGAAGTAAAGTGTTTAGCACCTTAAATAGTGTATTTCGAGAAGAATCTATAGCAAAGTTTCATAAAGTTAGATACACTTTAAACTATGGGGGAGCATCACTAAAATAAAAAGAAGAAAAATGAGCATACTTTTACATCAATATAAAATTTTGATAGCTCATTAACAAACTTTCTTTATTTACTCAATTTCAAACCTATTAATATTTAATAAACATTTATATGTAAAAACCTATGCATTATTGTTTTGATTTTACACTGGCAAAAAAGATGGGAAGAAAATAGTATATATATATATATATATATATGTATATAATTTGAAAATTTTTGAAATAAACATCTTATGTTTCTACCTACTAAAGCATTAATGATATAATTAAATGGGGTCTATACATAACTGCTACATTTTGAATATGCTAGTAATCGAATTAATTGATTTATATAAACTCTTTATATAGTAATGTAATTCGCAAATATTTTTTAAATATATGTTGAATAAATTTTTTAATACACATTATATTTCTAATTTGACGAATTAATATTATAATTATAGAATTACATGATAAATTTGATTAAAATAAAATTTGTGTCAACATATTTGCTCACAATTGTCACCTTTTAACAGCATATTTTATAAACTTTCGACTACACATAATAATCTATAAATTACGTATTTCAAATAAGTCACGTAATAAATTAATAATAAAAAAATAAATAATGGGCTCAATCTAAATGATATTGATATTTACATAAAAAATATTGACTCCAGATCAGTTATTTTTTTTAGATTATAATAACGCACAGGCCCTCATCACAATTTTAATTCACAATCTCTTAAATTAAACCATTTGGACCAGGCCTTCGGGCAATTTACATGGACCTTTCGTTTGTGGTTCGCCTTACTCTCTGCCATCAGTAATAACGTATGCTAGACTTTAGAAACCATTCCCAATGATTAGGTCATGATCAAGAAACAATCTGCTGTAACTTGTCTACAATGTTTTCTTGATACACAAAATGAGCTCGTTAAGGAATATTGGAAAGGAAAGGACAAATTGTGTTTAAAATCCCACAAGAATCATAACAATAGCAAAAAAAACAAAAAAAAAAACTCCAGAAAGCACTTTTGCTTTCAGTTAATCAGAGGTCTGCTAATATCCAACTCTACATCACCTCTCATATCATCAAATGCCGAGAACTCCTCCGGTAATGGGATGTTCAACTCTGAACAGACAAGCTGAATGATTTTTCTGGTGACAGTTCCAAATGACATTTTGTTCAAGGTCACCGCAATGGCGAACCTGTTTCTGATATCGCAAAAGCCAATGGATCCTCCCATGCCCGAGTGTCCAAAGCCAGTAAATGATCCGTCCTTTGATCTATACCTCGTAAACCCTAATCCGAATTTGCCATTAGGCATTACCAAATTCTCGTATTCACCCACACCTAAGAATTCATCATGAATGTTGAGGTTACTGAAGATCCCGTTAGCATTATTACCGCATGAATCATCTCCAGAGCTGTATGGAATTCTAGCATAACTGCTGCCACCACTGCTATCATCGACAAGCCTTGTGTGACTGTCACAGATACGCTTAGTATCATTATCGTCGCCCTTAATCTGCTCATAACCATTTGCTTTCTTCTTGGGAGTAGTCACGATCTCATTATGCCATCTTCCTTTCCCCTTTTTTAACCTCTCAGCTGATGGGAATTTTGGGATATGGGGGTGGCTACCAAGAGGTGGCTTGAATGAGGAGGAATGGGGTAGTGGAACAACACCTCCATCAACAAGAGCTGCATAGTATCGAGCAAGAGCACGGGCTGAACAATGTCCATTTGCAGCAGGTATTATGGCACGGCGGATGTTCAGCATGTTAAATAAAACTGGTAGGGCAGTCACCATTTCAGAAATATTCTCTGGCTGAAATGTGGAGGGCAGATCAGGACGTTTGCTTATCTCAGAGAGCTTGCTGAGATCATTTGTATCCAGTGTCAAAGCCGCAAGTCTAGATTCCACACCTGGAAAAAGAGACCATGAAGACAAATTACATTGGCAATAAGGAGATTAAGTGAAAGTTATATTACTTCAAATATTGGTCATAATCCAAAACATAAAAGTTGGCAATATGCCCACCGGAAAAGAGGCCAAAACTTGTATTGTCATTTAACAGTAATGCAAGAAAATTAACTATTTGATACATACCTGGGGGGATCCCGACATATAGCTCGCCTTCAATTTTGAGAGGGTGAACAATTGCTTCTTCAAGGACCTCCTGAAATTTCTTCCCTGATGCTTTCTGTCTCGTTGAATTTTATTGTGTTAGAACGTTATGGGTTTCTAGATAAAATTATAGCTGAATTATGAGAGAAAATAGTCAGGGATTTTTGAAAGCTGGTTGGATACTACTTCGAGTAATTGAGCTTCATGTGTTAATCTTACTTTTTCAGAGTAATCTTTGTACTAGGTTAGTTAAGACATTATATGGTTTAGTGCCTCATCGTATTATACACAAAGGATACATATCTCTGATTTTTAGGTAGGAGTAGCAGTACAACAGAGAAGTATTCTATGCATGCCCTTCTCTTTTCTTCTGCAGAATTTGGTGCTTTGTGAGTTATACAGGCTCTCTCTTTTGGGTTACCCGAATTTACTTAATAAACAAAGACGAGGAAAAGCTGTGAAGATTGTTATCAAGGTAACCCTTCCAACCTTTTAGACAGCTCTAATTCAGAATCAGAACAACAGATTCAAAGTTCAACCATCACTAGGAGAATTAATGAGGGCACTACCAGTTACTTCAAAAAAGATTACTATTATGTTTTGCTTATTGTCTATTCCATTTCTGTTTCTCTGGGTTCCCAAAGAACATCTTGATTCTTTAGGTGTTTGATCCAGTGAAAAAGCTTTTAAATTGAAGCACCACTGGCATAATATTTGTCTTGTTAAATGACTACGATTAAAGTTAGCTGATTTCTCTAATTCAAAAACCTGTAAGTTTTTGGAGCATGGACTATTCTACCATCCAACTAAATTTGGAAAGATCCTCAAGAAACGGCTAGTTTCCTGACAACCAATAAGGCTCCAACCCCATAAATGATTAATTTGGAGCCCTGAAGTCTTAAGTACTGTAATACAAAAAGGATAGAAGGATACCTCAATTATCCCACCACACAGCCACCCAAAAGACAGGTAATGATACAGCTGCTCCCTTCCAGGTTCATTTTCGGGAATTGACATTGCAATTTGATTTAGACATTCATCCCAATCAGCCAGTAACAAAGGATTTTCTCCTCTTAGGTTGGCCAATGCATTTTGCAAACCAGATGTATGGTTTAGCACATGGTGAACCTACAATTTGAACAACCAATATGCAAATTATAGATAATAACTTCCAGATCTAATCAGAACTATTTGTGTGGTCTTAGGACATTAAATTCCATACCTTAATAGGATGTTTCCCATTCTTTCCGAATTCTGGCCAAATATTGGCAACATTCTCACGCAGCTGGAGTTTGCTGCAAGCAACATGTTGCATGATTATTATCTTGGAACAATAAGACTTAAAAGAGTCAGCCACAGCGAATATCCTAAGTGATTTGCAGACCAGATTATTTATCCAGTAGTACAACCCAGCTACATTTCGATGCATCCACAGTTTCCCATATTAAGCTTAACAACATATACAATAAATTGATTTCAAGCTTATGACAAGGATTTCAGATATGTTAATCTTCAAGAAGAGTTCTGAAAAGCATTACATCCCAACTCCATTAGCATTTCCTCCAGCATGCACACAAATTATACATTGCCTGGCAAGGTGATGTAGGATGAATAGAGTAAATTCTAAAAAGAAATACATACAATTTACAAAATGGAGGGTTGCAGGAAAATTTTAATTATGCTGGAATTTATGATTTTAGGGCTAGCATTTATGAAATAAGGAAATAACAACAGCGACAGAAAAGGTAATCACTCCTAAAGATTGTATCAGAACTACGAATCACACCTAAGCTTTAAAACAAATACAGCTATTGGAATCACACCAATAGATTTTCAAAAGTCACTCCCAAGTATTTAAGAATCAATTTAAGAGAGGAGTTAGGGCAGCCAGTTTTCAACATATTAGGGCTACGAAGTGATAGATCAGGCTGAAAAAATTAAAGTTTATATCAAGAACCTTCTTTAATAAGAATCTAGTTCAAAAGATGCTGTACTTTCCTGGAAAAAAACCCTATTTGTACTATTCTTTTGAGAAATCCAATCCATAATAGAAAAAAACAGTCCTAGAAAATTCCTATTGATAATAGGAAAATAACTATATCTTATTGAGAAGGAAATCTAACCTAAATAGGAGAACCTTATGAAGATTAGTTAAATCATAAAGCATAAATCAATAAATTGGAATATGCTCCTCATTAGTACAGAAAATAGTCTCCACATTAACCAAATTATATTCTTAAGAACTCATTTCCCAAATGTTTAAATGTGAAAGCTTTCTGATTAGCAAATCAAGGATGCATACCCCCTATCAACAAGCCAATGCAGCATTCCTGCTGTTATGCCTTTTGTCACAGAGAACACAGGAAAAAGGCTATCTGGCTGAACTGGTCGAGGATCATATCTGCCAAGTATTCCAGCACTTGTATCAATTATAACCTCTCCATCTTTGTATGCACATACCTTAAGAGATCAAAGTAGAATATTCATCATTTCAAGACAGATGTAAGCTACTTAAGCGAAGGGTCAATTCAAACATAAATTTATCACCTTAAAAGTATTATACTTAACAATTTCCAGTTTCTTCTATGAGTTTCAAATAACAATTTCCCAAGTGTGTCAATTCTGATACCTAGTTCTGATCATTAGAAAATAACAAATTTCCATCTTCTTCTTAAGAGTTTCAAGAAGGGCGTCAACCTATATAAGTATTTAACCATACCATATAACACAACAATAGTACTTCATTCACTTGTCAGACCCTGTCTACATCAAGAAATGTTAGCATTACTATTTTTCCTAGAATAAGCTTTTAAGAATGTTTCACAACTCATAAAACATCCCTAGTACCCATTCAGTTGGTAATAATCTCATTGGCTGAACTCTGTCAATGAATTATTCAACCCAAAAACATTTTACAATCAACCCTTAGAAAAAAATCTAAATCTTAAAATCTCAAAAATCAACTCCACCAAGTCATTCTCCAAAGATCATCCATCAAGAAGCTAAATGGGAAGGTTTGAAAATCCTTCAAGAAGACTACATCTCAAATTAGTAATAGATCAGTGATTGTCATTTTTTTCACTTTTATTCCTTCTTTGAGAGGAAGCCTCACAACAACCAAAGAAATGACAGTATTCTTTGGGTATTTTTAGTTGAAATTTTTTCTTTTCAATTTAATACAGAAAGAGAGACATTTTCGTTAATCATACCATATATCTATTTTCACAAATACATGATGATACAACATATGTGTGAGTATATGTTCATTCATGCTTATTTCCTGCCAAAACTATTAACAACATATGTGTGAGTATATGTTCATTCATTCTTATTTCCTGCCAAACTATTAACAAAAACTTGCTTTCACAGATCCCCCAAAAAGAAATCAAAATGGTATCAACCTGAATTCCAAGTATTCTATCATCATTCCCCAGCTCAACTAAAAGCTGCCTCAGCTTCGCTTCTACATCACAATGAACTGGTGTGTCGTATATCCATTGTGCATTTACTGAAGGTTCCTTGTAGATGTTTCTGATATGAAGATGACGGTTTAGACAGAGATAAACAAGAACCGAGCCACAATTAAATCATGTTTGTTTTACCCTTGTAGAGCAAATTCAGCAAATGGTCTCATGATCTCTTGATACACAATCCGAACATTCATAGTGGAAGATAGACCTATATCAAATCAGATATACATTAAATAGAGGCATGAACCCTTGAATAAGAAGTTAAATAATGGAAAATTTTTCTCTTGCGAACCTCGTAGAAGATTGAGGACCCTTGAAAATATTACAATATCACCAGGAAATGCATCCACCTTAAAGGATTGTGATCAAATTTAGAAAAAAAGAAAAAGAAAGGCAAAGTGGACTCACATACATAAAAAAAGTATCTTCCGGTAGAAAGAGTTAACAAAAGGGCTTACTGGATTGAAACGTTTAACTTCTTTTTGGTTAAGTCTCATCTTCTCTTGTATCAACTTCATGTTTTTTGTTCTTTGCTCGGACAAGGTTTTCACATTTTCCTTCACAAGCAATGTTTCATAGTATTACTTTAATGTTTGAAAGGATATTTTGAGACATAGTTGCATGATACTTACAAGAGCTTCACTGGCTGGCGATGATGACCGGAAGAATATACTTGTAACCTCCATAGCCTGCTCTGGAATGTCTAGCCGCAGCTTAAGACCCATTTCAGCAAAGGCAGACAGAAGAGCCACATGATCTCCCTGCAACATAGTATATAGCTTCATATATCAAACTTAGGAAAGTTTTGACAGATGAACACAGTTATCAAAGCTGAAACTGTGTATGTTGGACATTATTATCAAGGAAAATGGGAAATTGAAAGTCCCAACTATACTTGACCAATTCTTTTGGGAAAATCACCAAATTGTTAGTTTCAAGGCGTATGATGACAAACATGGGACATCATTAGCAAACCAACAAAATTGAGTGCCAAAAGAAGAAGAGAGCGTGGATAGAATGAATAACAAAAAGAAGGAAAGAGGGAAGAGGGGAAGGGATGAAGCCAAGGAAGGTACAGATTTATGGCTGACATTGAATACCTTATCATACCATAGCAATGACCTATTTGACACATGTAAATTTGTATTTTCTTACACCAAAGCACTAGCTTCATCACAAATAGGTTGAATAGGTTTACACAAACCTCAACAGATGCAAGAAACATTTTCGCCAATGCTTGTTTCATCGAGATTGAAAGTTTCTTTGTGAGCCCAAAGTCGAGTAGAACCGGAAAATGTGGAGGTTGTTTGCTCACTAGGAAATTTCCTGTCATAAATGGAAGGCAATAGATGTTATTAGAAGTGTTATAATTATAGTTCAGCCATGTATCTCACCCTTGACATTTATAACAGCCAACAAGTGACAAAGAAATAAGGTTGATGGTAGAGGGTTTAGAGCCAGAGTAGGGTACCAGGATGAGGATCACCATTGAAGAACCCATCAACATATATTTGATGGGCATAGGCCCGTGTAATTTCTTCAACGATCTTTTGTTTGTCAACACCAAATGCTTCCAAGGACGCAAGGTCATTCAAACGTATTCCATCCACATACTCTAAAACTAGGACCTTTTCAGTTGACTGCCATAGATAGCAATACAAATTGAGGTAAGAGAAGTGTAATAGACAGGAGAAAAGTTACCATGTAGCAAGAACAAAATCAAGCAGGCAGTTAAAAAGGTTAACACAGATATCCTTCTCTCTTAAGGATCGTTCAAGACATCTAGCACAATATATTACCTTCACTCCAATAATATATTTATGTTTAAAACTTCTAATAATTTAGAATTATATGCAATCATTTTAAGTCAACTGATATCCAATGTACTTTAACAGGGACAGATAAGAGATCGAGGTCATTCATATTGTTTCACATAGAGTGCGTAGCTCCTTCTTGACTTCTATCAACAAGCTTCTCAAGTAACAACAGGAACAATCCTTTTTAAGACATCTCCACTACAACAGACAAAAGACAGTCATGGCATCCAAAAATTTTAGAAAGAAAGTACCTGAATAACTTCTGGAATCAAAACATCTACTTTATTAGGATTGCCATTGGTGTCTTTGATTTTGCAGCCAAGATTTCTTGACACAGTTCTTGTATTCTCTACAACCACAAAGAAATGCTTCAGTAAGAATAAGGATGATAAACAACTCTCATAAACAGAACTGGGATGAGATTATGAAAAAAAAAAAAAAGAGAGAGAGAGAGAGAGATACTTAGGGTAGGAAGAACTTAGGATGTAATGCTAAAAGTTCAAACCACATACTTTACATGGAAAATGCAACAAATACTAGGATTGAAGACCAATTCATGCACTAAGTTTTCAATGAAATGACCAAGAGAATTCAAGTTTTTACTAATATAACCCTGAAATATGACAAACCAACCATTTCTACAACTATTACCATCTCCACAACCTCCAAGTACGATCAAAGCTCAAAAGAAGTCTCATAGAACAGCCATATTGTCTAAACCACAAAATTACCATCACCAGTTCTGATATACGTTGTGATAGAAAACTCTAGCTTAATCAGCTAGAGTGTTGTATATTATTTAGTATATTCAGCGGCTAGCACTGATATTACAAGATAATTCCCAGACCTCTTCCTAACCAGAGCAATGCAATGCTCCTCAGGGAGAATAACAATTCTCTCTGCCCAAAATGACAACTTACTTCTGCCTACCTTTCTCCTCTCTCCACCCGCACAAAAACCAGACCTCCCACACTCTCTCACCATTCTGTTATTCCAGCTCACCACACTAACTAACTTCCCCCTCTTCCCTCATTCTTCCTCCTCGAATACACTCTCCAAATACTAGGTTTATTTCCCTTTTTATCCCTTCCCCTAATATCAGTCCTAACACGTTGTCAACTATATTAGTGTCACTGCAAAACCTTCCTGCCAGCATTGGTTTTCCAGTCAGTTGATTCACGGTGTAGCTAATAGGCTCATGCATTGTGTAATTCCAAAATCTGATAAATTTTTACTACTATACTTAATTTTAGAAAACAGATTCCTAATCTAATTTCAAATTACTCATCCAGAAGCCCCATAATATTATATCCTTAACAATCCACTCAAACAGCGTGAACTTAAGAAACCATACCAGCTTCATTATTGAAATCAAGTTCTTTTGGGGCTTCTTTGCACCATTCATCTATCATGGGGTTGAAGTTGTACTGAGGTTCTGCCCATGCTATCCAATCAACTATTGACTTGGCATTCTTTAGATCCTGGTAAAAAAGAAAATGGTAAATATAACAACCATATAAATTTACAACTACTTGCTTCTCATTCAGTATCTTCAAAACCCAAAGAGTTCAAACCTCAAGTATAATTGTCTTTATGCCATCATGTTGAACTTTAACTACCACTTCCTGCCCATTAGTCAATGTTGCACGATGCACTTGTGCAATCTGCACTTAATTTTAGCTCAGAATCAGTAAAAATTTTCTAGAAAGTACCTATTGTTGCATTTGAAGCCAAACGGGAAAATCGAGTATTTTTCAATCATATGTTTGAAAATTAGCTTCCAACTGTATACATCAATATAGTCTAGGAACCTTACTGACGCTGTTGCCAAAGGAACCTCGTCAAACTCCAAGAATAGACCATCCATTGATTTCCCCAGCTCTCTCTCTATTGTACCACAAACCTGGTCCAACATAAACGTCAATCAGCATAGAGATTCTATGGATGCAAGAAGGCCTCAAAATACAGACAAACAACACCTTGAAAGAGATATGTGATGGGAAAACATAGATATTTTTCTTTCAGTTGCCTTCTCATAATCCAGTACAGATTGAATTTAATAAATAGAAACTTCTAGTCTGATAGAGACGTGGGACAGAATATAATAACAATGTTCCTTCTACAAATTTATGTCCATAAACAATCTGATTAACTATTTGAAAGAGCTTGCAGATGTTTCAATTTCCTGTTGTACTATCTATTTTGATGGCCATTCACTAACAATCATTCCTTCATTTCAATATTTTCAGTCGTCTCCCATGCTCTCTTTAGCTCAATGAGTTGACTCCATTAAGATATTAATTTTGGCTACACTGATCTTTTGTTCTAGTGTCCTTTCTCCACCTTAGAGAGAATATCTAGTAAATCACTAACTGAACTTACATGAAACATGGAGAGGCACAATATTAATAATCTATTTATAGATTCATCTCCATCTAACTGTGCAAGAAGACGAAGGCTTCAGATATTAACCACTTCAAATTTGCTAAATACAAAACAGTAAACTCATCTCTGATCATTGACCTTGCAAGCCCACGTATTGGTCTCCACCTTGGAAGTCAAAGATTAATCCAGCAAAAAGGGAAATGGATGGGAGGGATTCGATCTTCACAGCTCACGATCACCAAAATTAAAGAAACAAGTTAACATGCCTCTTTTAACATAAGGTCTTTCTTAGTGTTTCCTACAGCCATAAATATCATTTCTGTTGTTTCAAACGACCCGCCAACAAGCTTGCTTTGTGCTCTAGCATTGGCCAAGCCAATGGAACTCAAATAATTTCCAAAAAACCTGAAAATTCTTTTATGTATAACTTAACCATCATCAAGCCCAGTACTAACCATCAAGGTCACAGTTACAATCAGTGAAGCAATGAATCCAGTGCTTCTACTTTTATTCCTTCTGTAGATGGAAGGTAAAGAAATCTTCCAAGTGAAAAGAAAAAGCAAGGGTAGAAGCGGATCATCATAATATATGTTTCTAAACTCAATTCCTGTTCCAGGAGCAACTTGTGGCAATTCCCAGCCTAAACACAGAAACTACAGCAGTACAGCTACTGATGTTTGATAGACTTAGTGATAGCATGATAACATAGAATTAGAATGAATGACATTAGGGCTAAGAAAAGATTGTAACCTCTTGCAAAGTACGGGGAGGAAGAGAGTCCTGTAACTGCTTGAGAAGGGTTATGTATGCATTAGGAAGCACATCAGCACGTGTGGATAAGTATTGTCCAAGTTTCACCCACAAACCTTCCAACTCTATCATCGCTTGAAGAACACGCCTTGCATTGCGCTCGTGAGCCTTCTGCCATAGAGCATCTCTTTTAGATTTGCTAATCCATTTCTCTCTGTGCTGTAAAGCCTTTGTTACAAGAAGCAAGTGCCACAATCAGTTAGTCCACAAATACTGAGATCACAATAGCCTGAATTAAGGCACCTAGTAATAAAGGAACATACCTTATAATCCAGGTATATCACAATGGCCAGCGTGAATACTCTCACACGCCTTCGGTAAATGGTTCCCCACCCCATCCTAGTCATTATTAAAAAGCAATCTCACAGCAGTCAAATTTACAGAATATTGCTGGAAACACAACTACAACACTAGGATGATAAAGAAAATGAAAGCTGTTGGAAACGTGATCATTAACTAATACATGGTCGTCATTAATATCTGACCAATTAAGATCTAGAAGCTAGTGCAAACACGATGGACAAACCACTCCATTTTCATTGAAAACCTTCTCATATAAAAGCACGAAACCACAGTGGCAAACAATACAGTCAAACTCCATGCCGTACCTCCGCTATTATTTCCAATGAAACTGTATTTCTAGTCGCGGTTTGTACTTGCAACAATTTTTAGGTTAAACTGGAGGACGCGGAAATGCGATTGGGTGCAAGATTAAATAAGACTTGGCAAGCAATCAAAATTAGAATCCAACTAAGAGTGAAAATACGATCGGTTGTGAATAGAAATAAGAAATTTTGAAGACACGAATACGATCAAATAGAACAAAGAAAAAGAAAAATCACATACTCGAAGAGGAATATTGCAGATCGTTTTGGGAGAAGCTAAGTTGGAAGATGGACGTCTCTGGACGGAGAAAACGATATTACTTGTCGTTTGGTTTGCATCTATAATAAGTACGAAGATAGAATGAGGCTCCGTGTTGGTGAGCCGCCCTAAAAGGAAAAATGAAAATCGGCGTTAAAAGGAAGGAACAGCCATCCTGAGGATACGCAACCACCAGTAGCGCCATATTTACACGTGTCGAAAAGCGATACGAGCACCGACAAGTGACGTGATGGTTTGAAAAGAATTTTATAATCAAATGAAAAGTATTGAGAAGAAATTCAAGGCGGTGGCGTGGAATCATTGTACGGAATGTTACACGGTACTTGCAAAGTTGCCTTTGATGTCTGTCGAGCTTGGAAATTGTTTGGCAATTGGTTTTCAAAACCATAGCAGCGTAGATGTATGTACGTCTGTCTCAGACTCCATGGCTCTTTCTCGTCTCATACTCGTCCTTTTGTCTTCCAATACCATCAACAAGGAATCAGTATGAAAAGAAAATAATTGGATAAATTAATAGTATTTACGCTTTCATAATACCACAATTCCTAATGGTGGCAACAAAAAATTGGTTGACTCATATGATAACTATATATAATTCAACTCCTTTAATCTATAGATTGTCAAAGGAAAATGCAATTATTGTTCTATAGTATAGTGGCCATCCCATAAGTATTAGTAATGACTCTTGAAAATCAAGTTGATAAATTAGATTTAAAATAAAGAAAATAAATTAAAGATAAATCAACAAAATAAGAAGAAATTAAGATAGTAAAAGAGTATATAATCAACCAATTAAACATACTGTAAATAGAATTTGAATCCCCACTAAGATTTCTTTTGCGATCATGATTTCATTAGTCAATTTATTCTTAAGTTCATTGGAATGCTAAATTATGTTAATATCTTTCTTAAGACTATTGATATCTAATTTAAGGTTGATTAACTGAAATCTTTTAATAATTAAAACTCCTATGCTTGCATTAATTGGTTTGTGAATTTCACTAATAGGTTTAAACTTATTATAAAAGATTTGTGTTGACCTATCTTTAGCTATAAGTGCAAATCATTTTAATTATGCTAAGATCTATTCATACAATGGACTTTTCAACTCAATTGCAAGAAATTAGACGTGAAATAATATACATGTAAATTTTTTAAAAATTAAAGAATAATTAATTTCAAAGCCATGAAAGGCATTAATAAGTTACATTGCAAGGTAGTATGGAAATACAATTACAAAACTCAATAAAGTTAAAACAAAGTAATCTAATTAGCCTGGAAACTTTAAGGAGTTTATAGATTCTATTCTCTTCTTAAGTGTGAACTCAATTTCTCCACCATCTAACGAGCAACTAGTGTTTATTTAATCTAACAAACTAATCTATAAGCAATACATGTTTTTCTGTTTTGGTGTTGTTGAAATTTATTTTGTTTCTCTCAAACCAAATTGAGTAAGCTGCACAATTTAAGTTGAGAATAAGACAAATCTTATCTTGTCTCATGGAAAGATATTTATCCTCAGCACATCTAAAGATATTCTCCCAATCATTCTCCAAGAATAAAATATTTAAAATGTGTTAAATATTAGCCTATAAAGAAGCTATATAATAGCATTTAAAGAAAAGATGATCAGTACTTTCAACTTCCAAATTACATAATTTGCATAAGACATCATTTAAGCCAAATACCCTATCCTTTGTTTTCAATCTATTTTTACTACTAGCAAATTGATGAATGAAGCCTTGAGCTTTAGAGAGCCCTTCTGGACAATGTTAAACCATGTAACTAGAGAAGATCTTAGTTTAAAAGTTTTCAAGTATGAAGCATTAGAGAACTCCCCTTTATTGCAAAAGGACCATATAGTTTGATCATAGATAGAATCATTAGGCAAGTGGTTAGGAAAGTACCTCAATATTCTATCAACACATATCATTGATAAGGCCCAAGAGTTTGCATGAATCATCCTATTCACTCTAGCTTAAGGAGGGATTCTGTTGATGAGATAAGAAGTATCATCCATTAGGATTAATGGACTATAGGAGGTCCAATTGTCATACAAAAACTAGGTATTATACCCCTTCACCACTTTGATTTCAATGAATGGATATACCACTTTCTCATTCTTAGCAATTGTATAAAAGGCCAGGAGTATTCACTCTTTTCTAGATAACTTCCATAAGTTAGCATTCTTGATATAGAATTCATTTATCCACTTGGCACAGGGATTCTTTGTCTTTGTAAAGTCTCCAAATTCTTTTGGCTGTTTTCATATTTTGGGAAGCTTGTATTGATATGAATTCAAGACCCCCTTCTTGCTTTTCCCTGTAAAGTTCTTCCCCTTTAATCTTAGCCCCTTTAGACATCACTCCTTCTAGACCAAAGGAAGTTTTTGACACATTTTTCAATTTCCTTGATTAATCTCCTTGGAAGAAGTAAACAGGAACTCCAGTGTGTATGCAAGTTTCTTAGCACAGATATGATAAGTTAAACCCTTCCTGTATATAAGAGAATTCTATTTTTCCATGCATTAATCATTCTTTTATATCTATCCAGTAACATCAGATAGTCTTGTTATTTCAATCCTATTGAGGAGATAGGGACACTAAGATACTTGAAAGGAATGCTTTGATTCCTTAACCTGAAGATCTGTAGCAATTTTTCAAATAATTCTAGATTAGATGAGAAATATAAGCAACTGTTAACGTAATTGATAGATAAACTAGACAGCCTGCAAACTCCTTAAGAGATTAATTTAGTTTGGAGATTAAAGAATGGTCAACACCACTGAGAAGTAATAGATTATCTACAAAGAAAAGATGTGTAATAAAGACTTTCTTAAATTTATGGTGAAATTTAAAACTAAGGTTTCTAGCCACTAGAAATAAGATAGTTCTATTAAGCACTTCCATATAAATAAAAAAGTTAAGGATATACAGGATCTCCTTGCCTTAAACCATTGGTGCCCAGGATTCATGATAGTTTCTCTTCTCAGAGGCTATCCTAACTAGTTTGAAGGCTTTGCTAGTAACTTTCCTATTTAGGAAACCTCATGCAAGCCTTAAAGAGAGGCTTCATTGCTCCAAAAGACATGCTTGAACATTTTCCATCTCTGCTTTAATCAATAAAACTAATGTCCCTGAATAAACAAAATTCAATAATTGTAGAAAAAAGATCTTGGAGCTATATTCTAGTGGCTTAATCCTCATTGGAAAAGACAAATTTCTTCTAGAATACTCTGGTGAGTGGTTATGACTCCACCTCTAAAGATGTTGCAAAAGGGAGCAAAATATTATAGTAACACACTGTTGGGATTTTTTCTCAACAAGAGATCAACATTCCCACTAATGCACAATTAGGCACAGAAATGATATGGAAGTAAGGGCCTTGATAGAATCCTGTTAAGTTTACATATGAAGAAAGCCTCAACAAAGTTATGGAATCTAGTCCTTTACACGTGGGAGGACAACGATTGTTTCTCCAAAAGTGATCACCTAAGATAAAGCTAGACAAATCACGCATTGACACCATACCTCTGTGGATAAATCTACGTAATATTCCTTCAGAATATGATATTTCTACCCCAAATAATCCTAGCACAAACCTAGAAGAACATGTTTTGCACCAACAGCAGAATGAGAGCATAGAAATGGTTAAGCTTTTCACTCCTACTTTTAGCATGTCAGGAAGAAAAAGAAGAAAACCCAAGAAGGGTTAGTAACCCTTTTTCCTTTTCAATAGTTGCCTGTTTTGGAATATTAGAGGTCTTAATGAAACTCATATAGCTCAGGCAGTGAAGGACATTTTTTTAGAAAATAACCTTTAATTCTAGGATTGTTAAAAACTAGAACTAAAGCTCAAAATTTGCAGAAAGTTATGAAGTTTTGAGGAAAGGAATGGGGGTATGGTTTGAATCACACCCATCACTATAATGGAAGAATTATTTTTGCTTACAACAAAAGGGAAATATGCTCTTCAAACTAGCTCATAAACTTGAATTGCCATATTATTGAATCTAGTATTGGCTTCTTCATTTTCATAATTTATGATGCCAAATTCGAATTCCAAAAGGCCAAACTTTGGAATGACATGCTCAATTCATACCTCAATTTGGAAGCCTTGGGTTATTGCTAGTAACTTGAACTGCATCTTACATCCTATTGAAACTTAAAGGGAAAGAGTAAACACTTCTACTTTTGGCAAGGAACTAGCGACTTTGCTAAATATCTTATAGGTTACATATCTTAACTTTACTGGAAATTTCTACACTTAGAGCAACAAATAACTTGGGAACAACTTCATTAGGAAGAAATTTAATAGGATCTTCATCATCAAGCATTGGCTGAACAATTCCCCCTCCTCTAATGCATACTTTGGCCCTCCTTTTTACTCTGAACACATTATTATGGAAGTCAGGAATTTTCTGCCATCTTCAAGCTTCAAAGCACTATTTAGGTTCTCTAAAATTTTATCAGATAACGAGGGGTTTTTGAGTTTGGTGAATGGACTTTGGAGTTATAATATCATTAGTTGTAAAGCTTTTAAGCTCATGACAAAGCTAAAGATGTTTAGATCCAGACTAAAGGTTTTTCACCAGAACATCATCTGTCTACTATTGAAATTCTTATCCATGATAAGAAAGATTTGAGAGAGGTTCAACAGAAATGTTATCAGGATCCCAATTACCCTAAATTGAGAAATTCTGAGGCTATAAAGTTGAAGTGTTATAACAAAACTCTAAAGGGCCATCATGCCTTGTTAATTCAAAAGGCTAGGATTAATTGGCTAAAGGAGGGTGTTACCTCAACTCTAAATATACTTCTAATATTAATTTAAGAATAAATATGAAAAATAGAATTAAATATTAATAAAATCAAGGAATAAATTAAATTAAAATAAAGTAACTGAAAGATTCAACCTAGGGTTCATCTAATCCAAATAAACATTTTTAGCTCATGATAGTAGACAACAACAAAAAACCAAACCTAAATTCTGGCAAGACAATTACTAAACAACTACAGAACCTGGTTTCCATGGATATGTTGAAACTGGTAATACACATAATATGTCAGTTGCAATGGCACTCTCTAATAGGAAATTATTTGATAACTATCTTATACCATATCACATCAGAGGGGAACTTATGCACACCTATCTTAGTGATGAAGAAGATTTCATAAAATGGAAACACACCAGTTAAGGAGATTTCACAAACCTATCTTATAGGAGTTTTTTGATAGGCAACTAGTCAACATTATGTAAACCAAAGTGGAAAGGCAAAAGCATCTCAATCCTCGAGCTTCCACAATCTTATGGCTGGCCATGAAATGTAAGCTTCCTGCATTAGACAGACTATCTACGTATTTGGAAATTCATAATTAGTGCACACTTTATAAGAAGGCTGAGGAAAATATATAATATATGTTCTTCCATTGTGATTTCATCAAGAAAAGTTGGAATTACTTACTTCACTTGTACCGTATTCCTGATATGATGTTCTAACATTAAGTATAGAAGTAACACTATGAAATGGTGTTTCTTTGTTGCATTTTAATACACTGTCCCAACCATTTGGGATAAGAGGAACAGGAGAATTTTCCATGACATTATCCGTGATAAGGAGATATTTCACAATGAATTTATACATAAAATCAGGCTTCATATTAGCATCTTCAAAGACAAATTTGGTGATCTAGATTAACAATACATGGAACTTTTAATTTACCTTAGTTATGTATGGGGCTAAAAGATCATTGTGTATTTCAGTTTAGTAACTAATATTGACAAATACAATTGAAAGAGGATGCTTGGCTTGTTGGTACAATCTGTCTTGTACTTTTGCATGTCTTAAAGGATTAATACAATTCAATTTATTAAAAAAAAGACAAGGCTAAAGAAAAAGCTATAAATCTAAGAAAACATGATTAGAATCCTTAAATCTTCAAAAACATTCACTCTAAATTGAGCAAAATTTGCTCCAAAAGGGTTTCCTTGGTTGTTTCTCCTTCCTTTAGCCGTTTTAAGGCTCCTCTCTTCCTATTTTCTACTTCTCCTTCTTATCAACCACTCAATCTTATCTTTCTAAATGTGAAATTTGAATGCAATGAGTTACGTAGGCATGTTAATGATTATGTTCTTCAAATTAACGTGTAACATTGTCTAGTGATAACAGATGCACAGACATGAGTATGTACTTTCAATATGGCTTTTTCATAAATCAAGATAAGTATGTTGACAATTAAAATGGGTGTGTTCTATACGAAGTATTCAAACCGTCTCCAAACTCTCCTATACATCTAAGTACACTATTATGCACTTCATAACTCAATCAAAATACCTCCAAATTGATCCATACTTGTTTGATTTTATTTCTTTTTGCTCAAAGTGAATGAATTAGAATTAGAAACAAAATATGAACATCTTAAGTACCAAAATGATAAAAATAATATAAAAAACAAGCAAAATATGATAAGTATGGGACTAAAATATAACTAAACCACTATTTATCATAAATCAAAAGGTTGTTTTCTACATAATGTTCACAGAAAAAACCATGACCATTTGTTTTTTATTGCTACTAAACTCAATCCATTTGGGGCTTATAAGAGGATGTGTAATGCTAGTTGGATACCTAAAAACTAACAAGATATGATAACTGGGACACTTAGTAGAAAAGATTTTACTTCATATACATTACCTAAAGTGGCTTTAAACTGCTATGTTTACTCTATATGGAGTGTTATGTTTACTTTATATAGAATGAAAGAACTTTAAACAAAAAGCGACCAATGCTCCAAAATGTTATCGTATTATAGATAAAAGAAGCTTTTATATAGCAAAGGAAATTCACTTTTTCATGTATTCCTATATTTCAACTCCAAGTAATTCAAAACAACAGATATATTAGAGAAATTTTAAAAAGAAGAAAAAGAAAGAAGAAACACTAAAATTTATGTAAGACAACGAAAAAAAGAGACAATGATGAATTTCATAAAAAGGAAGGATTTCCTATAAAAGTTGAATACTTTCTCAACATGAAGTTTGATATGACACTAATTGTTGCATCAAACTAGTAGTAAATCCTCTCTTATGACTAATTTAAATGTTAATCAATTATTCATTATTTCTTTAAGCCATCATATTATTGTTTTCTTCTCTTTTATTAACCAAACTAGTTTTTTAAAATGTTACTTTCTTTAAATCATTTTAAACTGATACAAATATTTTTCTTGTATCTTGTCCACTATGATTTGAAGTTTCCATAGCTTAATATAGTGGCAACAATTGGGATTCCAAGGTAAGTGAAAGGTAAAGGCAACCCTTTAAATCCAATAATTCACCTCACCATATGCTCCAGATCATAAGCACTCTTGGAAATATGGAAAGAACATTTATCAATATCAACATGCAATCTAGACAACTTGGTAAACATCTTAATGGCCTTCATCATTGTTATTAAAGAAGTTACATCCACTCTAGTTAAGAGCATTAGATCATCAGTAAAGATAAGATTTGTAATGCCCATTCTTCTCCATTTGGAATGAAATTTGAAGTGCTTAGTTCTCTCAACAATTCTTTTTAAAATTCTATAAAAAAAAGAGCAAAGATTTATGGTGAGGTTAGATCTCTTTTTCTAATTCCTTTGGAGCTGTTAAAAGTCCTTGTGGATTCTCCGTTAATGAGTATGTTAAATATAGGAGTGATGAAACATAATTTTATCCACTCTAAGAAGCATTCTGGAAACTCCAAAGCTTTCATAATGTCACAAAAGAATGTCCAACCAACATTGTCATATGCCTTCTTCAAACCCACTTTTGGGATGCAATTCTTTCCACCTTTATTATTGGAATATCCCTTCATGAACTCTTGTATAAATAGCACGTTGCCTCCTACTCCTCCGTTAGGTATATAAGCCCCTTATACACTATCAGTATGATTAATCAGAATTTCTGTAAGTCTTTTTTTGAAGATTTTAAAATATAATTTAGTAAATTGAGTTTCAATAAGAAATATTCCTAAAATCACCAAAATGTTTTTGTTCTCCACCTTTAGAAATAAGACTAATGAAATTTCCATAAAATTTTTTTTTACAGTCTCCTCTTGTCAAAGAATTCAAGCACAACATCATGTACCATATCATTAATGATTAACTAGGTTCTTGTAAAGGAAAAACAGTTGAAAACATCTAGCTTGGTGCATTGTAAGGTTTTAGACATTTATCCACCTAATCAATCTCTTGTTTGTTACAGGTTTGGAAAATGTTCTACCTCTTTTGGAGAGATCCTTCCTTCCATCATATTCTTCAAAAAATCAACTGAAGACTAAGCATGAGTAGGAGCATTCATGTAATTAGAAAGGTAATGAGAAGCCTTTTTAATCAAAATTTCTTAATTAGAGATAGTTTAGTCATTAATCATCAAACTAGAGATTCTATTAGAGCATTTTCTAGATATCACTAATATGTTAAAAAATGAGGAACCTTTGTCACCGCCTTTAAGTCATTTTAATTTGGATCTTTACTTCAACATAAAGTGATCAAAGGATAGAGCCTTTGATAGGTTATACATTGTATGTTTTTCTTTTTCCCTAAGTACACTACAATCTAGATTCGTGTAAAGTTCATTTTAAGTTATAGAGCCCTCTTAGCAATAGTTACAAGATGATATAAATTGTCTATATTTTCCTTATGCGGTTACTTAAGACTAAGTTTAAGCAATTTCATTCTCTGCATATATCTATGTTGCTTTGATAATTGTGATTTATATCATGTTTTATGGTTTAATTTGTTATGTATTAAATGTTAAATTGAGTGTTTAGTGTATTTAGGTTAGGACTGTGTTATAAGTCTTTATGTTTAAATGTTATATTTTTTAGGTACATTGATATGTTTGTTAATGTTTCAGGGTAAATGGCGACGAACGAAGAAGTTTCGAAGAGTTTCGGATCAAAACCATAACCTATGATCGTGGCATGATAGTGATAGAAAGAGGCGAGCCAACAGGACCTAGGCCACAATCGTGCACTTTGGGTCAAGATCATGTCAGAGAGCTCTGACCCAGAACACAATCGTGCACTTTGGGCCACGATCGTGACAAAGAGGGTTAGGTGTTGGCCACGATCGTGGCCCATGTCAAGCAAACACAAAAATAGCTGAAAAAGTCAAGTTTCGAGGGACTTTTTGGACTGTTTTGATCCCAAATCAACCCTAGGTCTTTAAAGATATAAATAGAACATCAAAAAATAGAAGAACTTTTTTGCATCAGTTAATTCCGAAACCCTAGAGGGCATATCGAGGGATTTGAGGAAGGAGACGAAGAAAGAAAGACTCGGAGAAGAAGCTTAACGCAAAGTACTTCCCGAAATAGGTGATTTCCCACAGTCACTGCCTCCACTAGTCTATTTCGATAATATTTTCTGATTTTATTTCAATTTTCTTGATGTATAGAATTGGGATGGTCGTTTAGAATATATTTTATGAATGTTGATTTTTGTCTAAACTTACCTTCAGGATTTTGAACTTTGAGATTAATGAAGTTTGATTTATAGTGTTTTAATTGAGTTATTTGTCATTCAATTTTTGTGCTTAATAATTCGGTAATAAATTGAGAGAGTGAGCCGAGTGAATATCATCAAATTGGGCTAACGAAAGTTAGGTAGTTTGATAAATAAGAATTGAATCAAATCGGTAAAATCATGTAACGAGAGATCGAACATAGGTTTCCGATAGGTTATCAAAACTAATTTAGGTTTTGGGTAAATCAGAAATTGAGAGATTAAAATTTCATAATCTAAATTAGGGATTATAAATTAAGGTTAAAGAATATAAATCGAGAGAGAGTAATCCACCCTAGGACCGTCTAGACTTGGTAATTCAGTGATTCACAATCAATTAGATTTTCATGAAATTCAGGTTAAAACCCCCTTTCTCTCAATTGGTAACTTCTAGGTTGATCTTGATTGGGTTGTGCAAAATTGCTATCTTATTTATATTTCTGAATTCAATTCTTGATATTGATTATTTGATTGGTTAAATTTCTAAATTAGTTGTTTATTTTAATTTATTGTGAAATTTAGTTAAACCTTAGATTTTATGACTAAATTACCCTCATCATGGGAACAATACCTTAGGTACTACACAAATGACTAGTGTGCTTGTAGAAATATCAAGGTTATAAATATTAAAAATTAGCATACGTAAACACTTCGATTAAGTTTTTGGCGCCTTTGTTGGGGAGGCAATAATTTAGTTCTATAATTTAAAGTGTTAGATTAGTTTTAATTTAAATTTTCGTTCTTTATTTTATTTCAGAAATCGCGCTCTTGCATGAATATAAGATTTATACGAGGTTCGAGTCATGTAGCGGAGACGTTAGATTTAGATATCACTCAATTAGAACAAACCCTTAGGAAAGCTCCGCGATAGGAAGAAGAAGAGATAGGAAAATCAACAATAGCTGAGGAATTTCAACAGAATATGGATTAGGAAGCAAACAAAGGACAACAACAGAGGACCCTTATGGATTTCATGAGGCTAGGGTTCAACACAGCGAACCAAGGAGTGGCTAGGCTGCTTATTCAAGTGGCCTCATTTGAGATCAAGCTAGCCCTCCTCAATATGCTTCAACAAAACGTGCAATTATATGGATTGGCAAATGAGGATCCCAATGTGCACATGGTCAATTTTCTTGAGATTTGTGATACTTTTCGGTATCATCAGATGTCGGAGGATACTGTTAGAATTAGGTTATTTCCCTTTACTCTTAGAGACAGGGCAAAGGCTTGATACCATTCACTGAGCCCAACCAACATCACAACATGGGATCAGCTTGTGTGTGCCTTTTTAGATAAGTATTTCCCATTGACAAAGACCACCATGATAATTAAGGAAATCACTAATTTCTAACAAGGTGATAGGGAATCAATCTACGAAGCGTGAGAAAGATATAAGAATTTGTAACGGAAGTGCCCACACCATGACCTACCGAAAGAGTTCCTTTTGCAAACCTTCTACAATGGAGTTAACCCATCGACAAGAGGAGCAATTGAAGCACCCACCAACAAGAGCCGTAATTGATGCAGCTTCTAAAAAATCCTTAATGTGAAAGACTATTGATGAAGCAGAGGAGTTGATTGAGGAGATGGCAAGCAATAGCTGTTTATGGACGAAAGAGCGAGGTAGGCAACTTACTATCTTTAGAGAGCAAAAAGGAGTTGTAGTAGTCGATCAGATGACAGAGATGCAAGCAAAGATTGATAACCTGACGTGACAATTAAACAATATGAAGGCATCATCCTTAGTTCAGGTGAAGGCTGCATAGTTGAAGTGTGAGCTCTATGGCTAGATAGACCGTGATACTGTTGAGTGTTATTTGATGAATGAGGATAGTTAGGAGCAAGTGAATTATATGGGGGCATAATATGGATGAGGAGGGGGTAATAATCCCTACTCTAACACTTATAACCCTTAGTGGAAGAACCACTCTAACTTCTCCTGGTCGAACAACACTGGCAGACAGTTCAGGCCTTAGGGACAATCAGGCTTTCAGTAAGATAAAGCAAGCTCGATGGAATCATAGTTAGACAAGATTTTGGATAAGGTCGGAGGCATAGAGGATGCACATAGAAGGCTTGAGAGCAAATTTGAGCAAGTTAGAAAGAATCATGCCTCATCCATACATAATCTAGAAGTTCAAGTAGGCTAACTCACAAAAGCAATGTCTACTCGAAATGTTAGAGCTCTTCCAAGCAACACCAAGTCTAACCCAAAGGAACATATCATTGCTATTAGTTAGACCCAAGATGAAGAACTTGAACAATTAAAGGAGGATAGAGAAGGTAAAGAAGACATTTCAAGTGAACCCGTGATCGAGGCACTCAAGGCAACTCAACGTGAATTTTCGTTCCTTATTGTGCAGCAACAAGAGTTATATGCAAATAGGGCAGCGAGGAAATTATAGGAGATTGGATCCAACAAGGTCGAGGAAGTGACGGAACAACTATAGACAGAGCCCAAATTAAAGGAATCCGTCAAAAAGAAGGTTAAGGAGCAAGTATAAAAAAAATACCCTAACATCACATAGAAGAAGGAGGACCCAGGGGACTTTTTCATCCCCTACAGCATCAATAGAATTATCATAGATAGGGCATTTGCAAACTTGGTGTGAGTATAAACATGATGCCCTACACATTCAATCTGAAGTTGGGGTTAAGAGAGTTAGTACCCACTAAGTTTCTGGTAAAGATAGTCGATAGAACAATGCATAAATCAATGGGAATTATAAAAGATGTGCCAGTAAAAGTTGATAAATATACCTTCCTTACAAACTTCTACATATTAGACATTAGCGGAGATGGGGACACCCCAATAGTTCTTGGACGACCATTCTTGGCTACTGCGGGTTCAATCATTGATGTTGATGGGGGCAAATTAACTATGCGAATAGGAAAGGAGAAATTGACCTTCAAAGTGTCTAGAAGAGAGTACGAATCTCTTTCACCTCTAGTGGATATCAAGGAACCTAAACCTCAAGGAGAATGGGAGGATATCGAGGATCCTGGGAAGGCATTCAGGAAGAAGCACTCATGAAGAAGAAGACGAGGAAAAAAGAATAGTAAAAAAGGTAGGGAACTGTAACATGGTAGCTAAAATGCAAACTTTGAGATTAATAACTACGCTACTATCGAAACATTCATTCCAACCATCGTGAGCTTAAAAGAGTGTCGAGCTACTGACATAAAAAAAAGCGCTGCATGGGAGGCAACCTATGGAAAAAATTACTTTCTTTGATTGTTTTTCTTAGACCATTTGAATTCCATAATTAGGTTTATTTTTATTTTCGTTTTCAAATAAGATCGAGAAGAAATAGGAATTTGGAATAACGTGGATGATTCATTAAGCATTAAAAGAGAGGTGAAAAGGGAAGCAAAGAATTAACTAGTAAAAGTGAAAAGATTGGAAAAAGAAAAAAGGAAGAAAAATCAAGAAGTGGTGGAAAGCCGTTGGCCACGATTGTGGGCTGCGACTATGCAGAACAAGGGGAGCATGTAATTTTTAATTAAAATTTTACCATTTTACCCTTTTAACTACCTATATATTCAGTTCTAGCTTACTTTTAGTTTTACTTTCATTTTCACCTTATCTCTCTAGACTTCAAGCCTACAAACACTCTCACATCTTTCTAAAAGTTTCAACCTTCCAATTTTCTTCCAAATTCTACTAAATTATGTCACACATTATATAAGCCGCCTGAAGGGAGCAAGTCAAATGAAATCAAGTTGCGGGACATGGGAGAAGAAACCGAGCAGCAGATTTTAGAACGTCCTTCCCAATCTACATAGAGGAGGAAGGTATTCGTTTCAGATCCCTAAACTTTAGACAGATTGTGGTTCTTAGATATTTTGATTTCGAAACCCTCGATACATTAGAATTACGTGAGAGAGTAGAAAACTAGATGAGAGAATCTAGTGGGCCCAATTTATACAGTTTTAACTTCCTATCTATCAGGAGCTCACGTTGGAATTCTCCATTTTACTGACTTATGACCCTAGGATTCCCAAGGAATTGTAGTTTAGGTTGAGAGGAAGAGCATATGAACTGAATGTAGAAATCATATACAATATGTGTAGATTCCCCGAATACTCCATCATCAATCAGCATCATGATTTTCATCCCTCTTAATATTGGAATGAACCCACTAGAATTGAGTGATTTCATGCCAAGAATGCTCATAACAATAATTAGGTCCAACGAATACTTGTTGCTAAATAAGTTCATGTGTCAATTGGTTTTTGACAAAACAGAAATCAACAAGTGTTCCACAAAGGACCTATTTACGTTATGGTGCATGAACCACAACATTCCAGTGTGTACATCCACACCTGTGTTGAATGTCATTATTGTGATTCTGTGCAAGAGGAGCAACAATTTAAGAATGAGGTACATAGTGTCCGCCATAGCTCAATATCATGGCATGGACTGTAGTGGGTTAACGGTCCACTCCCTAACTTCCTACATCATCATCACTTACGAAGGATTGAAATCCTTTATTTTTATAACATGGAATTTAGGGAAATCGGCTAGAAGACACATGTTAGGACTAAGACTAGTCAAGCGAGCTCGAGCTCAGTGCCATATAGGTAGGCACAAGAGGAATCCACCAGTGAAGATTTCTAAGCTTGAGCTCAATGCCATATCCCAAAGTTGACTTTTCTAATATACATTGTTGTGAACATAGACGAAAGAAATATGCCAAACTATCATTGTGGTTTTACAAAAGGTATCAATATGTAGAAACTGATTTGTGTTGTAAGATGTCTAAGATTTCAATAGAGTTGCTATTATAGTGAACTAGATTTCTTCCATTAGGGTGTTGATCATAGTTTGTAACTTCTCTCCAATTGGTTCTAAGCATTTTCAAAAGATCACAATTTTCTACCTTCATTATGGATTCCAAAATAGCCATGATATCAGACTTATCTTAATAATAAAGTCTTTTATTAGTGATTTCTTAACTGGAGCATTTTCTCCTATAATTTTCCATACAACAATCTTCATGTTATGTTACTTTAAGTTACTTTGATACTTCTTCCTATTCGATTTCCTTAGCATAGTTTCAAATTTTGTTTTCTTATCACACATTTTTCCCGTATCCTTACTAGCAACATGTTTCTCATGCTTTTCCAGCCTTAAATTGGTAAGTTTTCTTTAGCTATATTTTCATGGACTGATTTGTTTTCTCGATATATGCTTAATTGATTATGCATTTATTCTAAAACACTTAGTGATTAATGCCACGAAATGCTTAAGACATTCATTTGAGTTCAAATTTGGATTTAGGTACAATTCAAAAGCGAAAGAGTTAAAATGAGTCAAAAGCATTATAATTGAGTTGTCTTCTGGAGACTCACTCACTCGTCTTCATGGAGCAATAAAGGGAAGGATTAGAGTAAGAGAAGACAAGAAAATACATAAAATGAAGAACATGTGAGAATATGAAGAACATGTGAGGCATTCATCCCTCACAGCCATGCATTATTTGTAATGGTCGTGAGGCATCTCTACAGCCATAACAAAGGTGTCATGGGCGTGACACAATAGTCATGCCCATGACTCATTTTACATTGGTCATGCCCATTTCCCATTAATAGTTCATGGCGTGAGCTTCAAAAAAGCCAATCACAACCATGAGCCAACCACTCACGCCCGTGAGTTTTTGCCAGCTCAACTGAACCCTAGTTTTTAATATAAATAGACATGTTGTGTAACATCAGAAGCTAGGAAATGTTAAGGAATCATTTAGGGGTTTCGGGAGAAGAATAAGTAGTAGGGCTGGACACCGGCTGAGACCCATGGAGAAGATAGAGAGCCTCCTGACACCGGTTTGGAGGTGATATCAACACCAAAGAACCCGGTTAAGCATTTCTTTCATTGCTTTCTTTTTTGTTCTCTCTCTTAAGAATTGATTATGTTATCCTATACTTATAGAACTGGGTTTTCATGTATGAATAATCTTTATTCTTTTTAGATTATTTGTACGAACCCGTAATTAGAATTTTAAACACAATCCATAATTGTTGTGTTTGGATATTGCTAGAGTCTTCAATATAATTAATAATTGTTATGTTAAGAATCATTTGTAGCAACTAATGATTTTTAATCATTAGGGATAACATAGTGTAGGTTAAATGACCTGAGTTTATGTAGCGTAGGTTAAATCATTAGGGATAACATAGTTGTTGCCTTGATTAATTTGTTTTCCTAACTCATAATGTGGCTGTCCAATTAAATCTAAAGAGCTTGTTCTAGATTGTTCATTAACTAAGTTTAATTAACGAGCTCTTCTTAATTAAACACAACCTAAGTAAAAACTGGTATTAACAAAGCTTGTCTTTAGCCTACAATTAATAGTTGCTATGAGAGGTATAAGAATAACAATTCAATAAAGTATGTTTAATTATGTGTAAGCCAAAATTGAACCGATGACTAAGTCCCTAACATTCATCACTTTTCATCATTTTCAGATTGTTTTCTTTAATTTTTTTTGTTTGTTTTGTTTTATTTTCTTATTTGAAAACCAATAAACTAAACCTTAATTGATTTCATTTCAAAAGTTTTACACACTTTCTGTGAAATCACCCTAGATTTGTCATCGCCACCGTTGTAGGTCTAATTATTTTAAATAGTGTTACAACACATTTGTCATCTGCGTAGTTCTCTGTTTTCTCCACTTCAAGGTATGTTTTATTGGTTTAATCTAAGTATTTCCATCTCATCTAAGTCCTAAAGTATGCCTCTCTTTTCAGCCTATATGGGAAGGAGATGCAGTTAAGGGATTTAAACTTATCAAAGAGGAATATTTCAATTTAAGGGGATTACCAATCTTCTGTTACCTTGTCGTGATGAATTAGAAGCTCATAAAATAGCAGAAACCCGCCACTTTCAAGATAGTTTATCTAACCTACAATGCACTAGTAACTGGGAACCAGTGGAATTTACCTTATCAAAGAAATTGATCAAGTATGGTTTGGGCACTGTTCAGGCTTACATATTTATGACTTAATGCTAGAAGCAGTGCGATAAATGCCAAAGTTGGTTGTTGCTAAAATTTCATCTGATCACCGAAGATTGGAGATAATAACGTTACAACTATTCAGGAAGAGTATCATGGATGCTGGATCTCGTTATACACCTAAGCTTGCAATTGATTCCTACAAGGAGGCAGCTTGCTTTTAGTTTAGTGGGGCTAGCCCTCAGGTTAATGGCAACAGGAATGCACCAGAGGCAGTAACGGCTGCAGCAGAGTTGGTTTCTGGTACAGAAATGACAAATGATTGCTTTCAGCGCAGCAAAACATCCCTTCAAAGTTACCTCTCACCGAAAACATTTTCTTTACCCAAATCCAAAAAGACTCGCTTCACCATACTTGTCAATTCTTTCATGGAATATCCACATCAAAAACCGCATATTGATGCATTGCACAAAATAGCATCCTTTACATGTCCAGAATTTATGCTTTGCATCAGGAGAAAAAGCCCAGATTTGTGGATTCCTGCATCAATTTCTCGAATTGTACAATAACACCCTCTTCGGCAACTACCCAACCATCAGCGCTAGATTCTTCTCCATCAAGTTTGTTTGAACAATTCTGGAATAAACACAGCATATTAAAAAAATGGCTACAAAAAGCACAACACAAAATTTAACATAAACCACCAAAGACAGGACTAGACCACAACAGCTTGTTTTAAGAGAGGACATAGTAAACAAATCAGTTCAGAATGCACCATAGAGCATGTATAGACGATAAGTGTCATCCAGTTCCAGTTCTCCAATGAATGTTTCTGAGAATCATCAGCTGCCTCTTGAAGGAAGTATATTAATGGAGACATAAGCTGCATCTCATAGTGCCTTGGAGAATCACAAAGTTTGCAGCTCCCAGCCTCTCCCACCTCTGCTGTAGCCAGAAGTGGCTTTCCACCATACGAGTACCTATGCAAGCTAGAATGTCAAAGAACAATAATGTTGGGAATAACAAAAGTCTCAAATTTGGAGGAAATATGGTACATTATCAGGATAAGTCCACGTCAAGATCTTAACAAAATGAAAAGAAAGAAAATAACTAAATACATGGACAGGAATGTGATGAGGGAAGAATGTTATAGAAAATGTCCTTTTAATAAAATATTGGGGCAAGATAATATGTTGATGGCGCCAACTTGAAATATGATTAGTCTAAAATTTAAAGTTGAAAAATCTGAAAGGAAAACTAGGATCCCCCAGCCTGAGAGAAACCTCAACCATAATGGGTAAAAGCATCTCTATCAATCTCAGAAAATATTAACATAGGTCTATTATGTCTCAAGAGTGTGGACTGATTTTTAGAAACAGCCTCATTCTGAATGCAGGGGAACTGCTACCTAAATCGCCAACCCTTTGATGGACTGCCATTGAGAAGGTCTTGCTCACTTTAATGACATCCTTATGCAGGATGAAGGAAGAACATGCCACAATTCAGCATTTCTATCAACAAAATTGTGAAGTAACAGAAAGCAGAAAGTTTCAATATATCTCGTGACAATTCAAGGTGAAATAATAGCAATGCTCCCTCACAAAAACTCTGAAGACACTGAGCCAAAAACCTTTATTCAATGATTATCTGAAGAAATAAATCTCTTTTTAATTGCTCCAGTTTATATAAAACAATTAAATGGTAATAACACAAGCATGTTGTGCATTTGATGTAAGTGAGACCCAATTGCCGGTAAATCTCCTTGAAGGTTATTACTATGTCAATTTGGGACATGATACAGACTAATAGAAAATAAAGATGATCTCAGTTCAACTAAATTTTTAGGAGAAAACTAGTACTAATAAATATTTCCAGGTTTTATAGATTATATTGGCACTTACTACAGAATGAGGAGAAAAATAGAGTGAGTACTAATAGGAAAGTTTTCTGCCTCAACCTCGTAACAAATTATACTTCTGAATGCTTTGCAAAATATAAAATCTCCTTAAAAGTTTTTCTGGGTCTCAGATTTAAGAGTATTTAGTGAACCATATGCCTGAATTACAACTAAAGCAATATAACATTTAATATCAGATTTCACACATTTAGGAGATACAGTAAGGAAGTTTTAAAACCTGAAGCACTGTTCGGGGTTTCCATCCAGCTTTTTCTTAAACTTAAGGTAAGTCCTGTCAGCAGTTAGAGCCTTATCATATTCATATGCTTCTTCTTCCCATGCTTCTTCTTTTTCGTGATTGCCACCATCAGTTCCTTTTCTTTTAATGGAAAGAGCAGAGTAGTTTGAACATAGAGATGGAACATCCCTTGATGATGCTTCTTCCTGAGTATAGACATAAAAGCAAGGAAGCACTGCAATTACCAAAATAAACAATCCATGTTAAACTCACAAAGTCAGGCGCTGACATTTATGGAAAGAAAAATAAGGCATTTGGTTGATTAGGTCACGTAAAGAAAAATAAGGCATTTGGTTGATTAGGTCACGTAAAGAAAAAACAAAATGGTGCAACTAATTTTAACTACTTAATAGTAGGAAATGCTAACACTACCAAGCAAGGATACAAATTGGAGAACGCCCCTCCAAATTTTGCAGCAAAAAAGCACAGCTATTAGAATAGAGCAGGTGATTTTCAACAAGCTGATAACTTATTTCAAATAGCAACATTACCTGGGGTTTCCATGTCAACCACTCTTGCATGCACTGGAGAACGTTTTATAACAATTTGAGATTGCAAGTTCTTGAAAGGTTTCTTGGATTGAGAAGCCAAGCTTCCAGCTTCAGAAAGTGCTTTAGCCAAAGCATCAAGATCCATGTTGTCATCACTTTCATCATCCGGATCCTCAGGCCAGTTAGATTTTGAACCTGAAACGCAATAGGCTGTTAAAGGAGAATCATCCTGAGAACCTGCTGGCGATTCTCGTTCCTCACTTGATCTTTGAATTCGAAGGGCTCGATAGCTGCAAATCACCAGAAACAGATAGATGTGTGAGGCACAACAGCAGTCACAAACAATAACCAAGAAAGATGTAATCAATTGATGTATATTTCAAAATCAGATTTTAAGACCTAATAGAACTGCTCCCACAGTTTGGCTTCGTGCAACCGAAAACCAAAAGAAGCCGGTCATCAGTCTTCAAAATTCCATCGGAAACAGGAGCATATACCTAGGGAAAAATCCAGAACAAAGCAGAAAGCATCTCAAATTCATATCAATTGCGATATTATCGATAACCCATTAAAGAATTCAGCTTTGAAAGAAAGTTGAAACCTGTGCAATAAGACACAATTTAATTCCGCATGCATCACAGAGAAGAAGATGTTCAGGTAATGTCTCTAAAGGAAAAGGCCAATCCTGTCAAGAAGAAGAATAAATCCTGGTAGCCTTAAATTGGCCCAAAAGGGAAATTAGAGAATTGATTACTCAGCAAGTGAAATCAAAACTAACCGGAATGCCCCCAACCTTGGAAGTATAATGATCAGATGGTTCGCAATTATCATCAGCCCATAAACCAGGCATGCCTAGAAGTACTCCACCACCCATTACTTCAACACTGCAAGCCCCTGGTTCCGTCCTTCCAAGAATTAAGACGAAAAGAAAAAGAAGCTAAATTGAAGACCACGGTGAGATGAGTTGTACCCTAAGGGAACGTACTTTTTGCTCAACACATCACGACTAGTAACAGTTTATTAGAAGAAGGGGGGAAAAAAAAGAGACTACATTATTTTATTTAGGCACTAAGACTACTTGTAATAATAAACTACTGCAAGGCCCTGATTGCCAAATTTCAATCCTTACGAAGCTGGTCAGGATTTTGATAACTCAGTAGGATCAAGGCAGGAAGATACACACGCTAATGATCACAACTCTTATGTTCATTTATAAATCTGCAAGTAGGATAGTAGAACTTCAATTAAATTGGTCAGAAGAATCAATACCAACCTCGAAAACACTTGGCTCACACCCAATCAATCCTTTCAAAGAAGAGGATGGTGAGAGGAACTTTCAGAGGGTCACAAGAACGAGTACAAAGAGGAAGAAAAAGACTCCCAGAATAGTAGAAGGTTAAATAGCATAAGTAAGTAATAAATGACCTATCATTATTTAAATGATACAAATTCCTGTTTTATTGGAAACCAAAATTAAGAAGCATAATGGAAGGAATATGAAATTCTCGGGGAAACATTGGAATTAGATTACCAGGATTTTATTGTTGTACGCAGGCTTATTCTTGTTTTATTTTTAACAAAAAAGTTATTTTTCGTAATTTAAACATGTAATCTTCTAATTATTTCAAGCTCTCCCTTTTATCACTATCATCACAATGGAAGTATTATAATGGCTCTATGATTCAAGCATTTATAGTAGAAAACCAACTCATTCATTTCAAAGTCTTATAATGGCCTATAATCCAAGCATTTATAGTAAAAACCCAACTCATTCTTCTGCAAGTCTAAACGAAACAAGAAAGGGCTAGTTTCTTTTTTATAATTATTTATTGTTTCAACCATATTCCCTTCTAGAATAAGTTGAAGGATATTATAGATACAATGTTTTCAGCGTTAGATAGTAATTGGAGATTTTAATAGCCTTATCAATCCCTCTGAAGCCATGATTTCAATAGCCTTACCAATCCCTCTCAGGCCAAAGGATAGTGAATATATAATGCTTTAACAATTCCCTTTTTTCTGATCACTCATCCATTTTAGTGAAAAATATGTTCAGTTTTCAAAAGAGAAAATCTCCATTTAGGTTTAATAATTTCTTAGCTGAAGTCGAGGGTTTCGTGGAAGCTATTCTCAAAGGCTTAAGAATTAGTGTACAAGGCTATAGATTATTCAATTACAATGGAGCAAGTCAAGAATGAATTTAAATGTTTGAGCAACACCAGATACCCAAACAATTATCTAGTAGTTCAAAAAACTAAAAGGAAGTTGAATGATGTGTAGAGATCCCTGTACTATTCCCTAAATGTTCAGGCCCTTCAGCAAGAAGAGAAATATGAAATGCACCAATATAACCAAGCAGTATAGATAAGTGTTTCTCTTATCAAATTTAGGTCCAGAATTTTATGGTTATAATAAGGGGATGATAACTTTTTCTTTCTTTTTCATAAATCCATGCTTTTGAGGAAGAATACTAATAAAATCATTTCATTATGAGATCAATGTGGCAATTGGCTATATTTCAAAAGCATAAATACATTAGGGAACTTTCTCCTATTTTTCCAGTAGGCTCTCTCTTAAATTCAACATCTTATTTGACTTAGTTAAAATAAAAAATCTCTCATTACAAAGCAAATTTCTCTTCAAGAAGCTAATTATCTTGTAAGCCATTCACTAGTAATGATGTTAAGGAAGTATTGTTTGCCTTGATCCCAATAAGGCACTAGGACAAGATGGTCTTAATGACTTTTTCTCTCAACCAATTTCATGTTGTAGTATTATTTACAAGTTCATCTTTAAAATGATAGCTAATAGATTAAAATTCATCATTTTTAAAATAGTCTATTCTTCTTAAGGAGCTTTTATTAAGGGCAGATTGATTAGGGCTAATGCCTTGATGATTCAAGAACTCCTAAGAATTACAAAAAAAAAGGTTTTAAGTAAGAATTACACCATTAAAGCGGACTTGATAAAGCTTAAGACCCATTAGATTATAGTTTTATCTTGAACATAATGTATGCCTTTGGATTCCCTCCTAAATTTATATATTGGATAACTCAGTTCCTAATCACAATATCATATGGTATTTTTATTTATATGGAGCCAACCAAGCTCTTCTAAGGAAAAAGGGGACTAAGGCAAGTTGATCATTTGTCCCCTTACCTCTTCACTCTTAGTATGGAAGTATGATCAAATTAATTAAATTAAGAATCAGTCAAGAGAAAAAGTTCAAATATCACTAAATAAAAGTTTATGGAAACCACTAGTCCTTTTCATAGGACCTCGTTCTCTTCTTCAATATGGATCCAAATTCATTGAATTCACTTATGACAACTCTAAGATCTTTCAAAGTGTTATTTGTTCTTGCCATTAATCAGTAGAAGAGTCAATTGTGTCTTTCGATGGGAGCAATTATCAATGCAAGAGTTTTGGAGTTCATAAAAGGGATGAGAGTTTCCAAACCACCTTTGATCTAACTTGGTGTTCCTATCTCCACTAAGAGCAGAGCGCAAACCACACCCGCCCCACCCTCGTC
>JAOSBN010000179.1:24057196-24068876 GCA_027563595.1 Erythroxylum suave
CTCCCCCTCCTCCAACTTTCTGATAAACGTCATTAATGTATATTAGCCTTTGCATATTTGGTTTTTTAGAAGTATAAGTAAGATCATAAACCAAATATTGAGGTGGTTCATATGGTTTGGAAATGCCATTAACAACTCCATTGCTAAGGTAAAGTTGTGTGAATTACGTTTGCCCAAAGAAGGAGGCTGGGAATATTATCCATTAAAACCATAAAATAAATCCAGTTTATTAAAAGGATTTGAAGAATTATGAAGGATAAAAGCCCGTACTAGGTTAAATGGATCCATACCTATTATAAAAATGAGGGGAATTTCTGGTGCATAATATTAAGGAATAATTCGTATTAGATGACGATGTATATTCTTAATTTTAGAGAAAGAGTAAGGTTGAGTATCAATCATAAGCTAAGTGATAAGGATCAAGGCACTAGTGACGTGGCATCCATTTGTAGGTATTGTTGCACCTATGATAAGGGTTAGGACTAAACGATGCAAAGAGTTTTGAATAATTTAATTAAAGAAGCTCATTCTCAAGGACAAGTCTAAGTTGCTTTAATTAAAAAGTCCAAGCAAGTCCACTTAATAAGTCTTGAAGAAGTTGGGCCAAACCAACTTGAAAAATGAGGCCTTTGATTGAATTTACTATTAGTAGGTGTCCTTCTTTGTAAGGGACATTTAACCAATTCCTATAAGGTCTCTTGTTTCCTACAGGTTAGTTTCCCAGTAGGTCTTGTTTCCTAAATTTTAGTTTCTTTGTAGATCTTGTTTCCTAAAAGTAAGTTTCCTAGTAAATCTTGTTTCCTAAAAGGTATTTTCCTAATAGGCTATGTAATTATAGGTTTAAGGTAATTCTTATTCCTTAATTTTTGATCAGCCCCTCTCCTATATATTGGGAGGTTTGGTTATCACTAAAGGACACAATTTTATGGCATTATTTGGTGAGGTTTATCCTTACTGTTGTTCTTATTAAATAATTAGAATGCATTGCATGATTTTCATGCTTTGTATGCGACTTATCTAAATGATTTTGTTTAATCAATTAGTGATGTCTTTATTTGTTGTTCTTCTTTCAATCTTTTGTCATTCAATTCATAATTTACTTGAATTGGGTTATGCATATTCTTGAGGGTTGGGTTACAAATCTCTTGAAACAAACTTCGTTCTTCTTTTCTTATTAGAATCTTCTTCTTGGTTGAAGATCAAGTGGTGAATCAAGAAAAGTCTTGGGTAAGCTTTTTATATTATACAATTTCATACCAATTCAGTATCTGAGCTTAAGTTATCTTGATTCATGTTATTTGAATAATTTTGTGCTTCTTGAATTTGCATTCTTCGAGTTACTAAGTAATCTTGAATTTTTGCTTAGTTGATTTCTTTTGTGTCATGAATTTCGTCTTTTGGTGTTTCTAATTTTCTGTCCAAATTTAATTTTGTGGCAATTTTTTTATGTAGTTTCAGCCTCCTTTGTTTTTAAAAACACAAAAAAAAAATGAAAATCGAAAAATGGAAAATGAAAAACGAAAAAAGAATAAAAAAGAGAAAAAAGTTATGTTCTTGGAAAGTTTCCTTTTGTGAATGAACTAAGTTTCCTAATTGTGAAATGTATTATCGATTTAGAAGGTACTTTACTTGTACGGAATGAAGTCTTACTTTCCATATCTTGTGGTTAATCCTATTTGCATTAGAAATTGTTTCCTTTTTAGGTGTGGTAGCTTAAAATTGCCATATCCTTTTAATCGTGAGGAATTTGAGAATGTGTTATACATCAATTTGACAGTACCTGATGAGATCTTTTGATTAACACCCATATTGCATATTTTTACTCCTCAAAAACTTACCAAAATACCCCTACTTGAAATTGTGCCTATTTGTGACATGTAACATATTCTATCTATTTTCTTGTTCTAGATTATTGTTGCAAATTATATTTGAGCCATTCTTGTTCTTTGATCTCCTAACTTGTTTCTTTATGTTAATTTTCTTGAGAATTAGCATTTATTATTCATTTCACTCAAGAAGATAATAAGGAACGAGTAGTAAAAGACTGAGTTTTGATTTTACGTCAGATTGTAAAAGCTCATTGAAGAGTGAAACACTTAGGTTAAGAGTAGCTTTAGGTTATAACACAAAGGAAGTGGTTTGAAAATAAACAAAAGAGGGTCTGAGGTTTTCATTTAGTAGGTATCATATATGATGAAGCAATAAGAAGGAGATAGGCCAAACATAAGGTTAACTTGTCTCGCTCCAAAAGGGACATCGTGGAGCCCAACAATAATGACTTATTGATGGCGTTGGTAAAACAATTGACAGAGTTAGGAGCTGAGATTAAAAACATTAAGGAGTCCATGAACAACATGAATGCAACCAAAGCTTTTATGAGCAATCAATATTAAGAAGAATTTGAGGAAGAAATTGAAACTTCAAACCATGGTTATAAACAAGGTAAAAAGTTTATGGTAACTTGGGATCTATTAAGTTGAAAATTCCTAAATTTTGTGGAAAATTTGATCCTAAAGCTTACTTAGATTAGGAATTGAAAGTATAAAGGATTTTCAACGTCCATAGTTTTTTTATTAAAAAAAGGAAAATTAAGCTGGTTGTTATTGAATTAAAAAATTATGTCGCTGTTTGGTGGAGTAACTTTGTGTGTGAATGTAGAAGGAATGAGGAACCCTCTATTTCATCTTGGAATGAACTAACTGGCATAATGAGGAAGAAGTATGTTCCAAATGCCTATTTTTGTGGATTGTATCATAAGGTACAGGAACTAAAGTAAGATAGTCGAACTGTAGCTGACTACTTTTAAGAGTTTGAGGTATTGAAAATCAAAGCTGGAACTAAAGATGATGAATCAACTGCTTTAGCCCGTTTTCTTGAATGGTTGAATTGAATAATTTGCCAAAGATTTGAGATGCAAGGGTACATTGATATGGATAATTTGTTAGAGAAAGCCATGACAACTGAGAGACATATGAAGGATAATGTTTCTATTTCCTTCTTTTTATGTAAAGGCTTGACCTAACAATGCACACTGGTAGTAAAATAAATGGGGAGACAATAGGGTTAGGAATTCGCCTAACCCTAGTGCCAATAAAAATATGTCCATTAAACCTACTGAGTCTAAGGCTACTTCTTCAGACTTAGGTCAACACCAAAACCTGTCACATGATTTAAGTGTCTAGTTAAGGGTCATATCACAACAAAATGTCCTAACCAAAAGGTGTATATGTTGTTAAAGGATGGGACTTACAATAGTGATCATGAGTGTGATGATATGCCTCCATTGACTCAAAGCGATAAGGAAGAAGGTGTTGAGGGGGATGACTTTGATGATGAATTCGAGGCTGAGGGGCCTAATGAAGCATTGGTGGTAGTATAAACCTTAAAAATACACAAATCTCACCTGAACCAAGTGATGAGCAACGTACTAACATCTTCTATATAAGATGTTGAGTTAGGAATAAGGCATGCCTTGTGATTATTGATGGAGGTAGTTGTATTAACTATATTAGTGAGTATCTTATTGCGAGGTTATCGCTACTTACTATATGACTTCCTCATCCTTACAAGTTGCAATCGTGATATAGGTGAGGTAAAGGTAAAACGTCAAGCACTTATTCATTTTCCTATTGGTAAGTATCAAGATAAGGTGCTTTGTGATGTTATACATATGAGTGCATGTCACATATTGTTAAAGTGTCTATGGGAATCTGATAAGCACAAATAAAGATGGATATAATAACAAGTATTCTTTTGTAATGGATGGTAGGATTTGAAACCCCTTTCCCCTAAAGAGGTTGTAGGCTCGTAAATCAAATTGAGAGAAGAAAGAGAGAAAAGACAAGGTGAGCCATAAAAGTTAAGTGAGGGGAGGGAAAAAAAAAGGAAGCACTTGTTAAGCGAAAGAGTGAAAAGTCAAAAGCTAATAAGAAAAAGGCATCTTTTATGTGATGTGTGAGAGATGTAGATAAGGCTATTTCTGCTCATACACCTTTTATCCTTATGATTTATTAAAAAAAAACAACTTTGTTACCAATTAATTACCTAGTGATTTACCCACTGGGGTTAAAAACATTTTGTAGGATTATAAGGACATCTACCCTGAGGAGATGTCAAAGGGGCTTCCACCACTTTAAGGAATCAAACACCAAATCAATTTCTTACCTAGTTTGAGCATTCCCGACTGATCAATGTATCAAGCCAAACCTGAGGAGACAAAAGAACTACAATGTTAAGTAAATGAACTCCTTGACAAAGATTTGTTAGATTTAAGCACGAATCTTTCTGAGGAAGGAGGGAATGATATGGATCAAGGGGTTAGTGATGTGGCATCCACTTGTGGGTATTGTTGGGCCTATGACAAGGGCTAGGACCAAAAGGATGCCAGAAGCTTTGAATAATTTAATCAAAGAAGCCTATTCTTAAGCCCAAGTTTAAGTTGCTTCAATTAAGGGGTCCAAACAAGTTCACTTAATAAGTCTTGAAGAAGTTGGGCCAATCCAACTTGAAAATTAAGGGCCATGGCTGAATTTACTATTAGTAGGTTTCCTTCTTTGTAAGGGATAGTTGACCAAATCCTATAAGGTCTCTTGTTTTTTACATGTTAGTTTCCTAGTAGGTCTTGTTTTCTAAAAGTTAGTTTCCTAGTAGGTCTTGTTTCCTACAAGTTAGTTTCCTAGTAGATCTTGTTTCCTAAAAGGCAGATTCTTAGTAGGCTAAGTAATTATAGGTTTAAGGTAATTCCTATCCCTTAATTTTCGATCAACTCCTCTACTGTATATAGGGAGGTGGTCCGGTTATCAATAGGAGACACAATTTTATGAAATTATATTGTAAGGTTTATCCTTATTATTATTCTTATTGAATAATTAAAATGCATTGCACAATTTTCATGCTTTGTATGTGATTTATCTAATTGATTTTCATCAATTAGTGGCGTCTTTATTTTTTTTTCTTCTTTCAATCTTGTGTCATTCAATTCATAATTTGCTTGAATTGGATTATGGTTGTGTTACAAAGCTTTTTAAACAAAATTCGTTCTTCTCTTCTTGTTTGAATATTCTTTTTAGTTAAAGATCAAGTGGTGAATTAAGAAAATTATAGGGTAAGCTTTTTATATTAAGTAATTTCATATCACTATGGGAAGGGATATCAACTTCATTGTAGCATGTGATAAGTGCAGAGTATAGTATATTTTTCAGGTGTTTAAGTGTGTTTTTAACTATTTTCTTATATGATATCATTTGTATAGACTTAGCATTATGTTATTGTTAGTGTGATTATATGCTTTAAGTGTTTGATTGGTTTAGAGCAAGAATTTGATCTTAATTTTAGGTTTTAAGAGGTGTTTGATGTGTTTATGATTGTATGGAAATAGGAATGTGAATATAAGAGAAGATCTTAGATATATGGAGGTTGACAATAATCATGGGAGTGCTGCACGAGGCTTCTATCACCATCGTAGGCCCATGCACGATTGTGATAGAGGTTGGGAAACCCTTTAGGCCACTGCCACGTTGATGGCAAGCTATCGGTCCAGCTACACTTTTTAAATCAGTAAAGCTAATGATGATGTCATCAAACTGTGTTTATTCCCATTTTCTTTTAGAAGGAAGGCCAAACAATGGTTGAATTTGATGCCACAATTTTCATAGAAAACATAGGAACAAGTGGCGAAGAAGTTCTTATTGAAGTATTTACCACCAACAAAGACTACATAACTAAGGAAAGATAACTCCTTATAGTTCTAAGCTGAAACAGAATCTTTACACAATACATGGGAGAGGTTCAAAAAGATGTCAAAAAGATGCCCATACTATGGTTTATTGCTTTGGCTGCAAATCCAAACGTCTTACAATGGGCTAACTCAAAGAACATGGTAGTCTATAGATGTAGTAGGTGGTTGAAAACTTAACAACAAGACACCAAAGGGGGCCTAAGACTTAATAGAAGACAGGGCCATGAAAACTATCAGTGATGCTCATCTAGAGCATGAGTCAATAAGCTAGTGAAAGTGTATGAAGTGGATGCAATGACGCAATTGATGAGTCAAGTAGTGGCCTTGAATAGAAAGATAGATAGACTCACAATGGCTCCATAAGATTGAGTAATGGGGTATGTGGTGTGCGAGCTAGAGCATTAAGGTCAAGATTGTCAATCTGTACAACGTAAATATGTGGACTATTTGGGAAATGGTCCAAGACCCCAAAATAATCTATATAACTACATCTATAATCTAAGATGGAGGACTCACCCTAGCTTTTCTTGAAGAAATCAAGGCCAAGTGAGAAAGAATCCTCCACTTGGCTCCGACAGCAAGCACTGTAGCCTAAGAAACCTAGTATGGACAAGATGATAGTGGAATTCATTTATGAATCAAAAGCAAAAAATTAGAGAGTGGATGCTTTTATACACAACTTGAGATTCAACTCGAATAAATAGCAAAGATAATGGCAGAAAGACCAAAATGGAGTTTGTCTAGTACAACAAAGATGAATCATAAGGAAAAAGTAATGGTAGTCACCCAAACAAGTAAGAAAATGCTCCAAAAAGGGAAGAGGGTGACTACTGAGGGTCATTCAAATACTAAAGGTTAACGTCACCTAAAAAAAGTCAAGGAATGTTGTCCTGCCATCCTATATCTAGTTGAACTAAAGAAAGATAAGATGGATGAAGAGTTAGGCAAGTTTTTTGAGCAGTTTAAACAACTTTAAGGAAACTTACCCCTTGTTAAAACTCTTATGCAAGGAATATAAACATGAAACACCTTGACTTTGTTAATTATTAGTGAAATAAAAAGAACATAATTCATGTATTTAATTATTAATCATTAATTTAATTAATGAATAATTCAAAATATAATTTATTAATAACAAGATGATATTATATTTTAAGAGTAAAGTCCAAGGTTTTATTTACCTCGATTTCTGACTCAACTAACTTATAGTCTAATTTACTCCTTAATTGGACCTTCGGATCTAGACATTCACAAAATTATATCAGACTAATTTATGAAAATTTTCAACTCAAATACATTTAATAATCTAACATTATTCCCTTTTCCACTTTATTCTTAATTATAAAAATAATTCTTTACTAACCTAACCACCATAATTCAAAAAATACCCTTAACTAATTAAAAGTCCTATTTTGACCTCATCCATTTCAATTAATACCAGAAATGCCCTTTGGAAGTAAATTCCAAATTTATGTTTTCATTTTTTGCATAACCTATTTTGCCCTAACATGCAGATTAAATTTTCAAAAGACGTCATCTTCTTTACCCTCTCCTTTTCTCCTGTCTCCTCTTCTTTTATCAATTCCAGCCACATTTTCTCCATTTTATCCCTTCATATAACTTCAATTATTGTCTCAAACAATCACAACATGCAATCCAACTATAAACTAGTGTAGGATGATCAAAATCATTAAAAAAAAAAGACATAGTAGGATGATCAAAATCATTAAAAAAAAAGACATAGTAGAGCTGCTAGAATTTTTACCTAAGTGTAAGGCACTTTAAGGTTGTCAACTTTCATAACCCCCACCCCTCCTACCAATTTGATGCAAAACAAACCCAATGAGAGAAAAAATATGAAAAGTGTCACGTCCAGGACAAAATGGTGCATTAAGACACACTTACCAGCTAGAACAGTTGAGAGCAAAGATGAAGAAGTAGCATTTTTTTTTAGGTCCTCTTCAAAATTCCAGATGATGTCTTATATGCATGTTTAAAGGTTTATAGGTTGGGTTATGTTGTTGGGTAAGTTTTGTTTATTACTTAGTAGGCCTTGCAAATCTCCCCATCTTAAAAGTATTTCTCCTTTAAAATTAAATTATGAACTTGATGATCCAAATAATGAGGATACTGACGTCGAACTTCATCCTCTACATCCCAAATCACCTCTCTTGGAGAACAACAATGACTCTACAAAAATTGCACCATCAAAATGTCCTATCTCCTTAATTTCTTAATTTGTCTATCCAATATCTCCACTGGCTCCTCCTTATAAGTCATATCATTTGTAACTTCAATCTCAGGCCTTAATATAACATGACTAGGATCTGATCGGTACTATCTCAACATTGAAATATATAACATATTATGCATTTATGATAACTTTGGTGGTAATGCTAATCTATAAGCTAACAGCCCCATATGTTGTACAGTTTCACAACGCCTGAAATATCTCAAACTTAACTTCCTTTTCCTACCAAACCTTAAAATTCCCCTCCAAGGTGATACTCAAAGAAATACCATATCTCTAACATTGTACTCCATCTACCGACAATGTTAATCAGCATATTTCTTTTGCCGATCCTGAGCTACCTTCAAACATTGCTTACCACCTTTATTTTCCCTATTGTCTCTTGAACCAACTTTGATCCCTCTAATAATTTGACTCCCTCTATATCCCAATATATCGAATCTCTACACTGCCTATCATGTAATGCCTCAAATGGTGCGATAACGATGCTAAAGTGATAACTATTGTTATACGCAAAATCTTTCAAAGGTAGATATCTATCCCAATCACCCTCATAGTTCAGCATATAAGCTCTTATCGTATCCTCCAATGTTTGAATCATATGTTCCAATTGTCCATTCAATTGATGGTGAAATGCAGTACTCAAATTCAACTTTATTCCCAAAGCTATTTGTAAACTCATCCATAATCAAGAAGTAAACTGTGGATTTCGATTTGATACAATACACACTAGAATCCGGTACAACTTCACAATCTCATCAACAAACAACTTGGCAAGCTTGTCTAAGTAATATTTCTATTATATAGATAAAAAAATGAGTTGATTTAGTCAACCTATCTACAATCACCCAAACTAAATCATGTCTACATCTGGTCCTTGGTAACGCTTCCACAAAATCCATTAAAATTTTCTCCCACTTCCACGATGGAATGGCTAAAGGTCTCAATTTTCCTGTTAGTGTCTAATGTTTTGTCTTAACCTGCTAGAAGGTCAAACACCTCAACATAAATTGTGCTACATCTTTCTTCATTACTGGCCACTAATAATAAGGTCTCAAGTTCCGATACATTTTTAATGTACTAGGATATATATCATATGGTGCATTACGAGCTTCCTTCAAATTCTCTTTTCATATTTTATCTACATCTGGTACACAAACTCGCCTTCTAATCAACAACGCTCTATCTGCTCTTATTGAAAAGTTGGTCCCCCTCCTCTGTTGCACTCTCTTTCTCATCCACACCAAATAAGAATTGTGAGTTTGAGCCTCTCTGATCCTAACACCCAAATTTGGGTGGACCTATAATGTTGTCAATAAACCACTCACATAATCAATCTCCAATCTCACGTCCAGTGCCCTTAACTCCACTAATGGCGTCATACTGTGTCCATTCAAATTAGCCAGCTTGAGCTTTTACTATTAAAAGCATCTGCCACTATATTAACCTTCCTTAGATGGTAATCAATACTACAATCGTAATCTTTTAAGAACTCAATCCATCTTCTCCGCCTTAAGTTTAACTCCTTCTGAGTTAAGATAGACTTAAGGTTCTTATGATCTGTAAGGATTCAAAATGTCTCCCTATATAAATAATGTCTCCAAATCTTAAGAGTATGCACAATTGCTACAAACTCTAGATCATGGGGGGATAATTTAATTCATGTAATTTTATCTAAAGAGCGGCATAGCTGTCACCTTTCTATGATGCATCAATACACACCCCAAACCTATCGTCGAAGCATCAACATATACTTCAAACCCTCCAACACCCAATGGTAACACCAAAATTGGGCTGGAAGTTAATCTTTGCTTAAGCTCCTCAAAACTCTCCTGACACTAATCAGTCCACTCAAACTGGACTCTTTTCTTTAGCGATGGGCTAGTTATTTTCGACAAGCCTTCTATAAATCTCCAATAATTCCTAGAAAACTCCTTATCTTTGATATATTTCTAGGCAGTTCCTACTCTATAATTCCCTTAACCTTAGTAGGATCTGGCATCACTCCCTCTTGGGAACCATATGTCTAAGAAAAACTACCCGCTCCATCTAAAACTCACACTTACTCAACTTTGCATACAACTTTCTCTCCGTTAGAATCTGTAACACAATCATCAAATGTAGCTCATGCTCCTCGTTTCTTCTCGAATGCACCAGTATATCATCAATGAATGCTATCATAAATTGGTCTAAATATTCTTACAAGTCTTGTTCATCAATGTTATGAATGTGGCTAGTGCATTAGTCAACTCGAAAGGCATCACTAGGAACCCATAGTGGCCATATCGAGTAAAAAAAGTTGTCTTATGAATACTTGACTCATCTATCCTCAATTGCCAATATCACAATCTCAAGTCAATCTTGGAACATATGATGGGTCCCTTCATCTGATCCAAAAGAACATTTATCCGCGACAAAAGGTGCTTATTCTTCACTGTCACCTTGTTTAGTTGTTAGTAATCCATGTATATTCTCATACTACCATCCTTTTTCTTCATAAAAAATACTGGAGTTCCCCATGGTGTTGTGCTTGATCTATTAAAACGCTTTTTGAACAACTCCTTTAACTACCTGTTAAACTCATGTAAATCAACAGTAGCCATCTTGTAAGGTGCGATAGAAATTGGTTGAACCATAGGCATAGTTTCAATAGTGAAATATATCTCTTGTTAAGGTGGTAAACTTGGTAAATCATCTAAAAATACCTCCAGAAATTCCCTCACCACATGAACTTCCTCTAATCCAGGACTCATCTCCTTTGTATCTATAATATAAGCTAGATATGCCTCGCACCTATTCAATATCTATTATCTAGCAGTTGTGACCAAGATTATACATGCTATGACCACTTTGTGATTCCCCACAAATTCACTTTCTAGTTACCTGAAGACTATAATTCATCTCAAAAATCATATCAAAATCCCTTAAATCCATCATTATCAAGTCAGCTGGTAGCTCCTCTCCACCAATCCTCACTAGCATTCCCGCCCTTATATTATTTACTATCGTACAGTTAACTACTAGTAGTGCTATAATGTCCTGAATCCCTGCTAGCTACTCGATCTCTAACAGATCGGTAGAAACTACCACTTTTACTTGATATGCCATCAGTTATCCTAAATCACCTTGCACCAATATGAGTAATTCTCCTCTTAACAGACCAACTCCCCTCTCCTTGATGACTCTTCGATCCCCTTTAGCTCTCTTCTCCTTTTAACTTGTTTAATTACATCCTTCGTTGCAATCTCCATTAACTTCTTGAAATCAGAAGTAGTAGCTCCCAAACCCAAATGAATATTCATTCTCAGAACCAGCTCAAATCGATAACATCTATTTTCGGGATTTGTCACAACCTATAATGCATACTTAGAAAAGGCTACAAAGCAAGCCTCATAATCAGCCATTGACATCTCCTCTGTCTAAACAAAATTCATAAACTTCATCTTCTTTCGATCTTGATATATCTGCGGGGTGTATTTATCTCTAAACTCTCTTTGGAGCTCCTACTACGTCATCTTTTGGATCTCATAAGATCTCTTCATTGACTTCCACCAAGTCAATCCATTGCCCTGGAATAAGGAAACAATGTACTGTAATGTTCTTTCCAAAGTACACTTTGCTCCCACCATGCCTTAACCTCCTCAGGATCAGTAGTTCCTTGAAACTCTACTGCACCCATCTTCCAAATCTGC
>JAOSBN010000179.1:24077868-24097179 GCA_027563595.1 Erythroxylum suave
GGAGGTGTAGAACTCTGATATGTTGGGATGAAGAAGGAGAAAGGAAACTGATAGGACCAGAACTGATTCAGATGACAATTTATAAGGTCAACTTAGTTAAGCAACGGCTTAAAGCAGCTAAAGATAGAATGAAAAGCTATGCTGATGCACACCGAAAGGAGATGGAGTATGAAGTTGGTGAGAAAGTTTTCCTTAAGACATCCCCTTGGAAAGGAGTAATGAGATTCGGCAAGAAGGGCAAATTGAGCCCGAGATATGTGAGTCCTTATGAAATTCTTGAGAAGATTGGACCGCTAGCCTACAGGTTGACTCTGCCACAGGAATTGTCTCAGATACATGATGTTTTTCATGTTTCCATGTTGAGGAGGTATAGATCGGATCGCTTCCACATCATTCAGACCACTGAGGTTCAGTTGAGAGATGATCTAAGTTATGAGGAGATTCCAGTGGAGATTTTGGACACCAAGGAAAAGGTTCTCAGGAACAAGACGGTTCAACTAGTAAAAGTCTTATAAAGAAGTCATTCGATAGAAGAGGCCACGTGGGAGCCACTGGAGGCCATGAAGGAGAAGTATCCATACCTCTTTGATGACTCAGTTAATAATTTTGAGGACGAAATTCTTTTAAGAGGGGGAGAAATGTTGGGTCCTGAATTTTTTTATCTATTTTATTAAGCATGATTTGAATAAATTTTATGGTCTTGTTAGATAAATCATTTTATTTGGATTTAATTATTATGTCAATTTTGGGAGGATTTATTTCATGGATTGATGGAATTAACGCATTAAAGGTTTGAGGTAACATAAGGGCATTTTTGGAAGACCACTTAAGTTTAAATAGACATTAGGTATAAATGGAAGGGCAAATTGGAAATTTCACACTCATTAAAGGTATAAAAAGGGAAGAAGTAATTGTAGTCTTTCATTTTAGGGAAGCAAAATTGTGAGTGAAAGAAGAGAGAAAGAGAAGTGGAGAAAAGAAGAAAAACAAGCTAGGGTTTGGAAATTCTTGAAGAGCTTGAAGACTTTGAGGCTAAAACAAGTAAGTATGAGTATTAACCCTTCTTGATTGTTAGATGAAGCATATTTGGTGATGGTTAGAAGTGAAAATAAAGTGAATATATGTAGTAAGTTATTGATGAATGGTTTATGTAAATGTTTTAGTGTTTGGTTAATGATCAAAAGTAGATTATGAATTTGTTGTGAATGATATTGTGTTGGAATGAAGTTGAAAATGAAGTAGAAGAGATGGTTTAGCGTTAAGATGGGTTATATGTGAAAGGTGGGAGATAAAAAGATGAAAAATCTTGCAAAACACGTTCTCGGAGTAGGTTTCTGGACAAGTTCGCCATGGTGAACTTCTAGATTTTGCAATTACGTCGCAAAACATGTTCTCTGAGTAGGTTCTTGGACCAGTTCGCCACAGGGAACTTCTGGGTTTTGCCGCGACAAACTCAACTTTCCAGCACAGAACATGCTTTGCTATTTTAGGCATAACTTTTTGTGTAGTTATCAAAATGAGATTATTTTTGATTTGGTATAATCTAAAGACATAGGGCTACAACTTGCATGATGAAATGGAATTCTAATTCAGTCTATAAGGATTTTAATATTTGGATGGAACAACCTGAAATAGAATTTAGTATAAGAACAACCTGAAAATTTTTGGGCCATAACTTCTAGAGTACTAAACCAAATGGAATGATTTTGGTGTCATTAGAAACTTAAGATAATGGGAAATATTTTTCTAGAAGAAAGTGTTATCAAATTTTGTCATTTACTTGATAAAAATGATCATGGAAAATTGACCCTAAGGTTTGGATTTATGGAAGGGTTTTGGTTCATGAAACTTAAGAAATGCATTAGTTTAAGTACTCTAAAATCATTTTAGTGAATGTATTTTATTAGGATTCTCAAATTGAAATTCCTATTGAAATTGGGATTTTGTTATTATTGAAGAAAATCAATAAGTTGATCAAGAGAGGCAAGAGGAGCAAGAGGAAGGACATCCTTAAGCCGCTTTTATAAGCAAGGATTTTCAAGGTGGGTTACACTTTTATAATTAAGTAATAAGCCCCCTAATGTTTCTTCCAAAGCAAGAAAGTTTAAAATGCTTTCAATTGTGTTATAAATGTGTCGTTAAGGCTTCTTGAATGCTTTGATAATGTACCACATGTTTTGATATGAATTGTGTTATTAGTTTATGAAATGAATGATGAAAATGATTTTGTAAGGATATTGATTTTTTAAAAAACAATATTAAGGTTATGAAATCAAGTTTTGGAAAAATGTCATTGAGGCAATATGTTTACAAGTTGTGAAATGCACGATTATATGGCTTTGTGGTGGTCGCCTAAGTTAAGTCAAGTGCACTTTGACGAAAGGCTTCTCCCACTTGCCCGTTAGTGGCATGGAGCTCCTTTATGGACTCCTATAAGTTCACGGCTATGCAAGACTATTAAATGGGATTGTGATAGTATGTTCTGTTCTCAGCTACAGAGGACCCTTATGGGAAATGTGTAGTACGTTCTGTTTTGCATCCACCCAAACCATTTTGGATATGCCTACGTGTTTATGATTTGTGAACAAGTTGATGATTGCATAGATCATGTTATTTGTGAATTGGATTGCATGAAGAAAATTTGAGAAATATGTGCTTATGATTCAATGCAAATTATTTCAATGGTTTTGCTTGTTACTGGTTATAAAATTGTTACCCACGAGCTTTAAACTCACCCCCTCCCAATTTCATCCCATCTTCAAGTGAGGAGTAAGAGATCGAGTAGTCAAGGATTACGGCATCACTCCGAATTTGCATAGTTTTGAATTTTGAGTTAGGTTTTGGGAATTTAAGGGTTTTGCTGCATTTCAAGTATCTTTTGTATTTTTAGATTATGAAGAAAATGATTTATTGTGGCTTGAAATGCCATTAAACCTTTGTAAAAACTCTTACTTTTGATATTAATGAAATATGTGTTTGGTTTTGTCTATGATTTTTCTTGTTTTTCGAAAACATTCGAGTATGGAAATGAGATTAAGATTTTGAGAATTTATTTGTGGTTAGGTTCTTATCGATTTTTTTTAGGTTGAATTGATGAATGTGGTTGAAGGATTTTAAGTTTGCATTTTAATAAGATAAATAGTTTGGATTATTGGTTCTGCCACAGGGGTTTTTGCCACGACATAATTCACCCGAAGGAAATTCTGCTTTTCTCGTGGCAACCTTGTCGCGGCGAAGTTATACTTGTCGCCGTGGTGAAATTGACCCAAAGTGTCAGTGAGGTTTACTCGCATATGTTCGCCACTACGAAGCCAGTTTACTCGCATATGTTCGCTGCAGCGAAGCCCGCCTTTGCTTCAGAAGGATTTTTCTTTCATATTTTCAAATTCTAAGCCTTCCTCTACGCTCAAGCTTCATGATCTCACGTCCGATGTTGGGGTCCATCACTATCACTGTTGGTTTCTAACAGTGACATTAGATCCTCCTTTAATTGTTTAACTTGAATTAAAAGCTTAATTGTTAATGATTTAATAAAAAATTATGGGTTTACGTTTTAGTTAAACTCAAAACTGTGATGAATGTTCTCTAGTTATTTTATTACAAAAATTGCCTATATGTATATTGTTCTGATTATACGCTTTTATCTATTCTGAAAAAAATTAATTCATGTTCGTTGCTTGCATTTGTTTTTGCTTGTGCGTCTGGTTTACTAGCACATATGATGTTTTGCATATTTTCTTACTGGTTTTTTGAAAATCAAATTAGTGGCAAAACTAGCGACCGTCGTTGGTGTGTAACTCATTAGTGGCAAAACACCACTAGTGAAGCCGTGGTGAATGGTGGGTTTTTTGGGCTTAACCTTTACATGATGGAGGCAATGGAGACAAACACCCAATGAGGAGATTGAAAGGAGGAGACAGAGAAGCTAAAAGCACAGGTGAGGAAGAATAATAGAGGCGACAATGAGGGGAGCATCCCTAGTTTTAAACACGCGGTCTACATTAGGAAACAATATCTGTGAAAGAACACACGTGCTAGTTAATGTCCATGGTTGACTTTGTCATGTGCAATACACGTGCCTTACAGAGAGTTCTGGTGTGCGCACATAGTCTCCCAGACCTTTTTAATTGATTTTTAATGTTTTTAGAAACTTAATTTCAATTAAATTAATTTAATAGAAATTAAATTGGTTTATATTCCTAATAAAATTAAAAAGCATTTTTCTATTTTTTGAAAATTGTTTTTAAGGGTTATTATTAAGAATATTTTGGAACTTAACTTAATTTTTGAAGAAGTTGAATTGTTAAATTAAATTAATTATCAAAATCAATAATTAGATCAAACAAAAGGTTTTAAATGATTTTGTTCATAATAAGATTATATTATTGTGATGAGATCAAAAAATTTTGAAAATTTTAAAATCTCTTAATTAAATATTAAATATATATTAAGAACTTGACATTTGTCTTCCGTTATTTAATAATAAAATCATAGTTATGTTTATTGTAAGGCTTTTTTAGCAAACTTAAGGCCATTTTAACTTGAATATGTTTTATCTTAACTTACTGAGTCCTACTTAACTAAATTTGTATTATTTGGATGAACAAACTTATGATCATATGGATTTAGAACCAACGTTAGAAATAACATATATGATACATATTGGTAAAGAGTTATTACTTAACAGATCTAGGAGTCATATAAGATGTGATTGATAAAGTTGTTATCTACCTTATTTAAATTTAGTTGGTTTCTTAAGCAAACTCAAGATCAATAATTTTTTAATAGGATCCTAGCCCACTAGGAAATTATTTGATAATTTCTTGATTTAATAGTGAGGGCTCTTATTTTGAATGAAATAGTAGGAGTAATCAAATATTTATTAAAGTCCTAGTTTATTTGATTTTAAGTTTAAACTAACACCTACTTTCTTTATGTCTTTCAGTTATTAAATTAGAAGAAGAGTACCAATAAGTCATTATGAAGCATCATGGATGCTAACAAGCTGACTGTACCTAACTTCTCAAACTGGTTTAGAAACTTGATAATTGTTCTCAAGTAAAAAAATAAGTTGAATGTTCCTGACACTCCTATTCCACCAGAGCCTAGTTAAGATTTGATAGATGAGGCTTAGGATAGTTGTCAATGTTATATTGATGATATTGAGCAAGCTACATGTTTGATGTTGGCTATCATATCTCTAGGCTTCAGAGGTAGCATGAGAATATGGATGCTCCTGCTATTATTATACATCTCAAGGAGTTGTTTGGTGTACAAAGTAGGGTGGAGAGATATCAATTCTCTAAGGCATTATTTTAATGTATGATGGTATAAGGATCTTCGTTGAATCTACACATGCTGAAGATGATTAGGTACATTAAAAAACTAGCCTAATTAGGTTTTTTCATGAACTATGAGTTGAGTGTTGATGTGGTGCTATAGTCTTTCAGTTCAAACTTTTCACAGTTCATTATGAACTTCCATATGAGTAAAAAGGATATGTCATTGCTTGAACTGTTGAATATGCTCAAAACTATAGAGGAGTGCCTTAAGAAGGAACCCAAATTTGTTTTTATTGTGAATTTTTCTAGAAGCAAGAAAAGGGGCTCTAAAAAGAATAATAACAAGAAATAAAAGGTTTCTACTAAAGTAGTAAAGTGAAAAAGGTGGTGTCCTGTAACAGCCCACCCTCTCGAGACCCGTACCCGACATCATTAGTGATATCCGAGCCTGAGCCCTACGAGGGTGACATGCTAGAGCACTTAGTCAGTCAAATCTCAGTACATTTTTTTTAAACGCTTACGCGGAAAACAGTAATCAAAATTTCAGGCCCACATTTATTCAGAACATTTTCAATCGCAACAATACAATCATCAGAGTTTCAATAGTTATTTGGGCCTATACATTCATTTCATAAAACTCGAAATCACAATTCATTATTATACTTTGATCAATCTCTTTTGCAAAACCTTTCCAATTGGAAAGTTATACACATCAAATATATTCAAATACACAAGATATAGTAATTTCAGAAGACTTAATTTGGTACAAAAAATAAAGAAATACAATGCAGACACAAACTGATCCTGACCTCTATTTCTTTCTTGTATGTAGTAGGTATACTCCCGTTTGTCTAATGGGGTACTCTTTTGAGCCTGAAAAATAATTACAAATTTTGGATGAGTGTTGCGAACTCAACGAGTGACCATCGTCGATGGCTCACCCAGTCACATAATCATATAAATTCACATTCACATCATTTATGAGTGACCATCCTCGATGGCTCACTCAATCACATAACACATATAGTTCACATAGTCACATAATTTTACATTCACTTTAGAAATATCTCACATTCAGAAATTATTCAAACCATTATAGTCATTCATATCAAGCATATACAGTGCACATGAGACTCACTTTCATTTATTATTTTCGTTGTGACCGAGTGCCTAAACTGTCCCATATAGGGCTCATTGATAACTGTCCCATATAGAGCTCATTGATAACTGTCCCATATAGGGCTCATTAAACGTTGAGCCTGAGGCTCTGAATCACTTTTGAGCTCGAGACTCTTTTTCACTTGTTGAGCTTTAAGCTCTGATCGGTGACTATTCTAGTCACAATCGCCATTATATTTCATGCATTCATGAAATGAAATGCATCAATCACATTTGTATGATTATGATCCCATTTCTGAACGATCATAATGGTCATTTCATTCATGTAAAATACACATATCAAATATAAATGCAATGAACATGAATCAGTTTTATTTGTTACTTTGTTGTGACCAAGTGACTTTTTACTAGCTCATATCCCTTGGTGGATATCGAGCTGTATCAATTAATGTCCCATATCACTTAGTGGATATTAGGTACATGCACAACTGAGCCAAAGACTCTTATCAAGTTCTGAGCTTTAAGCTCTTTTACTTGCGACTCTGGTTATAACTGCCTTTATCTTTCATGCATTCATGAAATGAATTGCATCTCACATATTCATTGAATCATTGTTTTTAATCAGTCACATTCACAGTCAAGACACAATCATCTTTAGATCTTAGTCCGGCATTCAACATTTAAGTTGATAATCACATTTCTACTTACATGCAAATGCTATTTGAAACACATTTATCATCAAATTATGTACACTTAGTTCATCTCATTCACATACAAGCAACACTTCAATATCTCAACCAAGCATCACAATCATCGGATCTCCTGTCCGAAAACCAACACAATCAATCACATTCATAGAGACATTCAGTAGTTAATAAATATCAAAATTCACATAAAACAAACAATGAAATGAGACCATCTAAGTCTACTCACAGTACGCTCCAGATTAGCAATTGCTTCCAAGATCTGAAAACGTTCGAATGTGTACATTTATCCTGCACATCAAAATTATGCAATACACAAATTGCACACACATTAATAATTGCACAAGTATAAATATCCCTTTATGTACAATGTGTATGTGGAATATGTACAATGCATGCTCAATGACAATCCTAGGTATCTTTCCATTATTTTTGTCGCATTATCAGTCTTATATCAAAACTCACCTAAGTAAAATTTGTACTTAGGGTTTATACCTCAAATAAACGCTTTGAATATAATTTCATAACCCAATGAATCATTTCAGATTTTTCTCCAAACACTAACTTTCGAGTCTACTATTTATAATCATTTAAACAATGAAAATAAAGTAATTTTGGAACACTTTCTTTTTGAGAATAGTCATTCTATCTCATAAGTTTCTAATGACACAAAATCATTCAATTTGGTTCAGTGGTCTAAAAGTTATACTCCATATATTTTCGGGCTGCTTTTATTCTGAGACAGTGCCCTATACTCAACTTCCACCCAGAAACTGAAATTCTTACAATCCGATTCAGAATTTTATTTATTTAGATAATTTGTATCTATATGTCTCTAGTTTACTTCAAATAAAAAATCATCTCAATTGGATAACTACAGATCAAGATATCATCAAAATACCAAAGCATGTTATGTGCTGGAAAGTTCACCACGGCGACCTGGAAAAGTTCGTCACCACGACGAACTTTTCCAGAGAGGACAAGTTCACGTGAAATCCTAAAAGTTGGCCACGGTGAACTCCTGAGTTGGCCGCGGCAAACTTCATCCTTCAAGTTGGCCACGACAAACCAAAGAGAGTTGGTCGCGGTGAATTTTGACAGAGCATACGCAACATGTTTCATTTTCCAGCTTTTCCCAACATATCTACTTCAAACCTCCATAACTTTTGATCCAAAACTATAAAAATTAAAAATTTTATATCAAAGGAAAGCTAAAAGAAATATATACATCTTTCATGAAGACTACTTTGTCAAAATCCATCTATATCAGTATAGTAAATTCATAGAAGTTTTAGATCAAAATTTTAACTCTCTTATTATTCATTCCCAGAAATTCTCATACTTCAAATCAATTTTTGAGACTCTTAACGATGGAATTAAAATTTTGTGTCTTCATAAAAAATATAGCCATATATCTATAGTTTAATAAAAATCAAGAACCATCTCAATTGAACAACTCTAGAAGATGTTATGACTAAAACATTGAAGCATATGCGGTGAACATTTTCCATATTTTCAAACTTCCAACATTTACATCTAACTCATCTTATATCTAGATTATCTCTTCCATTTCATTTTCTCATCATCCTCTACCTAATTTAACTCAATAAATCACTCACAAACAAAGTATATTTTTCATCACCCACGACACATACATAAACATTGTATAACCAAGTCATAAAATCTGAATTTACTCATCATTCTAGCATGATTTAACCATACCCATGACATTTAAAGCATAACTTACTTGGTGTAGCTCCAAACTCTTCAAAACCTCACTCAACCCTCACTCTCAAGCATCCCACATTCTTCATCTTTCAAGGTGGCAGGGTTGGTTTTTTTGTGAGAAGTGAAAGAGAGAGCAAAATGAGAGTAACAAATGGAAGGAGAGCGCAAGGTTTAACTTGGATGAAGGTTAGTGAAGCAAAATCGTGGAAAGAAGAAGAAGAATGAAGAAGATGATGAGAGTTAAGAAAATAAGAAGGAAAAAGCAAGAATTAAAAGAAACTAAGTGGTCTCCAAGGTAAAAAAGTCGTGGGTTTTAAGACATGGCTTGGCGAGTGATTTTCACTTGCCACATGTTATCTCCTCATAGGTCCACTTAGGTTCTTTGATTCAATTTGTTCTATCAACTCCATTTTTTTTTTACTCCAATTGTCTCTAAATGTCAATGACATAGGTCATTAAACCCCAAAGTCATTTATAAAAATTTTCATTGCCATTTGACCCTTATTTCTACTACTCTTCATCAATTATTCTACCATTTGGCATTTTTCCTAGTCCAAAAAATCCTTATATTTTTTGAAAATTCCCAAATTTTCTCCAAAAGTTCTAATTCACTACTTATACATTGCCACTCAATTTTAAGACGCAAAACCATAATTCGCATCATATTCACATTAAAACAATCATTTATACCCGAAAAATGTCAATTGAGTGCATCAACAATTATTTTAATGTGTACAATAATCAAATTCACATGTGTGTGTATGCTAACATTATGCATGATGAAACGCAATTTTCTTAATGTCTCTTTGATCTCACATGTACCAAATACATCATCTCTTTGCTAGATTAGATCTACATATTGAAAAGGGAAAGGATAATGTATCGTTAATACATAATGAGCTTACTACTTTTAAAGAAGCAATGTCTATCATTAATTCTTTAAAATGGAATAAAGCCATGAGATATGAAATGAAATCTATGTATACTAATCAAGTATGGAACTTGGTGGATGTGCCTGATAGTATTGTACCTATTTGATACAAGTGGGTTTATAAGAGACAAAATGACATATATGATAATGTACATATGTACAAAACAAGGTTAGTGACTAAAGTTTACAAACAAAAACAAGGAGTTGATTTTGATGAAACCTTTTTGCCAGTAATATGCTAAAATCCATAAGGGTCGTATTAGCTATAATTGCATGTCACTATTGTGAAATCTAGTAGATGGATGTCAAAACAACATTTCTTAATCGAAACTTATAAAAGGATGTATATATAACACAACCTAAGGTTTTTGAATCTAAAAGATTTCCAAATCAAGTATACAAGTTGGAAAAAGTCTATTTATAGGCTTAATTAAGCATCACAGAGTTGGAACATCTGTTTTGATGAGATAATCAAAAAGTTTATTTTATTAAAAATGTGGATAAACCACATATCTATAATAAGGTTAGTGAGAGTGGAGTTGTTTTCCTAGTGTTATATATAGATGACATATTACTGATTGGAAACGACATATCAATGCTTTATTCTATAAAGATTTGGTTATCTAAGAACTTCTTTATGAATGATATGGGATAAGTAGCCTATGTTCAGAGAATAAAAATATATAGAGATAAATCAAAGAGGTTATTTGGGTTATCCCAATCCACATATATAGACAAATTGTTAGACGTCGAGTATAGACAATTTTAACAAGGGATTCTTACCATTTCATATAGGATTCCTCTCTTACAAAGTATGTTTCCTAAGATATAAGAAGATAGAGATAAAATGGATTATGTTCTATATGCTCTGACAATTGAATCAATCATATATGCAATGATATGTACTAGACTAGATGTATCTTATGATTTAAGCATAATGAGTGGGTTTCAAGCAAGTCCAGGTAAAGTGAGGCTGAACAACTGTGAAAAACATCTTAAAGTACTTAAAAAAACTAAAGATGTTTTTGGTTTATAGACAAGCTTAATTGAGAGTTCAAGGAAATTTCGATACTAGTTTTTAGTCAGATCCAGATGATAATAAATCACAGCCATGGTACATCTTCACTCTAAATGGTAGTGCTAAGTGTTGGAAGAGTTCCAAATAGCCAACCATTGCAGATTCAATGACTGTGTCATAGTACATTTTAGTGTTAGACATAGCAAAAAAATAAGTTTAGAACAAGAAGTTCATCACTAAACTTTGAGTGGTTCCTAGCATTGTTGAGCTTATATATACTATGACAAAAATGGTACTATTGCACAAGCAAAGGAACTAAGGTCTTATAAACAATCCAAACATATACTTAGGGAGTTTCACTTAATCAAGGAGATAGTGGAGTGGAAAGACATAACATTAAAGTGAGTTGCTGCTAAAGAGAATCTTAAAGGTCCTCTCAACAAGCCATTGTCTCAGAAGATATATGATCAACAAATGGATGGATATAGTATCAGATATGTAGGCAATTGACTTTAATACAAGCGAGAGATTGTTAGTTTATGTACTTACAACTAATTGGTTGGTTGCAATTTAATGTATGATATTATTGTTTAATTAATAAAAGGCATTATTTATCTTTATATATTAAGTTAATTACATTTGATGTTTTAATACTAAAGGTAAAAATTCCTTAAATGAGATTATGATGAGATCATAATTATAAGATTTAATTTATATTTATGTATTATTTTTAAATGTTCAGTTTTATCAACATAAGACATTGATGAAATGGTCAAACTAACACACTATCATGTTTCTTTCTTATGAAGAAAGTAATTGATCTCATAAATTAAAGTATGGAGATACTTAAACTAAAGTGTGAGTGCTTATTAGATAATAAGTTCACTGAATTGACCTAACTATGAGGATCCCAAATTGTATATTACTTATATGTCTATGAATTTCCTTATAATAATGCTTGTATGATTGATCCTTAGACTTGAGATTACCAAGGTATCTAATATGGGAACTATTGTGTTTTGATGCTACTTATGAACCATCTTAAGATAGTTCAGTCGATAGTTCTTAGATGCAGTATGAATCATATGGATATAGTTAAGTAATTCAATAAAAGATTCATCATTCTAAAGTAATTAGAGATAGTTTTCTAATATTCTTGATTAGTAGTAATTTTTGGAATTCTCTTATTAGAGTGAATTGACATTTGAAAAGGTATTTTCAAATATCAATTATAAATCAATTACTAATTAACAAGAACGTACATGATTGAATATAAAAGAGTAGACATGAAATCTATACTCTGTCTAATTGGAACATCGGATAACAAAAGGATTAAATTATACATTGTAATCATGCATGAACTGGTTAAGTCAAACCACTCTGACGTTCCTGATATTTGGGTGATGATGACATGTTGCCAAACTTCATTGTTGATCATGATTAAAAATTGTTTCACATATATAGCAGTTTAAAAGAGAAAATTCAATTTCAATTAAGTTGAACTTAACTATAAAGTTTAAGAAACTTTAGGGATCAAATATGAGATATTTGATTTTATTATAATTAAATTAATTATAATTAGAGTTAGAATTTAATTATAATTTATGCATTTAATTTTAATAGAAATTGATTTAATTATCAAACTTTAGAGATCAAATATAAGATATTTGATTTTTTTAGAATTAAACTAATTATAATTAGAGTTTGTTTTTAATTATAATTGAAGTATTTAATGTAAATAAAAATTAAAACTCTGATGCTCTTCCTATAAATAAGGAATTAGCATAAGGAAACTAACGCTCCTGCTTTTTCTTTTCAAAGGTTGAGAAATTATTTTATGTATGCTATTAGAGGTTGGACAGATAAATAGCTCAAAGTTGACATATCAAAAATTTATCAAAAAATTTCAGCAGAAAAATCGAATCAGATATGATTTCTTATTCCATTATTCAATTTTATTATTCAGATTATTTAGTTATCGAGATCTGACAAAAAACCTTAAAATTTTTTCGTTACTCCTGTGATTTGATCACGGTTGGTTTATAACAAAACCACCTAAAAGGAAAAAAAATTACTAAAAAAGAGATCTTTTGTCAAATGAAATCTATTTAATTTATATGAACCGCATAAAAAGAATGACTAACTAATATCGCCATTTTAGGGGAATAATTTTCTATGAGTGGAGCTCTAGTTTTTATATTATTTCATACTATAAATTTACTTTTTTGTGGATTGTTTCTTTACACGATCATGAAAAGACTGCCATTTAGGATCATATTATTGCTTCAAATAGACAAATAGTTTTTAGAACATAAGTTAACAAAGAAAAAGAAGAGTACTCGAAACCCCTTTTATCGATATGAGTGAAATACTTCCAGTCCCCCCTCCTCTAATTACGAACTAGAATTGTGTGTACTAAAGAAAATATTACACTACTTATATGGATATCTCATGTATGTCTCCAGTGTTAACGAGTGCCCACTTTTTTATTAGCAGAAACTCACTTGATAATCGTCCCTTGAAGCTTTCCTGTTTAGTAGTTTTCTTGCACATACCAACGCAGACAATGCTAATCTTTTTTCAAATAGTTTTTTTAGCTTATCCTCAATAATTTATGTGATTCGATTTAGGTATTTCCAATTGAATTAGTATGATATTCTAAAACTTTAAAATTGCTAACTGAAGTAACTAAACACGTTTATAATGTAAGCTTCCATTTTTAAACTTCGAGTCAAATATATAACAATGTTTTTATTTAAATTATGTTTATTATTTTTTAAAAAAGTTGGAGACAATTTCAATTATTATTTATTGAGCTTAACCTTAAAAAAGTAAAATTTGAAATTTACATTAAGGCTTGCGTCAATGTGTGAAAACTTTTTAACAAATTATTTTTGGTATATTTTTCAAGATATAATTTCAACTTTAAAATATATTAACATAAGTTACATATGTTAGGAAAAACATGATAATGTGAAAGCTATAACTTTTCCTCTTTATATGTTAAAATGGACGCTCAAAATAATATGAAAGTAAGTAAAGAAGTAGAAGGAGATGTTGATTTTTATGTGAAAAAATCCTCAAAATGAAGGAAAAAATTTATGGGATTATAAGTTTGATAGAACTTCTACCATATCAAAGTAGGATTATAATGAGAATCTCTCTCATACATATAATTTTGTAAAACATACACGCTCAACTTTAAGAGATATTGACAATTAATATTTACGATATAAACAATACTAAAGATAAATAATGCAAGTGCATCTATTGTTCTTATAATATAATCTAGTGAATACGAGTATCATTCTTGCAAGGACTACGAATACTAGGAATAATTATCTTTCAATTATCCAATTTAATAAAACAAATGATTGACTTAAAAATGTCTAGAACAAATTAAAGAAAATAACAAGAACAAAACAATCAAATGATAATCAAGATTTAATTATAGAATCCCCCTAAAACTTTTATATGTTTAAATTTATCTTGATTCAATTATTCTCATCTTCTTTCTTTTATCACTTAGAATCCTAGGTTTTTAAACTAATAGAGATCCAAATGTTACAACCACTTTTGTCTCAAGACATACATATACTTACTACAAGAGTTAAGACATTTAGTGACAACTTTTTTGTGACTAACTATCATTTCGTCACATATATAAGATTTTTTGTGACAAAACAATTGATCGGCACTATTGTTTGCATTAACTGTGGTGATTTTTTTTGTCACTAATACATGGTAATTGTAACAATTTAGTATCTTTCACAATTAAATTGCCACACTAATGTTTTCTATTTGTTGTGACAAAACATAGTTTGGTCACTAATATTTTTCTCTTGCTGTAACAAAATGGTTTACCGTCATACCATATTTTACTTTTTATAATGAAAACTTTTGTCAATAAAAATTCAATTAGTTAGTTTCTACTTAATATTGTCACAAAAAATGAATTATCAGCATGGTCACTACGATTTATAATTTAGTGACAACTTGTTTGTGACTAACTATCATTTCGTCACATATATCATGTTTTTGGTGACAAAACAATTGATTGTCACTATTGTTTGGATTAATTGTGATGGTTTTTTTCACTAATTATGATAATTTAGTATCTTTCGCAATTAAATTTTCATTATTAATATATTAATAGTACCAAATTTTCTTTTATCACTAAGTTCTGTCACTAAAAGCATATGCAATTTAGTGTCAAAAGTAATTTTGGCTGAAATAAATTGTAATTGTGACAAGAAATATACTGGTCACTAATATTTTATATTTGTTGCGGCAAAACATAAGTTGGTCATTAATTGTGACAAAACATATAATGGTCACTAATATTTTCTATTTGTTGTGACAACACATAATTTAGTAACTAATATTTTTCTCTAGCTTTGACGAAACAGTTTATTGTCACATGATATTTTACTTTTTGTGACGAAAACTTTTGTCAATAAAAATTCAATTAGTTAGTGTCTACTTGATATTGTCAGAAAAATGAAATTATCACCTCACTACTATTTGTAATTTTTGTGATAAGAAATTTTGTTGTCACTTGATAATCAACTTTTTGTTACAAAGGTTATTGTCAATATAAACAGAACAAATTAATGATATATATTTCTTGTTATAATAACATATTAAAATTAACCACTCTAATGATTAATTTTCTCATTATTATACAAATTTTAGGGACTGAAAACTACTTGCCAAAGTTTTTTCTTAAATATTATTATTTGCAAACAAATTTAAATATCTTCTTATAAAATATTCAAACTACATATATTGATAATCCAAAAGTAATATTTTACTCATCAATAGATATTTTCTAAATATGACTTTGAACTTTCCCCAAAACAAAAATCAAAATAAATAAATGTTTCAATATAATGAAAATCTTGTTCCAAAATATTAAGCAAAGCTCTTAACCAATTCAAAATTTAAAAACAAAGTTCTTGCCGGTGCTCAATTATTGTCATCGTCGCCTTCCTCATCTTCAATTATTGAATTTGTCCCATCATCATTCATAAAAATAAATAATTAAAATAATATTGATTTAATTCAAATTTTGATTATATCAAAATTGGACTATCAAGTCAAGCCTAATCATCTTTCGATTAGGCATAACCACATCAAAGTTGATGGGATGTTCCAACGAAATCTGAACTTAAGGTTTCAATCAAAATGAGAAACATTCAAATGAGCTAGTTATGTGCTTCTGCGTCAATTGGAGATCCATCAAGTGCCATAACATCAAATACCCTAGCTAGTTATGTGCGTTTATAAATTTATAAAATCTAGAATAGTTAGTATTAATACTTGTCATTATCATTATATTATTATAAAATATTGGTACTAAATTCATAGCTTAATATTTTATAAACTAATTAATTGATTCTATTTTTATTTATTTTGTAGGAAACAAATCAATAGTGAACTTCATCTAGAAGCTTAGCTATGAAATTTTACCTTGTTTTAGCTTAAATTAATATGCAGTAGTTTGGGATAATTGTAATAAATATAATTGTCTTGGATATTAAATTTTCTAATTTCATACATTAGAAATTAGAATTTTGTACATTTTGGTGATTTATATATATTTTATATATACTAAAAAATTTTATTTGCTTGTATGAAAATATCTTGACACTAAAAATCCATATCATTTATGACAACTTCATTTTTGTGGCCACCAAAGCAAAATTTATTATCGATTAAGCAATTAAATTGTTAAATTTAATAATAATATTTGTGATAAGCATGAACACATTAATGATAAATTTATTATAACATATAATTTTATTTAGTGACAACATTATTATAACATATAACTTCCATACTTGTGACGTAATTTGTTAGACAATATGGTCACTGATATAAATTTCTTTTACCACCAATGCAATTCCATTGTTGAATTGATAATTTTATTTGTGACAATAATAGACACATTAGTGACAATAAATTTTGTAAGAACAATTTTTCATTTTTGTGACAAAATGATGTTGACACTTTTCCCTTAAGATATTAGTGATCAAGAAGTAATAGATACTGATAAAAAAAGCACTAGTGACAAATATTTGTCACTATTTTCAATATTTTAGTGGCGATGATATTGTCATAATAATATGAAGTACTGTTACGAATTAATTTGTCACTACTTTATATTGTCTGTGATGACAAAATTGTCATAATGTTATAGTGACTATATAGTTTTGTAACACATTCTATAGTTGTTAGTGTCAGTACTTTTATCACAAAAATATTGCATAATTGTGACTATTTCCTAAATTAGTCATTATTTCATTAGTGACGGAGTTATTTGTCATGTGAGGTGACAACTTTAAAAACTGGATACTATTAATAATAGTGATTAATATTACTACTTTTAGTGACTACTTTTGCTTTCAGTAAAAATACAATTTCTTGTAGTGACTGCTTTTAATTTGATTGATTGCAATCTCTTTATATTCAAGACTCTTAATAATACATTAACTTGTTTTTATGAATTTCTTTATTAGATTTGACCTCTAACGCAAAAGATTTAGGTGATCATATCTATAGATTTCATGCAACTCATATTACATGTCAATATATATTCTTACATATAATTTCTCAACTTTTTTATATGAAATTGAATCAAAATGCTAGCAATTCTAATTCAAACATAAGAAATAGTCATGAACAATTCGGAAGAGAACTTGATTCATTTGAAGGTTCATCCTATCTAGATCTATCATAATTTAGTTTATATAAAGATAAAGAAACTAACAAAAATCAAGAAAGGATACAAAATAAAAGAACTTATAAATCTTCAAATCTTGAGGTTCTTCAATTTAATATAAATGGAAAACCCTTTTTATCTCAAATTGCTCTAATTTGTCTTTGTTATATTAAAAATTGTAATCATAACAGTGCCTTACACTTTTTATTATGTAAAAAAGATCTTTGAACTTTGTTAAAATCACCGGTAATATGAATCCTAACATATATTTATATTGCACCCGTGTCATTTAACTATTTAATGACTAAACTCCATATTGTTGATCCTTTAAGTACATGGGTTTATCTTGAAAACATAAGAATACATATTGGATTTCAATCTAACTAAATAATCTTTCAAATTTAACTTAATGCAAATAACGTCACCTATATAAGGTAGACATAAAAAAAGAAAAAAGTTTAACACAAGAGGTATTTGATAAGTAATAATAAAAAATTAAATAAATTTTATTTGAATTTTTTTAACGGGCATGATTGGCTTGAATAAAATTTCATTCAAATTTTTGTATAAAAGGGTAAACACCTAGTTATGAATGCCTTTTACCATCACTTGTAACTTTGTTCCATTAATTATATCAAAATTAGTGGAGTAGAATTTATTTACTAATTTTTTTAGTAATTCACAATTGAATGGACTAATTAGCCACTCATGAACCCAAACTCAAAAAATTCAAAATGTGTTAAACATTAGACATTCAACTCATTATTTAACTTGAGGATCATTATCAAGACTATTTAATATGCTTCACTAAACTAATCACTAGTAATCATATCTATTAACCTAATGTAATCAATTCATAAGATAATATCACTTATGATAGATTAACCCAGCCACCTCAATTTGCTTGCCTAATTTCCTATAATTTTCACTTACTAAGCTAAATGTGATTGGATTGAATGCTTATAAATAAACTAAGGCTTAAGGTAATCAATTCCTCGCATTTAAGTTGTACATTATCCTTAATATATACAACATACAAAAATAATGAAAATTAGAAAAATAAATAAAAAAAAGAAAATTAGGATAATTAGTAATCCCATAACGATAACATATATCAAGACTTATCAAATGTCATTAATAATTACTAATTATTAATCAGTAACTATTGGCTCCTTAGTTGTTGGCTCACTCTATGTATATGTCTTGATTGTTGCATATGGGAGTGTTTTGTAACATAAGGTAAACATAAATTTGTGTTGGATATATTGTTACGTATATAGCCTATAAGACTCAGTTAAATCTTATCGAAGGAAAATATTCATAATCCAATAGTGAAAAATCATTAAAAACACATTTATATTTTAAATTCCTAAGGTAAATGCACTACTTGGTCTTTACATTTATCATGGCTCGTTCATCCTTATGAATATAAACAAATGCGTGACACCCAAATGCTTTTAAATGATTATAGGAAATCCTCTTTCCAAACCAAACTTCCTCTGGGGTAAATTCCATTAAAAAAAGAATGATGGTGAAAGATTAACAATGTTGATGGTAGTCATTACAACCTCACCTTAGAATGACTGGGATAGCTTAGCATGAGAAAGCATACATGAAACCCTTTCTTTAATGGCATGGTTCATTCTTTTGATAATACTTGTTGGGCTCCGAATTTTATTTATTTATTTATTAAGTATGATTTGAATAAGTTTTGTGTTCTTGCTAGTTAAACCATTTTATTTGGAGTTTAATTATTATTCCAAAGCTAGAATTAAATTAGTGTATGATTTAGGGTATAAGATTAT
>JAOSBN010000179.1:24106788-24126292 GCA_027563595.1 Erythroxylum suave
TTCTTAAGTTAGATTTTTGGGAATTCAAGGCTTTAGCCACATTTCAAGTGTATTCTGTATTTTAGTTCTCAAACTCACTGGATGTATTGCACCTTAAAATGCTAAGTAAAGCTTTGTAAATACTTCTGCCTATTATATGAATGAAATGTCTTTTGGGTTTGATGATGATCACTGTTAAAATCTCACATTGCATATGATGAAACGAGTTGGAAGTTTTAGGGAAGTAGTTGATGTTTATGTTTTTTGTAATCTGTCTTTGGAATGGAATCAATGAGGGTGGTTGAAAGGATTTAAGTCTGCATTAAGCAAGGTAGATTGCAAGAAGGAAACACAGACGAAGTTTATCGTTTGTGATGATGTCACATACAGACACAAAGGAAAAATATAGACGAAGTTTATCATCTGTGAAGACGTCACACACAGACGCAAAGGAAAAATATAGAGGAAGAGTATTGTTTGTGATGATGTCACACGCAGACGCAAAGGAAAAATATAGAGGAAGAGTATCGTCTGTGATGATGTCACACACAGACGCAAAGGAAAAATATAGACGAAGTTTATCATCTGTGATGACATCACACATAGACGCAATGGAAAACTATAGACGAAGATTATCGTCTGTGATGACGTCACACATAGACGCAAAGGAAAAATATAGAGGAAGAGTATCGTCTGTGATGACGTTATAAACAAACGCAAACGAAAGGCAGACGCAAATGAAAGACAGATGATAGGTGGTCAAACCCAGACGATAAAAAGTCAAAGACAGACAATAGGAAGTCAAACACAAATGATAAGAAAGTCAACCACAGACGATAGACTATAGACGATAGGAAGTCAAACCCAGGCCATAAGAAAGTCAAAGACAAACGAAAGAACACAGACAATAGGAAGCCAAACCCAGACGATAAGAAAGTCACAGACAGACGATAGGCAAGACAAACGAAAGGAAACACAGACCATGGGCCAACCATAGACGATACAAAGAAAAAATTAAGCCAGTATGATTGAACAGTCCCTTAGTTGGAACTAAATCACAGAATTCACTAAATAAATGGTTTTCAACAAGAAGGTGTTTGTCAAGGATCAAAAAGCAGTTAGGGACTTAAGCTATAAGTACAAGTCAAGGAACAAAATGTACTAAAGAGAACAAGATGAAATTTCAAGTTGAGGATTGTCCTGGTGAGGGCACTCCACCCTTGTGGGATGCAAGCCCAGATGTCACTCAGGACATCGGATACGTGTCTCGCAAGGGCGGGATCCCAACAAGTTTAGCCTACTAAAAACATAAAAATGGATTATAATTGAAGGCATTTGTTTTAGTATGATAATAGTTGTCATAAGAAGAAAATTATTGCATGATTTTTCTTATTAATACATGATAGAGATCAGGGATAGCAATAGGTCGATGGGCTTAAGCCTCAGGCCCAGTCAGCAGCTCGAGGCTTGATCAGGCTAAATTATTCAGGTCTAATGCTCGGGCCCTTTTCTTAAAATTTTAAATTTTTAAAAACTAAATTAATTAATAATTGAGGATAGAATTGTAGATAATGAAAGAAAAAGATTAAAATTAAAATGATCAATTCAATTAATTAAAGTTACTATTTTCAGTTGATTAATAAATTATAAATTTTGAGATTTTGTAATGAAAACTTACGTATACGTATAGTGATAAAATAAATAAGATAAACCCATATTCATTAATGAAGGAGGATATGATTATAGGAAATAAAAGAAAAAGATTATAATTGAAGTGAGTAATTCAATTAATTATAATTATGAATTTCAATTGATTAAGAAAATTTGAGATTTTATAATAAATGAATATATAAAAACTTCCATATATCAATAAAATGAATAAAATGATACCAAATTCAATACCAATAGAGTATAGGATTATAGGAAATGAAAGAAAAGGATTATAATTGAAGTGATCATTTCAATTAATTATAAAAGAGTTGTGTTCCCTATAATGAAGGCATAGGTTTTTTTAAATTGGAGACAATATGATCTCACATAAGTGTTAATGAATGAGGAGGACATCTTTTTCTTTAGATTTTCTAGCAAGGAGTCTACATCAAAGGTAATTGAGTTTGGACTATGGCACATTTATGACAAACCAATATTCTTACAAACTTAGAGACCTGGGTTAGTTTTGAATGAATTTTGAACTTCTAACATACCTATTTGGATGTGTATTCATAGAGTACCACTTGAGTACTAGAACACCAAAGGGTTAAGATGCCTATGTAATTATGTGGGCACATTTATCTACCTAGACCAGGCTACAGTAGAAATTGGAAGAATCAATTTTGCAAAGGTATGCGTTCTTGTGGAAGCAATGAGGGATCTTCTTGCAGAAACCCCTATCATGAGACTTAATGAAGATTTGGAACTAGTAGAGGATGATGTGATGGTCTCATATACCTAGAAGCTACAGACACAAGTTAAAAAGTTTGGAAACCCACGGGAAGAACTTTCAAAACTAGGGATTTTGAGGAATTTACTACAAATTTGGCTCAGGACAAAGTGCAAATAGTTCATACTAAGAAAAATATAGGAGAAGATATAAATAATAAAAGACAAGGTTTGAACATATAGGAGATAACACGTCCTAAAATGTGGGCAGTACTAGGGAAATGAACATGGAGAACAATAAAGAAGATTTTATGATGTATAATAGGAAGAAATCTAGAAAGAAGAAGAAAAATTCTTCATCTAATGTAAATGCTCATATCACACTCCAATTGTTGTTTATACAACAAAAAAATATAAAGGAGAGGAAATCCTTATTCAGATTAAACAAATTTTTAGTAGATATGGCATGATTTGAAGAGTCTTTGAAAAAAGGGTGTAATAAAGAAGTGAGGGGTATCAAATAATACATTTGTGCTAAAAAGACACAAGTGATCAAGGAATAACTTAAATGTCTATTTGGGGATAAAATAGGGAATACAAAGCAAGCTTTCTTTAGGGCCAAACAAGAACTGGAAAGGGTCAAATTGAACTTTATAAGAATCCTACAATTGAAAAATATAGGAATAAGAGAAACAAGCTTTGTCTAGGTATTTGCAGCACCTCTCCATAGAACACTCAATGTTGAAGCAAAAAGCCAAACCAGAGTGGTTGAGAGACGGTGATAGTAACACAACCTAGTTTATAAAGAGATGATCTCAAGGCAAGCCTTTAGTAAGATTATTGCATTAAATAAAGATGGGAGGATCATAGATAATAAGTTAGAAATAAAAAAAGAGGTGGAATTTTTTTTTTGGGAACACTGGGTACTCCCTTTAAGGCAAAATCCACAGTACATTTCATAAATGAGGTACTCCCTTCAAGGCAAAATCCACAATACATTTCATAAAGGAGGTACTCTAAAATTAGCTCATCGAAGAGGAAAGCAATTTACTAGCCAAACTATACTAGAGAGGAGGTTGAGTTACCATTAAAAGGGATGAAACCTGATAAGGCTCCAAGGATAGACGGTATAAATTTGATTTTTAATAAAAAAACTTGGAGAATGATAGGGAAGATGGTGTATAAGGAAATTGAGGAATTCTTCAAAAATGGGCAATTATTGTTAGAGATCAAAAGAATCCTACTTTGCCTAATACCAAAAAGGGAAAAACAACAAGAAGTCAATGATTTTCATCCTATAGCATGTTGTAACACACTCTATAAAATCATAACAAAGGTGATTTTAAAAGAATGAAAAGTGTGATTTTTAATCATATAGGAAAGCAGCAGGGTGCAATAATGTTAACCTCCGAAATTTTTTGTTAAGTTAAGCATAATATTTTATGGAATACTCATGGAATAAGGATTTTTCCCTTAGAATAAATAGAATTGTGGAGTATGATTTAAATAAATTATGAGGTCATGATAGAATAATTATTGGATTTTAATTATTTATTACAGTGTTAGTAGGATTTTTTTTTTACACTGGGTTAGTTAAATTAAAGCAGTCATCTTTTCTTAGTTTTCAAGAGTGATTTTGAGATTATTCAAGAAGAGAAAAAGAAAAAGGAAAAGAAAAGCTTCCATTTGAGCCAAAAATCTCTTTATTTGGTGAAGAATTAATGTAAGCCCCTTTTTAATCCTTTGGAATTTGGAAGGAGTTTTGATTTATGAAGTTGGTGGAAAAGTTTTTCTTAAGACATCTCTTTGGAAAGGAGTTATGAGGTTTGGCAAGAAAGGAAAATTGAGCCCGAGATACGTTAGTCCCTATGAGATTGTTAAGAGGATTGGATCACTGACCTATAGATTGGCGCTGCCACTAGAATTGTCACAGATACATGATGTCTTTCATGTTTCCATATTAAGGAGGTATAGATCAGATCCTTCCCATATCATTCAGACTGCTGAGGTTCAGTTGAGAGATGATCTGACTCATGAGGAGATTTTTAGTGGAGATTCTGGACACTAAGGAAAAGATCCTCAGGAACAAGACAATTCAACTGGCTAAAGTCCTGTGGAAAAACCAATCCAAGGAAGAGGCCACGTGGGAGCCCTTGGAGGCCATGAAGGAGAAGTATCAACACCTCTTCAATAACTTAGGTAAGAGGGGGATTAATGTTGGCCTCTGAAATTTTTCGCTAAGTTAAGCATAATATTTTATGGACTACTCATGGAATTAGATTTTTTACTTAAAATAAATAGAATTGTTAAGCATGATTGAAATAAATTATGAGATCATGAAAGAATAATTATTGGAGTTTAATTATTTATTACAGTGTTATTAGGATTTTATTACACTGTTTAATTAAATCAAAGCAATAAGAATTTATAAATGGCAATTATGTCATGTCACTTAATTTTTAAAACCATGAAGAATTAAAGGAAGGGTAAAGTTGACATTCCACACTCATTAAGGGTACTAATAGAAGAGGAAAATATTGTCTTCTTCATTAAATGAAGAAAACGTTAAATGAAGGGAGAGAAGGAGTGGAACATGTGAAAGAGAGAGAAAAGGTGGAGGGTTTTAGCCATGAGAGAAAAAAAGAAGAAGACAAGTTTAGGTTTCATCTTTTCTTAGTTTTCAAGAGTGATTTTGAGTTTATTCAAGAAGAGAAAAAGAAAGAGGAAGAGAAGAGCTTCCATTTGAGCAAAAAAACTCTTTATTTGATGAAGATTCAAGGTAAGCCCATTTTTAATCCTTTGGAAATTGGAAGGAGTTTTGATTCATGAAGCTTAGGAAATACATGGGTTTAAATATTCTAGAATCAATTTTTAGTAAACATGGTATTTAGATTCCCAATTTGTATTTCCATTGAATTGGATTTTTTGGCCAATGTTAAAGGAAATTAAGAGAGGCAAGAGGAGCAAGAAGAGGGGCATTTTTAAGAAAGTTTTTAAGCAAGGAATCCAGGTGGGTTACATGTTTATAGTTTGAGTTAATGAATTATGAGTATATTTCCTAATCAATAGATTTAAATGACTTCAATTGCTTTATAAATGTTGCATTTATTGTTTCTTAAATGATTTAAGTATTTGCTTCATGTTTGTGGTTGGGTTTGTGATGTCCATCATGTTATGTCACGTGCAAGTTCACCATGTTAAAGGCTTCTCTTGCCTACCCGCTAGTGACATAGAGCTCTATTACGGACTCCCTCATGTTTATTGGAGTTTTGCAAGAACTCCCTCATGCATATGGTTTAGTTGCAAGGCTTCTCCATCATGTTTATATGGACTACCCAAATCATTATGATTGCTTATGTTGTTTATGATTTGTTGACAAGTTTGAGAAATACATGTCTTATGTTGCTTATAATTTGTTTGACAAGTTTGAGAATTTGAGAAATACATGTCTTATATTATTTATAATTTACTAACAAGTTTAAGAAATACATGTCTTATGTTGCTTATGATTTGTTTGACAAGTTTGAGAAATTGAGAAATACATGTCTTCTGTTGTTTATGATTTGTTGACAAGTTTGAGAAATACATGTCCTATATTTCTTATGATTTGTTTTGCAAGTTTGAGAAATTGAGACACACATGTCTTATGTTGCTTATGATTTGTTTGACAAGTTTGATAATTTAAGAAATACATGTCTTATGTTGTTTATGATTTGTTGACAAGTTTGAGAAATACACATCTTATGTTGTTTATAATTTGTTTGACAAGTTTGAGAATTTGACAAATACATGTTTTATGGTTTTAATGCATTTTACTATGATAATGAATATTTTCAATAGTTTTGCTTGTTTCTCTGCTATAAATTGGTTTCCTACGAGCTTTTAGCTCCCCCTTCCTCCCTATCTTTAGGTGACAAGCAAGAGATCGAGAGATCAAGAGTCAAGGCACCACTCTAAGTCTGCATATTTTTGTATTTATGTTAGTATATGAAAACTCAAGGCTTTAGCCACATTTCAAGTATTACTCATTCATGTATATATATTTTTTTTGTATCATGAGTCCAACAATGTAATTGTGTCTTGAAATGCCCATTAAAGCTTTGGAAAACTCTTTTCTTTGGAAGGTAATGATATATATATTTATGTTTTGCTCATGACCTTCCAAGCTTCCACATTGCATTTTCAAGCATTCATAGGGGTAAAATTTGTGCTTTGACTTCACATAAAAGACTGTATTAATCTAGGCTAATTTAAACAAATTTGTCTTCTTGAAAGTTGTAGTTTATCCTCTTAGCTTTCCAATGATATAAAGTTTGTAATTTTTGTGTATCAGAATTGAAAAGTGTGATTTTTACAAGTTAGTGACGCTGCACTAGGTGCATGCTGGATTTTTTTTATATATTTTTTATCCAAACAACCCTACAGAGTGATGTGCTCAAGTTTGAATCATGAGTTAGACTCTAAAAACGAGGTCTAGCAACTAATTTTAAGTAGACTGATTGGAGATAATATATTACTAATACAAGCAATGTTGAGGAATTATTTAAGAAAAAGAGGAAAAGGAACTGTGTAATTAAGATAGACGTTAGAAAAAGCATATGATTGCTCATATTGGAACTTCATCCTCTATTGCATAAAAGTGTATAATTTTCCTACAGTCATTATATATAGGAAAAATAGAACATTGCATAACAAGATTCTCCTACAATGTGTTATTCAATGGAGAACCATCTAACAAAATCAAAGGGGCTAGAGAATTGTGCCAAGGGCCCTATGTCACCTCTCCTTTTCTTTATATCAATGGAGTTTCTGAGCAGGTTGCTTGTTAGGGTTATAGAGAGGGGCCCCTTTTTTAAAGTTTCACTCGAAATACAAGAAGTGCGAAATCTTAAACCTTAATTTTGTAGATGAATTATTCCTATTCTTGAGAGCTGATCATCATTCCATTACCTCACTTGTTATAGTTCTAAGAATTTTCACAAAAGTTCCAGGGATGGAAGTAATGTAAAACAATGTCGTTTGTTTTTAAACAAAACAAAGTCATTTTTTAGGTTAAGGCACTAAGCCTAAGGCTAACTAAGGGCCTGATTTTTATCTTCATACTAGGCCTAAGGCTAAACCTAAGACACGATCAACCAAACATCATATATATGCATAGTTCATACAATATTTGATACTAAATTTAGATTCAATATTACTAAAATGTTTTAAGGCATAATAAGAAACACATTGTAGATTAGAAGTAGTTGACCCAATTTTATACAAATAGGTTCAATGTGTTAGATCAAGAAAGACTTATGCTTAACATAAGCAGAAAGAGTACAAAGTTAGATAACTGTAACTATTGTTTTGTACCATGTTAGTTAAATCAATATAGTAAGAATTATAAAGGTGCATATAAGGATATACATATCCTTTTAATTATGAATTGTGTGAAACTTGTCATGTTGAGGAATAACCAATTCAATGGTATTGAATTATTAAATTTATATATTTGATATATGTAATAACGATTTATCACATGAATGATACTTGTATTTCATTATATTTCACAAATGACTTAATAAGATAAGTCATATGTTTTAAATGAAATACTGATTTAAAATTTTAAAGCATTTAAATCTAAGTAAAAATTAAAAATTGATAATGAACCTTTTTTAGATTAATATAGTGAGATTTAAAATATTTGGTTGTCTATAAGGTATAAGATTCTCTAAGGAATGCTATTAAACAAAATTCCAAGGTTGAGTGATTTCGTATAAGGAGAAAAATGCAATATGAAATATTATATGATGCAATATTTATTTCTTATATAGTTATGTCTAAATAAAATAACTCACCTTAGAAAGTTTTAATTAAATCAATTAACAAAGATCCATATTAGATGTAGATTGCTAAGACTTTGAAAAAATCAAAGTTAATGATTTGTGGATGTGATTCTTAGATGAAGCATATATTATCTAATAAGTTTAGAACTAAATTAGATAATAGAAGTTGATACTGAGTTAGTGAAGTTAATTTCTTAGACATAGGATAAGTTTGAGAAGAGTTATCAAAGTTTGATAGAAAAGTTATATATCTGTTATAAAAATTGCTATTAATTAGTATTAAGGATTTGATATTAAAGTTTTGGAGATATTTCAAAATCATATAGATAAAAAAAATGTAATGACATTTTAAGTTGCCTAATGTATCATAAACTTTGATGACATGTAAGATGTATGTCAACATCATGATAGCAAAATGCAAATATTTATATGGAGCAGAGCTAAAAGGTATAGTAATTTGATGGAATTATTTCATTAAATTCAGCCTGTTAGAAACATAAATATGAATTACAATTAAAGGTTTTACTGAAGTATGATAATAGTTGTCAAAAGAAGAAATTTGATTATATGACTTTTCTTTCCTATACGTGATATAATAGAGATCATTTATATTTTTAATTAATGTTTAGGAGTATTTGATACTTAATTTAGGTTCAACCTTACAACAATGTTTAAGGCTTGATAAGAAATAGATTTATTTAGCAAAAGTAATTGATCCAAGTTTACACAATTAGTTTGTATTTATTAGATCAAAAGAGACTTATGCTCATAATAAATGGCAAGAATACAAAGTTGGATAGCCAGGCTATCCTTTTATGCCATATTGGTTAAATTCAATTAAATGATAATTATAAAATTACATATTAGTGTGTATGTATCCTTTTGATTTTGAATGATATAGATCTTATAAAGCTTCTTCAATTGAAGTATAATCAACTTTTGGTGAAAGGATGATGATGGTATTGAATTGTTAAATTTATATGTGTGATGTATTGAATAAAATAACAATTCATAAAAGGATGATTTTTATATTTCATTAGAAGTAATAATGTCTTTATATGATATAGTCATAAGTATTAAATGAAATACTAATTTAAATTTTGGAAAAGTTCAAATTCTTTAAATCTAAATAGAAATTAAGTAGATCGATGTACTGAGTTTTAAATTTTTTACATATCTATAGGACATTAGATTCTCTAATAAATACCTTCATAATAAAATTTCATAAGATTATTGATTTATTTATAGTTTTAGTTTGTATTATGTTTTAGTAGGAAATTTAGTACGTTTTGAGTTGTTTATTAAAAGATTTGTGCATGTTTAGGTTTAGAATTATGTCATTTTGATTATTTGTTTATGTTTTTGAATGTTATATGGTTTAGAGCATATTATTTGGCTTTAATTTTATGTGTTTGAGGTTTTTTGAAGAGTTTGTTAGTGTTTGAGATCAAGTAAAGAAGATTGGAGAAGATTTGGAGAAAGCTTGAAGGAGGAGCCAAGGCCACGATGGTGACATACTAGTCACGATTGTCACAGAAACTACCCGGCCAGGGTCACGATCATGACATCCTTGTCATAATTGTGATAGAAGCCAAACAGGACCAGGTCACAATTATGACTCATTGGCCATGATCACGACAGAAACTAACCAGTTTGGGTCACAATCGTGACTAGTTGGCCACAATCATGATAGAAGCCCAATTTTAAGTGTCACAATTATGACAGGCACGATAACAAACGCAAAGACTACTTTCGAACTTAACTTTTTGAGGGTCATTTTAGACATTTGGGTCCAGTTAAAGCCTAGTTTTTACCCTAATTGGAAAAAGAATATAAAAGTAAAAAAAGAAACCCTAAAGGAGAGCCTCCATTTGTAGCATTTGGAATGAACCAAGGAAGAGAGAGTAGAGAAGAGAGGAGGAAGCAGCCACTACTGCCACTCCTAGTCCACTCTAAGGGAACTTCTTCATTTCATCTTATTATTTCTTTCATTTGATGTATAATCGATGTATAAGATGGATATGATGATGATGAATTTAGCTATGAGGATGTTCTAAACTCTTTTAGGGATTTGTTTTTGAATCAATGTTAATTTGATTGCTTTGATGTTAATGTGTTGGGTATTGTGACTGTTTATCGTATTTGCATGCTTCAGTAATAAATCGAGAGGGTGAACCTATAGCAAAATGATTAGGTTGGGTATGAGAGTTAAATAATCTAATAGATAGTGCAAACAATCAAATTGGTAATTTTTATGAAGAGAGATCTCATTTAAGGACCATATTGTCTATTAGAGTGCTTAAAATATAATTGGTTATGGGGCTATTTGCTAACTGAGATATTGCAAATTCCTTAATTCAATTAAATTAGGTTATGATTTAGGGTTAAAGATTAGAACTCAAGAAAGAATAATCTACCATTCGAAATTCTAGGACCAATACGGAATTAACTCAAAAGTAATCAAGTTAACATTAAATGATAAGATAAATCCCCCTTTTCTCATAATTGGTTAATTTTACTCGTGTGATTTTCGATTTGCCAATTGGTTGTGCTCAATTTTGATTTCCTTGCATTAATTTAGAATTTCAATTTTCAATCTATCTATATTCAATTGCTTAATTTTCTGCATATTTTTATTTTCATTTTAATTATACTTTTAGGCCTTAGACAAGTTAGGATGTGATTAGATCGCTAACTCCTTATGGGATCGACACCTCATATATTACGCTTACGACCAGTGCACTTACAAAATATTGAGGCTTTTATAAGATTAAAACTTGCTTAATATTTATGTAAAGAGAGAAAAATACAATATGATATATTATATGATGCAATATTTATAACTATGCCTAGTATCACAACTTACCTTAGAAAGTTCTAATTGAATCAATTAGCAAGATTTCATATTAGATATGAGATGTTAAGCCTTTGAAAGAGTCAAATTAAATGATTTTAAGATGTAATGCTTAGTTGAAGTATGTATTATCCAATAAATTTAGAACTAAACTAGACAATATAAGGTTATGAGATATCTAAAAGGTTGGATATACTTATAAGAGAATGTTTCTCAAAATAAGTAGTAAGAGTAAGAAGAAGTGTGAAATCTCATACTAATACATTTAATTAGAACTAATTTATCTATTAATACATTTGATGTATAATTTAAAGGTTATGAGACATTAAAAAGATTCACTTTTATGATGGATTTAAAGAGCTTGTCTTAGAGGTGATTATGAAATTAACTTTTCTACAAGAAGTTTAGCAGAAGTACAATTGTCTTTTTCAGTTGGAGTATGCAGGGACATATTACTAATAGATAGAACGATAATTCTTATTTTCAATTTTTGAATATATAATTGTCCAAAAACAATTTATATAGGATATGAAAAGGTAACAACTTAAATTTGATAATTAGATATGTATAAAGATAGATACAAATGTTGTTTACCTATTCTAGTCCAAATCCATAGATAATATACTAAAAGTTTTTTATTATTTGAGATATTTGACATTTGTGAAGTATTAAGGTATTTATTATTCTATGTATGAGTTAGATATTTGAGTTCAAGGACATATGTAAACTTTATAAGTAATCCTTAATTAGGATATAATTTACTTAGACTAATACTATTTTGAAATTAAAAAGGTTCCAATTAGCATTAATTGCTAATTAAGCTAAAACATATTTTATCTAGTAGAAATGATTATTTGGATTAAGAAGTTCTTTAATGAACTTGATATAGTTCCTTGCATTTTGCAAGACCATAATGTATTGTAGAATATTAGAGTCATTAGGCATGTAAGAAGAGTTAAAGTTTCTCTTAATTGTAATGATAATTAAGATAATAGATGTAAGATTTAAATTGAGATAATAGTTGTAAGATTTAAGTAAGTACTGACTATAGAGAATTTTGTAGAATTCTCTTACTAAACTAATGTCCCAATAGTAGCATTATTGTCATATGGTGATATAGTATACGATACTTAAACGATTGTCCTAGTACAAGTAGAGATTATTGGTTTATATTATTCAACCAACTAGTTGGTTATATTTTAGTTATATGAATATTTAAAGGTATTATTTATCTTATACTTATTTAGATTTACACGATAAAATACATAGGGTAAATATACATTGTAAATAAATTTTTGATAAAATCATAATTATAAAATTCATATTGCATTATGTATTATTCCTAAATTTTTCCTAGTCATTATTTTATTAAGAAAGGATATTAATAGACTATAAAAGACTGACATACATTATGTTTCTTCTATAAAAGGAAATATTCCATATCATAAACTAAAGTATGAAGATATTTAAACAAACGTACAAATTTTTGTTAAAGCACAAGTTTACTGAACTAACCCAATATGAAAATCTATTTAGAACATTATTTATTACGTCTATAGAAATTCTCGTAGTGATAGTTATATAATTGATTCTTTGACTTAATAATCTACAAAATTATCTCATATAAGATTGCTATATTTTGATACTGCTTATGTCCCCTTCTAGTTAAGGGTAACTCATTCGATAGTCATTAGATATAGCATAAACTATATGGAGATAAATTAGTGATCAATATAGGGTTTATCACCTTAGGGTGATTAGAAAGAATGTTTCATTAATCACGATTAGTATTGATTCCTTGGCCAAGGTGAAATGATACTTTAAAACTAGTTTTCAAAAGTTATTATTTGAATCAATTGCTAACGATAGAAAACTAATATAATTAGACTCAAATAAAATATACATTAATATCATAGTCTATCTGAATTCGGAACATTGTATAATAAAATGATTGAATTATACTGAAAAATCATACATAAAAAGGTTAATCAAAATCACTTTGATATTCTTAAATATTTAGGTAGTCGTGATGTATTGCTAGATGCAAATCTTAATTTATAGATATAAATTATTTAATTAGAGAGTTAAAGATAAATTAAGAGAATTTAATTTATCTAATCTTAAATATGATTTATAATTAAAATTTGTATTCAATAAAGTGTTTGATATTTAATAAATAAGGAGTAATGTAATAGATTAGTTGTGCACAATTGATACTTAATTAGAATGAATTACAATTCTCATAAACTTTTAGTTGAAATTATAATTTTTTAAATTAAATAACTAAAATGCCAAAAACTTATTATAAATGGGCTTTGACTCCAAAATAGCTAGCCCCCTTGGTTAGTCCTCCTTGCAATAGATGCAAAATTCTCTAACACTTTTTGTGAATACAATTAGAAGTCAAACACTTATACAACTATGTTGGTTAAGTTGAGCTCGGCTAAGAAACAGTTTAAGGAAAATGAAAAGAAAAGAAATCAAGCTTTAGAATAATATACGAATTACGAGTAACAATTTATTATGCTTTATGTGTTATTATTTTATAAAATTTAAGTAATCTTAATTTTCAGAAAATTAAATACAGAAAAGTTTTTGTAATTATTCCTCTTATGTTCGAGATTGGATCTCATCGTGATTTTAATTTTCTAAAAAATGTCGGATAATTGAATATCAAAAGTTGGTTTTAAAAAGTGAGATTAAAGTTAATATTAATGATGTGTTGGAGAATTGGGGAAAAAACGGATGGTCACGGTTAAGTTATCAAGCACCTGCGTTTGAACACGATCAAATTGTCAGCCCATCTCACATGTTGGTGAGGTCCTATCATGTTGTGTTGGAAGCTCCAACACATGGACTAAGCTGAGTAGCGGAGGGTGACGCTTATTGCTTCATTGCAAGATGATGCTTTAAGTTGATTCATTTTGTCATGGAGATAACACAAAGATTGCATTTTACCCCTATATAATATCATTCTTTGAGACTCCGAAAGATTTTCTGCTTTTGGATGAATCTATTCATTCCATTCACAGTGTAATGGCGTTCTTCCAAGTGTAGACTTGGATATAGAGATAATTCCTTTAAATGTTTCCCAAGCTACGAAATTTGAGAGTTTACGTCAAAAATGCCCATCTCTGCTTCGATTAACGAAGTAGGAATTTGAACTTGATTATGTCAAAATAAAATTTTGATTTAACCCGACTCTAAACATAACTTCTGAGAATTCCGTCTACTAATGGCAGAAACAAATCCTTGATTTGAGAAGATAACTGATTCAACGACTTGGAATTGACCAACATAATCTGCAATAACAGTTAACACTAACCAACCAATTCTTCTTCTTCATTGTATGTGAGGGCAAGAAGATGTTGTAAACTTCTCTATATTTAGGGCAAAAAAAAAAAAAAAGCTATTCGCAGAAGGTACAATATAGGTAAATTCCACTTTTAAGTATCAATAGTCACCACGACTAATAGAACCAGAGAATTACTCTCAACCAACAATCCCAGTCCATATCTCTTTGGACACCAATTTCACAAGTAACAATTGTATAAAAGGGCCTCCAAGTTCTCCATGCATGGTAGGTGCTTTGTGGAATATAACCCAAGAAGCCAAGATGGAGTCAAAGGTTGTGACCCTCCTCTTCCTTGTTTTCTTGTGCCTCAACCTCTCTACGTCAACAGCCTTCAACATTACAAGGATTCTTTCCAACTACCCTGACTTCGACACGTTCAACAACATCCTCAGCCAAACCGGCCTCGCCAAGGAAATCAACAGCCGCAGCACCGTCACTGTCCTAGCCGTGGACAACGGTGTGGCAGGCGGTGTCTCAGGGAAGCCAGAGGACATTCTGAAGAGGATACTTAGCGCACACGTAATCCTTGATTACTACGATCCATTAAAGATCTCAAAACTAGCAAAGAAGATCACCACCGTAACCACTTTGTACCAAGCAAGTGGTATTGCAGACGATCAACAAGGGTTCGTGAACATTACTAAAACCCCAAATGGAATCATGTTTGGCTCTGCAATGAAGGGCTCTTCTCAAACTTCACAACTCATAAAGTCCGTGACTAACCAGCCTTACAACGTTTCGGTGCTCCAAGTGAGTGGCATTATCGAGGCCGCAGGGATTGATGATGCCGGAGGAGCTCCAACAAAGTCACCGTCGCCTCCACCTCCACCAGTTGAAATTCCCAAGGAGTCTCCGGCTGAGGCTCCTGCACCATCATCCAAAGAAGCACCACCGACGGAGACGCCCGCGCCAGAACCTGCAGATGGACCAACTGCCGATGCACCCACAGGCGCGCCAGTCACTGATGCACCCACAGACGCGCCAGTCGCTGATGCACCCAGCGATGGGCCAGCCGCTGATGGACCTTCAGAGGATGATCAAGGGACAGCTGATGGTATGACCAACAAGGGTTACCCAAGCACGAGCGTAGGTGGAGTTTCAACGGTAATGACTTTGGCTGTTGCATGGTCCATGATGACCCTATAATGGCGATCGATGAAGACGACGTCTACGTACGATTGCATTGGGATCTCGAACTTGTGTTTTCAATGGAACGGAAATTAACTTGTAATTTTATAAGCAATTTTCTATTTTACGAATTGGTACTAGGATTTATAGCGGATGAAAATAATTGCCTGGTAAGCCTCTAAACTATGCTAGTTTAGACATATTTGACTCGTTGACACAGTTAACAACAATTCAGACATGCTGGGACCAAATTACCGTCTCAGAATCCATCCGTTCACGTCCACAAGCTAGAAGCTACCAAGTTATATATACTGATAATAACTATATCAAAACAGAAATCATGCACAACTTCACATTAAAAAGGTCTTGATCGGAATGACCTGAACCAGATTTTTCCGTTAACGCTTAAGCATGAACGTGCACTCCTGTTTTAAAGACGTGGAAGCCATTGAATAGGAAAAACCAATCTGCAACTTCAATCGCAAGAAACGGCGTTACAGCTCAATTTAGCTTCACAATATTATGTACAGATTCCAGCAGTTGGATTAGATGCAACGATTGAGAAATATCAATAATAAGATATTCGAGAAATGCATACTCCATGATTTAGGAGTAAAATAATAACCAAGCATGCAATTAGTTTGGTTTAAGCTGCAAGAAGAACAAAGTGTGCACTGCTTCACCTATAAGCCAGTCAAGAATATGCAAAAAAATGTGTCAAGACTAGTTCACCAACCAATATCAACAGAACAAGGAAACAGCCTAACAGTAGTGGGAATGTCAAAACCGATCGGTAGAATTTGGTACTACCACCTGCTTTTGAGTATACAGCTGGTAACTTCACAAAAGTGCTTTGTAGCCTAAGGCTTGCAGACATATGTTCATCCTTTAATTGGGATCATGTAATCTTATCAGTCATATCTGAAGTGACTTGATCCATGTCAAGTGCCTTCATTCGCTGAAATGACCGTTTCATCTGCTGCATATGTTAGAGATGATGTAAAATAGTCAAGACACCAGATATCATTAAGGTTAGTAACTTCAACCAGGGAATAAATATAACAGACTCCATATGACCATGCAATAAAAATGCAAAACAACTTAAATGAAAGTTGAATTTCAGTGTTCGATGGAAAAAAGAAAACAGAACGTGAAATAAATGAATGAGAGAGCATGTCTAACTGCATATCATATTCAGATAGCATAAAATTGGAGATCACAGTAGCAGGAACCAAGAAACATACAAAGCCAACATAAACCAGTATGAGCATAATCAACAAGAATTCTTTTAACATTTGACATCAAATAATAAAATCGTTTTTATTGTGTCTGCCATTTAAATTGATACAGTATATTTGTCCTCAACCTAATCCAGCAAATGCCCAATTCTCTACTACAAGATAGTCCACCACGCCTTACAATAGGGCATAATAACTAGATCTAACTGGGAATAGCAATAGAATACACTACAAAAAAAAAAAGACAATTCGCGACATTTTATTAAAAAACGTCACGAATTGTTAAGATTTTTCGTGAATATGAAAGATTCGAACTTTTTGTAACGTTTTGTAAAAATGTCATATATTTATAATGCTTTTAGTGACATTTTATCACCAAAACGTCACAAAATAAAAACTGTCATGTTTTGTTGAATAAAAAGTCGCAAAATATATTTGCATTTTGTTTAATTAAACATTTTGCGCGTTTCTTCTCTACTTCTTCCCACCCAAATTTGGTTTCTTCTCTACACTTTTGTTTAATTATTTCTTTGTTTCGTATCTTATATTTCTACTTGTGCTTGCGAATTCTTATCTCAGAATGATTATGTAGATGAGGGATTCATATCAATCTCTTTGGTTTTAAAATTACGGATTACGATTAGGAGGGAAAGAAATTCAGGATTTCGAAATCTGATTCGCTTCTTTGGAGGAGACATTCATCATGTCTAACAATAGAAAGCAAGAATTTAATAACGACTGTGAGGACGAAATTAACGAAGAATTCGAGGATTCATCGTCGATATCTAATTGTTTCGACTCCTCAACCCAGGCGATGCAAAAGAAGCCCGAGATTGGGCTAACGGAGAGACCGTCAGGCGACACAAGAGAGGTCTGAGATTGGGCGAACGGAGAGACTAACGGACATACTTTTTGAGCAAGGAGACGGAGATTTGCTGCTTCAGAGGACCGACCGAGAAGATAGGCTTTTGGCAGTGGCTTCAAGCACTGGAGATGCAAGTCATGGGCGCGTGTATAGCCGACGAGAGGCTGAGACCTTTGCTGAAAGCTAATGCTTCTAGTGGCTTGGTCGAAGATCGGTTGTGGAGTAAACTCAACGAAGGATTCCTCCAACAAGAAGAGAATCGCCAATCTATTATTTTTCATAAGAAAAACAAAAGATGGGAAGAGAGAGATTACATTAACAATCAACATAACTAACTCTCCTCTTGTATATCTGTATATAACCGTATACTGGGTATAATTTCTCACACAATCTATTACGGTATTTACATCACGTAATCACTCAACTTAGCTGGAAGGGTATGCCTCTTATTACTCCTACGCACCTCTTGTGTTGCATGACCTGTATCATTTGGATTACTGGACTCAACTCCACCAACAGTTGCCATATTGGACTCAGCTACTCTATTGGGCTTTGCACTCACAACATTACTCCCATCCTCGGAAAGAACCTTGTCCGCAAGGTTCAAACAATCAAATGACTTCAGCAATTGCTCCTTATCCTCCCACGTGGCAGCGCTTTCCGGAAGCCCTTCCTAGTGGATTAACCATTTTTCGACAACACACTCTCCTTTCTTGAGGTGGCGTTTCTGCAAAACAACAGCCGGTTGCAAAACCAATGTAGATGTAGTATCCACAAGATGCAGCGGTGTTATCTAATTCTCTGGAACACCAACACAACGACGTAAAAGCGACACATGAAAAATTGGGTGGATGCGAGCGACTTCCAGTAAATCTAATTTGTAGGCAACCTGGCCAATGCGTTTAATAATCTGGAAAGGACCAAAATAACGAGGTCTTAATTTGCTATGCCTTCGTAAACGAACAGAATTCTGACGATAAGGCTGTAAACGGACATAAACCCAATCACCCTCATTAAACTGGACTTCTCGTCGGTGTTGGTCTGCATACGATTTCATCCTGTTTTGCGCCTTCGACAAGTTCTTGCGCAGCTGCTGCAGAATTAAGTCACGATTTATCAATTGGGAATCCACTAACTGATTTGTTGAGGAACCACTGATATAACAAGCCATTGAAGGAGGAGGGCGACCATAGAGCGCCTCAAATGGGGTAATCTTGGCAGAAGTTTGATACAAAGTATTGTACCAATACTCTGCCCATGGAAGGATGGAAGACCAGGTGGAAGGACTATCACTGGCAAAGCAACGCAAGTACATCTCTAACACTTTATTTAAAGCTTCGGTTTGCCCATCCGTTTGAGGGTGGTATACGGTACTAGGAGAAAGTGAGGTGCCCTGCAATCTATGTATTTCCTTCCAAAATGGAGTCAAGAATTTTGGATCCCGATCTGTAATGATGGACTGTGGTATACCATGAAGTCGAATTATCTCCTGAATAAATACTGAAGCCACATTCTCACTAGTCAACGGAGCAGTTAGAGCAATGAAATGCCCGTATTTTGATAATCTATTGATAACCACCAAAATCACTGATTTGCCCTTTGAAGGAGGTAAACCCGTGATGAAGTCCATGGATATGCTCTCAAAAACAAGATCTGGAAGTGCCAATGGCTGTAAAAGTCCGGCAGGCTTTTGAAAGGAGTCCTTCATTTGCTGACAAATCTGACATCTTGAGATGAAATCTTGCACATCTCGACACATCTGTGGCCAAAAAAAATTGGAAGACAGACAGTGGAAAGTCCTCATGATGCCTGAATGTCCACCCAACAATGAAGCATGAAAATCTTGCAGTAAATTCGACTTCAAGTCAGAATCGGAAG
>JAOSBN010000179.1:24150454-24161642 GCA_027563595.1 Erythroxylum suave
TGTTCAAGGACCTTCCTTCAAGATTCCATGAATCATATATTTAATATACATTTAATTTATTACATATTTAAAAATAAATAACTTAGAAATAAATTCAATATATAAATTCTAATTTTTTTTCTCCAATCAAGAGGATAACATCTCCAAAGCTTGTGATTTTACTTCTTATAAAAATTATTCCTCTGTTAAAAGAAAAATAATTTAATCTACTATCATACGAAAGAATTTTAAGTTATGAAATGTAAATTATAATCTAATTACAAATAATAGTAATAGTTATTATGAAAAATATGATTATAATTATGATTATATTTACAATAAAGAGACCACATTCACAATCTAATGCAACTGAAACCCAAACATGATATGATGAATTTAAAATCATGCCTAATTGTAAGATGATCAGGGCTTGACTTAATAGTCTAATTTTGATATAATCAAAATTTGAATTAAATCAATATTTTTAAGTCACCAAATAATTCAAATAGACTTTTGTTTGAGTAAAATAATGAGAAATTGAAATTGTAAAAATTCACAATTTAAAAACTAGCAAACACACTTCAAAATGTCATAAAAATAATAATACAATTTTGGTTTGGAGAATCAAATTATAAAGGTTAGGTCATTCTCTCTATACCACATAATCCCTCATTTTGGTAATGTAATCACAACAATTAGAAAATATTAGTTACCAACATATGTTTTATCACAATTACAATTAATTCCTGCCAAAATTATTTTGGCACCAAATTTCATAGGCTTTTAATAACAAAACTTAGTGATAAAACAAAATTAACATTGTTAATATATTAATAGTGACAATTTAATTGTGAAAGAAATTAAATTGCCACAATTACCATCGTATTAGTGAAAAAGTATAAATCATCATAGATAATCTAAACAATAGTGCCAATCAAATGTCTTTTTACTAAAAAAACTCGTATTTGTGATGACAAAAATAGTTAGTCATTAAAAATTGTCACTAAATTACAAATAATAGGACCATAGTTATAGTTCGGCTATTATAACAATATGAAGTAGACACTAATTAATTGAATATTTATTGACAAAATTTTTTGTCACAACAAATAAAATATTATATGATGATTAACTGTTTCGTCACAACAAAAAAGTAATATTAGTGACCAAATTATGTTTTGTTGCAACAAATAGAAAATATTAGTTACCAACATATGTTTTGTCACAATTACAATTAATTCCCACCAAATTATATTGGCGCAAAATTTCATAGGCTTTTAGTGACAAAACTTAGTGATAAAATAAATTTTAACACTATTAATATATTAATAGTGACAATTTAATCGTGAAAGAAACTAAATTGTCACAATTACCTTTGTATTAGTGACAAAAACATAAATCATCATAGATAATCCAAATAATAATGTCAGTCAATTGTCTTCTTACTAAAAAAGCTTGTATTTGTGATGAAAAAATAGTTAGTCGCAAAAAAATTTTCATTAAATTACGAATAGTAGTGACCATAGTTATAGTTCGGTTATTATGGCAATATGAAGTAGACACTAATTAATTACATATTTAGTGACAAAATTTTTTGTCATAATAAGTAAAATATTGTATGACGATAATTCGTTTCGTCACAACAAGAAAACAATATTAGTTATCAAATTATGTTTTGTCGCATCAAATAGAAAATATTAGTTACGAACATATATTTTGTCACAATTACAATAAATTCCCACCAAAATTATTTTGGTGCAAAATTTTATTGGCTTTTAGCGACAAAACTTAGTGATAAAATAAATTTTAAGATTATTAATATATTAATAGTGACAATTTAATCCATTTCAAAAAATAGTGACAATTTAATTGTGAAAGAAGCTAAATTGCCACAATCACCGTTGTATTAGTGACAAAAATATAAATCATCATAGATAATCCAAACAATAGTGTCAATCAATTGTCTTGTCATAAAAAACCTCGTATCTGTGATGTAACAATAGTTATTCACAAAAAAGTTGTCACTAAATGTCTTAACTCTTGTAGTGTCAATCAATTTAACACCAACAACATAACAATCCGAAAAGAAATTACAACATTAAAATGATAAAATAGCTTAACCTTGACTTGGCGTTGACGTCCCCATTGAACCGACAGTAGGAAGCTAGCCTTCCATCTCCATTTTTATGCTCCAAGCATCAATCATCTTATTTATAACTGCTTTGGTGGTGAAAAAAATGAAGAAAGAATCATAGCACCTGCCCCTTTGTTCTCTACATTACTCTCTCTTTTTATTTAGTTTTTGGTCCACCCTACTGTTCACACCCCCACCTTGTTATTATGCATTTTAATTAAAATGCATCCCATGCCATGCAAACGTCTGCCTTTAATGTACAATGTCTGTGTTGAATGCAGACATTGTCTATGTTTAAACACAGACGCCTACATTAAATGTAAGCGTGGTCTACATTTTTGCCCCAACGTTTGCCGCATTTGTTTTATTCTCCTCACCAAAGTAATTTTGGCCCTTTTCCCCTCACCAACTGTTGTCATTTCATGCTCAATTTGCTACCATTTTTTGCTCCATTAAATTGACGTTTTTTCATGGTAAAGCATGCACGTGCTGCATTGCTTTCTATGATTCTTCTTCTTTGTATTCCATTTGTCTTGTCTTCTTTTTGTCTTTCTTCTGGCTTCATAAGGACAATTTAATATTAATCTTCAGAAAATGACCCAAATATCGTTCTTTTGACTCACTTTAACTTCTTTGCTTTAAAATTGTACCTAAAATTACATATGAGTCAAGTAAGCATCTTAAGTATTTTTAAAGCATTAATCACTATATGTAGCATATCAAATGAATCAAAATTTAAACACATATCAATAACTCATCGTTAAGTTCCCTTACGTGACAAGTTATCTATTTTATTTTTGACGCGTAAACATAAAAATGTTTAATCTATCATAGAAATTATCCATATGTAATTGATTTATTTAAGTCCATCGCTCGAATTTGAGTACAAATATCAAATAGAGTTTAAGAGTATATTTGACATCCAAAAGAGATAAGGACAACTTGGAGTTATAGGAAACTAAATAGAATCAAAAGGAAGGCATGCATTAACTCTAACACAGAAAGATCTATTCTAATCTTTATCATTAATCTCTTAGCCCAATAACAAATTGTAAGTAATGTTATATCTTCTCTCCTCTTCTCTGTATTGCAATAAAGAATTGAAAAAGCTAACAAACAATTTAATTTTCTGTATTGAATACTACTAATAGATGAGGACAATGTGTGTGATTTTATCGTTTTATTTAGTAGTGAATTGTGTCAATGCTTGCAAATGTTAGTTTATTCATTTATATGTAGAAACAACTAATAATTATCAAGTTTTACTTTACATTAATATTATTGATCTCCAAACGGTACTCCCAACAAAGATGAATTATATATATTCACTTCTTTTTTCTAGTTATAAACTAATGGTTCAAATTCACATATGATAATCACGTAACAATCACCATAATAAATAAAATAGAATAAGGAAGGAGGGGAAAAACAAATATAAATGGTTCAGCCAAATACTAGTTAGCATATCTCCGCTCCTCAAGCTTCACTTGGAAATTCATTATCTCCTTAATTTAATGGGTCAAAAGCAACCCTTTTTATGACATTTTCTTTTTGAAGGGTCAAGAGAAATCTTTACAATGGTTTTGCTTTGCCAAAGGTAAAGAGTAAACATAAACAAATTTTTTTAAGGTCAAGAAGAACCCCTCTTAAAGTGTACCTTAGGCAATTTCCTTAATTATAATAATTATACAACTCAAAAGCTCCTTCTCTTGCTTATACTTATAATCAAAAGCTTATTATATGTTTTATAATCCATACAAGCACTCTCTAACCTCTCAAGTGTCCACAACTTACTTTCCACTTCTCATACATGGATTTTCCATAATTATTAATTAGTTTAAAAATTAGAAAGAAGTCAATGCACCTAATTTATCGGTTTTTGTTTTGCTTTCTAGGACTAATAATTGGTATTAAAGTAAGAATCATTCACTTCATTTATATTTTTAGTAAATTTTGAGTAAAGATCTTTATGACATAATTTGATTCACTTTTTCGTCAAGATAGTTAATGTATCAGTAAACCTCCTTTGTTTAAAAGTGACAATTACTAGGATGAAAACTTTCTTTTATCCAAAAAGTTTAATCTTTGGGGAATTGTAGAGAATGGTATGTAAGTCCCAATGAGAGCAATAGTTTGAAGTGGAGACTAAGGTACAAAGGATAAAAGTGAGTGGAGTGATAATGATAAGAGACTCATTATATTAAATAACAAAGTGGTGCATATTTTATTTTGTGCTCTTGGTATAAATAAAGTCAATAAAGTGTCTACCTATGAGATACTAAACACACTTGAAATGACACATAAGGGCATTACTTAAGTAAAAGCGAGCAAACTAAGCTTATTAATGCACTATTATAAGCTACTTCATATGATAAAAATGAACCTATTTCTAAAATGTATACTTGATAGGTGTTGAATGTTCTATATTTTTAATATAAACTTGGAGAGAACTATGCTTGTGTGTTTAATTTGTTTTCAATGGATTTGGTACTTAAAATGACTTATATTTTATTTCAAGTTTTATTTTAGTCCTTCAAAGAAAAATGAATGGATTTGGGAAGATTTGAGTCAAGTTTAAGTTATTTTTATGAACTTTTGGCAAATGACTTTGAATATGGTGCAAATATAGTGTTGTGTTACTCCTGTTGTTCATTCATACCATATTTTGTTCCTATGAAAGTTTAACATGATTAATAAGAAATTAACATGGACCTGTGTTCTACCTATATCTAATAAAGGATCTTTTTGTTTCTTTAGGCGTTTGTAACATCCCAGCATGTTCTGGACAAGTTCACCAATTCAGGTGAAATACGAACCTTTGTTGGCAATATTTTGTCATACAAAAGAAGATAAGAGGAATCTTAAGCAATAAAGGAGCCCAACACTATCCCATATTTAAACTGCGTCATACAAAATTCTAAGGTTTCATGTTTGAAGAGAGGGAAGGTGGAAAATAGAAGAGATTTCTTAGAGATTTGCTTTGGAGCTAAAAAATTAAATAGGACCAATTGAAGCAACTGAAATTAGGGAAAAGGCAATTTTGGAGAGGAAGATAAGACGATTTATCAAGATTCATTAACTCATAAGAATTCAAACTAGTTTCTTGTGTTCTTTCTTGCTCATAAGTTTTCTTTATTTTATTATTAACTAATCAAGACCTAGATTTATGTGGGATGGAGAATTTACTCTTTGATTCAATAAAAGATCTTACTTTCTTGAGAATTGTTTTTGAACATATTATGTTAAATTGAAATCCACAGACATTTTAATTCAAATTTAGATTTTGTACCTTAGGTCGAGAGATTAATTGTATGAATAGATCACATCATGAACAATAAGAGTTACACAAATCTTAAAGATAGGCCCATAAAAGTGTTTTGGATTTGGGTTAAACCAATCATGGGAATTCTCAAAGTGAAGTAACATATTTTTTCAGGTTTTGATTAGAAAGATATTTTATACAATTAAGTTAAAAATGTGAGCTATATTTATCAAAAAAGAATGTAGTTGCAAAGTTACAATTCCTATTAGTTCAAGGAACTAAGATTAATCATTATGACATAATGAATTCTAGAGATTGGGAATGTCATAGGGGAATTCATACTTAGTGTTATTCCTCTATTGATTGCTTTACTTTTATTCATTGATTTAATTTATTGATCTAAGTTAGTTTTGTTTATTTTCTCTAAAACGATCATTAGTTTTATTAGTTTACATAATAGGAAGACAGTTAGTACCAATAATTACAATCTTTATAGGGTTAACACTAGACTTACTATATATATATATATATATATATATATATTGGGGGGGTTATATATATATATATATATATATTGGGGGGGTTAACACTTGGCTTACTATATATATATATATACTTGACTTACTTACTATATATATATATATACACATATATATCAAATATTAAGTTTTTAGCACCATTATCATAAACTAAACTATTAGCAAAGCTTTTACTTTTATTAATCTAATCATCTTTCTTTTGTATTTTTTATTCTAGAATAGTTTTTTCTTGATCTTATGTATAGGTTCTTTATTGTTTGTTCTTGTATTTGTTTTTTTTTTATTCTAGAATAGTCTTATCTTGATGTTATGGTTATGGTTATATTATAGTTATAAGTTCTTTATTGTATAACTAGGAGTATTCCTAGAGTGCCAATTAAGCCAAATCTAGAGATCGAGTGCGCATTACTTTAGAAACTAAGAAAAAGAACCTTGAGAGTTGAAATTCAATTACCAACCACATTGACAGGTCAATTAAAGACTAACACAATAGGATATTATACTACACTATTACTAACTAGGTTTGAGTCTAACATTACTCGACTTAGAGTTAAAGCAAATAATTTTAAGATTAAATCCAACATGATCCAATTGGTTCAATAGTTAGTCCAATTTAAGGTATATTAGATGAATATACCAATACACATATTGTCAACTGTATAAAAATTTGTAACACATTCAAGCTTGACAAAGTCTTAGAAAATATTATGTAAATGATACAAGCTACTGAATACCATCCTATGTTCATTATTAACACTAATGTTTAGTAATAACATGCCCTATATAGCCACCATATTGATCTTGTGTTTCCCAACATTTAATTATTATTAACCTATGTCAAAAACATAACATTTGACACAAAACTATATATATCCAATGTTCTCTTTCGATTAATAAAAATAAGTATTGATGGGAATTCAATAAGTCTTACGACATTCCTCTATTTTAATGTCAAAGAAGTACTAGTTCTTTTATTTTATCTTCCTCCCTTTGTTTATTTGCATTATTCTTATATGATATATATATATATATATATATACACATTAAGGATAATGTATAACTTAAGTATGGGGAAGGGAGTTAGGTACCTATTCTTATTAATAATGTTATAATTATCTTAATAAGGAGCTATTTTAGAAAATTTTAACTTTAAAACCATATTATTTAAGATAATTCACTTTGACCTTTATTATTATTATTATTATTATTATTATTATTATTATTATTATTATTATTATTATTATTATTATTATTATTATTATTCCAAAAAATTTTAGGAAATTCATTATTATCTTTAATGATTAATTTAGTTTTAATTTGTTTAATTAATGTTAAGAATAGATACTTAAGTTGCATAAAAATACTCCTTATATATTTGTTATATACATTGAGATAAATATGAAATCTTTTTCAACAATTCCATTATCCCATATAAAAAATTGTGTGGTAAATGAGCATAATATAAATTCTCTCTATTAGCTTCAAACTAAGTAAAAAAGTTGAAGTTAAAGAATGGTACTAATAGCTATTTGAAATGGAGGGGTAATTATTAAAAGGTGTTACTCTTATGTCAAAAGGTTAGGTGATTTTTCATTCAAGTTCCAATTACTCTTGTATTGATTTAAATTTGTTGCTTTACTTGTCATTCAATAAAGTTTATGAAGATGCTCGAAAGTGGAAATACTTTTTTCTTATTTATTTTCATTATGATTTGAACTTTATGAATTGGGTTAAACTTTGAAGGACTGTGTAGTAGATTAAATTGATTCATAAATTGGTGCAAGTGGGTAAAGGTCTAACAATTTCTTTGCAGCTGAATAAGTAATTAAGAATATTGTTGGATATGTTTCATTAATTAAATTATTTTCTAGAATTTCCTCCTTTTTAAGTCTTGAGGAATGAAATTGATTTACTTAAGGATAAGAAAATGCTTAAATATTATGGAATTTGATAAGTGTTACTTGCATTATATCTTTACCATGAATTTGGAGAGAATTATGCTTGTGTCTTAATGCTTTTCAATGGATTTATTATTTGAAATGACATGTACTTTATTTAAGGTCATGTTTTAATCCCTTAAAGGAAAAGTATTAGATTTGGGATGACTTGAGTTAAGTTGTAGCTATTTTTGCAGACTTTTAGAAAAGGACTTAGAACATGGTATCAACAAAGTACCATGGTGCTTCTTGTATTTTATCAATATAAAAGTTTTTATATGATTAATAGGGTACTAACATCCTTTTGTTTTTTTAGGCGTTTGTGACAACCTACCGTGTTTTAGCTATGTTTGCCAACATAGAATAAATATGAACTCATTTTTGGACTCATGTTGGTAGTTTTTTTTTACTATGTAAAAGAAGTTAAGAGGGGTCTTAAGTAACAAAAAAAAATCCTAAAATGGTCTCATATTTGGGTTGTATTAGGGAAAATCTAAGGCTTCATATTTTAAGAGAAGGATTATAGAAAATAAAAGAAATTTCTTAAAGATCAATTTTGGAGCTAAAAATTAACTAGCAGCTAATTAAAGCATATGGGATTCAGGAAAAAGCAATCTTAGATTGGAAAATAAAAAGATTAATTAATAACGTTCAAGATTTAAGCCATGAGAATTCAAACTCGCTTTTAGTTAGGTATGGCGATGGGCCGGGCTGGGCCTAGGCCACCCTCAGCTCGGCCTCAATTATGGTAGGTCGCGGGCTGGCCCGTGGCCCGCACAGGCCAGGATGTGCTGACCCACCGATGGGCTACCGGCCTGTGGCCCGCCAAGTCACGAGAGGGCCGAGCTAGGCTGGCCCATCCACTATACTTTTATAAAAAAATCTATCAAAACGACATTGTTTCGGATAAAGTCGGTGGGCCACAAGCCGGCTCGTGGCCTGCGCAAGCTGACCATGGTTGGCTCGTAGGTTGGCCCGGGAGGACCATGGTTGGCCCGTGGCCCGACCAACCTGGGCCAAAATACGGGCTGGGCTGAGCCGGGCCAGAATTGTCATCCCTACTTTTAGTGTTCTTTCTTGTTCTTTGTGGATTTTCTTTATTTTATTATAAACCAATTTGGATATAGATCTAGTAGGATGGGCCTTAGGACTTAATATTTTAATTTGACTTACTGATTTAGCGAAACATTTTAGATTTCGTAAGATTTATTCGTAAAGCAATTATGATAAATTAAAATTTGTCATTAATTTAATTTAATTTTGTATTTCATATATTAGGATTGAGAGATTATTTCAATGAATATATTACAACATAAAAATGAGAGTTTCATGGAACTTTAGAGATTAAGGCCACATAAATATTCTAGGTTAGGGTCAAACCTATTATGGGAATTTGTAAAGCAAAGTAATATGTTCTTAAGGATTTTAATTAGAAAGATATTTTATTCAATCAACTTAAAGATTGGAGCTACATTTATCAAGAGTCAATATAGTTGTAGAATTGAAATTCTTACCTATCTTAGGAATTAATATTAATCATTGATTCAACATAAGCTATAAATATTGGAAAGGTTCTAGGCAATTCTTACATATATATTACTTAAATATTGATTGCTCTACCATTTTTCATTGCCTTAATTTGTGATGTAAGTTAGTTTTTATTTTTTATATAAATCATTCACCAATTTTATTAGATTAGGTAATAGGTAAAAAGTTAGTAGTAGTAGTTATAGTCTTCATAGAAGCAACACTCAGACTTTCTGAGCTATACTATAGGAAATGATAAGTGCACTTACCTACGTAAATTATAATTATATCTTTTGTTTTGTTTAATATATTTATAACTCAAGAGTACTTGTTTCATTTATATTATTAACACTTTTAAAGTTCTAGATAAAGATTTCGCTAATCTTGAATTGTTTGAGAAAATTCTTAATTCTTTACCAAAGTTTTGGAAGCCGAAGTTGATAGTCATACAAGAAACCAATGATTTGAGCACCTTCCAATTGGAATAGATAGTTGGATTTCTCCTCACATCTGAGATGTAGATGAATGAATTTTATATAAATGAAGTGGCTCTAAAAAGAAGAGATGTGGTGTTTAAAGTATCAAAGGACGAAAAAGTTAATGAAAAGGAGACCTCTATAAGTAAGAGTGATGTGGATGATATAAAGCTTATCGATAAGAAATTCAACAAGTTCCTAAAGAAGAAAAGGGACATAATTGAAGCAAAAAATAATTTAAGTTCATATGGAGAATCCAAAAATATAGTGACAAGTATGTGCTTTATGGTTAATAATGATAAGGTACCCTCTTTATCAAATTCTTATATTGATAACGATGATTATAATGTTGATATTTCATATGATGATTTAGTTGAAATTTTAGAGGCCACAAGCATGAAACAGAAAAGAGTATATTTTAAGTATAAAAAGGAAAAATGATTAGAATCAACATTTGAAATGTGATATGCAAGACATGATATAATGAGTGTGATTATTATCAATAATAAAGGGAATGATTTATTGTATAAAAATGATGCATTAAAGAAGAATATCAACGTCCTTAAAGAATGATTATCTAAGTCTACTTTAGGAAGTGAAAAATTAACTAGCATACTTAGAGCCTAAAAAAGCTCAATTGATAGGAATGGAATTGGTTTCAATTATGGAAGATCACCATCCAATCCCAAAACTATTTTTACAAAGGCCATTTACTTATATTATGATCCTATGCATAAATAATCATATGCGTATCAACTAAATATTTGCAAAAAATTACAAGTTCATCAATTATTAGTTCTACGATCAATAGGGATTTTAAAAGAAGTGAAGAATTATCTAGAAGCTAATGTGAGAAGTGAGATTCAGGTTAACAATAAGTTTGGTTAGGTTTGGGTTGTCTAAGATTTAAGCTCGACCTATAATTTTTTATTTAATTAATACAACCTAAGACTAAGTTCAAGCCTAGTAGGACTTTGGATAGAATAAATTCCAACTAGGTTTATTTGCTCGAGCCTAAGCTTAACTGAGTTACTCCTACTTTGAAGCCCAATCGTGCTAGGCCAGGTTTGAAAATTCCAACTCAAATTAACTCAATACCTTCTTCAACATCACCGTAACTATATAAAAATCATAAAAGCATGACCTTTTCATTTATGAAGTTTTCTCATAAACAAATAGAAACTCAAGGAATAAAGATATGAGAATCCTTATTTTAAAACAGAAAGAGAAGAATACAAGAAATAGAAGTTACTATTATCAAATGAAAGGAAATATATCATCCAAGTGAAAATTTTTAGTAACAAAAATATTCATCAATATTAACCCCAAAAAAT
>JAOSBN010000179.1:24161742-24177106 GCA_027563595.1 Erythroxylum suave
TCAAATGAAAGGAAATATATCATCCAAGTGAAAATTTTTAGTAACAAAAATATTCATCAATATTAACCCCAAAAAATTCGAAAGAAGGAACGAACCTATAGAAGATGTCTTTCAAGTTCACTACTTAAGATCAAAGAAAATTTCTCTCTCCCACGTGATCAAAACACAAGTACATCATTATTAGTATAATTAAATTTCAGCTTGTGGTTAGTTGTTTCTCTTGTATTTTACAAGCTGTGATGTACTAGAACTCACTTTTGGTTGATTATTATTACTTAAGTTAATTATTCATAGGTTTTTTATAAAAAAAGAAAGTACATCAAAACAATCATGGGTTTGATATATTAGATAAGAAGAAGAAGAGAGCTAAAGACATAAAGAGAGAGAGGAAAGTTCTTCATTGTATCATCATAACTCAAAACCTGAAAATTAAATTATAATTTGAGAAAATTTTACGTGAGTTGAAGTCAATTTGAATTGAGTTTGAGAAAATTTTACATGAGCTGAATCAATTTGCATTGAGTTTGTACTTTTTATGCACAGGTAACGAAAAGACACGAGGCCCATCCCACCCAACTTCGGATCCAATCCAATCCACCACCAGCTACAGGGCTGTGAACAAGCCACGTCATCACCGATAAACATGTGCCACGTGCCATCTTCCCAACTGCTTAAATCTCTGGTCTCTTAACTACTTGGAAGAATGGCCAGTCTCTCTTTACTTTCCTTTTCTCTTCGTGGGGAAAAGCTATTACAGCCTTCTAACCACGCTTTAACGCTTTTGTTGCTTACCCAATACAAGCCTTGTGTTTGTTTCAAGATCATGAGCTTGCATTCTAGATCATCTGGTACCGTAATGTATGAGGTACCGGGGCTAGGCGTTGAAGAGATAGACCATGTTGTTGAAAAAACCTTTGAAAGATACACATCAAAGACGATGAAGAGGAATGGTGTAGGGACTGCCATTGTCTGGTTCAGGAATGATTTAAGAGTATTGGACAATGAGGCTTTGTACAAGGCTTGGGTTTCATCTGAGGTGGTTTTACCTGTTTACTGTGTAGACCCTCGACTTTTCCAAACTACTTACCATTTTGGATTCCCTAAAACAGGAGGTATACGCATGACATTCGCATCTACACTAAACCTGTTTTTACTGTATTCTGATCTTCTCGGCGGGATGGGTTTTGACTCTTAAAAGAATGAAATGTGGCTGTCCCTGTTCTGTTTGAATTTCGGATTTGGTTTTCTTGCAATTGGGCTCGCACTATCTTAGGTGTGACGTTCTGCTTTCATGGTTGAACAGCTTTGCGAGCACAGTTTCTCATGGAGAGTTTAGCTGACTTGAGGAAGAATCTGATAAAGAAAGGACTCAACCTGCTCATTCAACAAGGAAAACCAGAGGAAGTCCTCCCTTCTCTTGCCAAAGCTTTTGCAGCCCACACAGTTGAGCAGTTCAATACATGTGTTGTTTCATCGATCTGTTAATATATTCCTTTATATGAATTTTATGTTACTGCTTCCATAACTCTGTTATTTGATACACAAAGTACAATCTAGTCAGGTGTTTGCGCAAAAAGAAACGTGTAGTGAAGAGCTAATGGTCGAGAAATTGGTGAATAAAGCACTTCAACGAGTACATTTACCACCTATTCCAGAGAAGTCAAGCAGTCAGACTGGTACAAGGATTCCTATACTTCAGCTGGTGTGGGGCAGCACGATGTACCACATAGATGACCTTCCATTCAGCGCCAATAATGTACCTGATGTGTATACTCAGTTTCGTAAGGCATGCCTCTTCTAATTCGATTTCAACTTTTCTTCGAAGGTCTTTACTCTTTATATTTAGTTTATGGATGGTGCTAGCTTACCAAACTTTGCAGTCCGTGGAAGCGAAAGGAGCTCCGCGAGGGTGTGTTAAAGCTCCAGTGTGTCTTGCACCACCTCCACCTGTTGACGACTGGGGAGTTGTTCCATCAATTGATCAGCTTGGTCTTCAACCTCAGAAGGCAAGGGTTACTTTACACTTACGAACAAAATCTACAGAGTTGATCAAATGCGATATGGATCTTAAATATATAGAAAGGGATTCAGTTCTTTCCGTATCTTTCTTCTCCTTTTAAAGGTTAGCAGAGGAATGAAATTTTTGGGAGGCGAAAGTGGGGCTCTGAGCAGAGTATATGAGTACTTCTGGGAGAAGGTAAATTGGAAATTGCTCAGTACTATCTCTTTTAGTGCTTGATTAGTTGACAACCATTGAGGGAATGCAGTATTTACTTTCCTTTGGAATTGAATGTTTTGGACCAGCATGCTTTTTCTGAAGCAATTGGTAATTTCCAGAATCTTGTATTTGTGTAACAGGATTTGCTAAAGGTATACAAGGAGACAAGAAATGGGATGATGGGACCTGATTACTCGACAAAATTTTCTCCATGGTTGGCTTCAGGAAGCCTTTCGCCCCGCTTTGTATATGAAGAGGTTCATGAGTTCTGATCCATACCGCTGCTTAGTAGCTTTTACCTTTATATTCTGTGTATTGTTTAATAAGATTTTTGGATTGACTTTCTTTAGGTAAGGAGATACGAGAAAGAAAGGCATGCTAATGACTCCACATACTGGTTTTTCTCTCTCATCTCCAGAAACAATAAATGCGTTGTCTTTTGTTTGCTGGCACTCTCCATCATCACACGGTATCGTTTTACAATGTCTGAAATCAGTTTATGTTTCAGGGTCTTGTTTGAATTGATATGGAGGGATTACTTCAGATTTCTCTCCGTCAAATATGGGAATTCTCTTTTCTATTTAGGTACAAGTTCTTCTTTGAATTCAATTCACATACGGATTATTAAAACCTCAACTATAAACTAAATTTGCCTTGTTGAAAATAATAAAAGCAGTGATCAGATAAGCATTGAAGTAGAACGTATAGCATAAAAGTGAATCCAGAAATTCTCCTATTTCATTTCCTGAATTCAATTTCTGTCTGTAGGTGGACCAAGAAAAGTCGAACGTCCGTGGAGTCTAGACCAGAAATTGTTCGACTCCTGGAGAGATGGCTGTACAGGGTATGATTTGTCACATTCCTTGTTATCTGTTAACTCCCATTCTAATTTACATCCAACTGCCTTAAAGAGATATAACTTTGAATTTACAATGGCAAAATCCGATCTTTTCCTAAGCTGTCTAAATATGGTCAGGTTTTTGAACTTGTAGGTACCCTCTCATAGATGCCAATATGAAAGAATTGGCCTCTACGGGCTTCATGTCGAATCGAGGAAGGCAGGTATACATGACTATGCACAAATAACATGTGACAGTATTCTGGTCTATTATGTTTTATCTGGACAAGTTAGCTATCAACAAGTGACTATGTTCATTAATCATCTACCACGAACATGCTTCTCTAACATTTCACAGATTGTTTGCTCCTTTCTTGTTCGAGATATGGGCATTGACTGGAGGATGGGAGCTGAATGGTTTGAGACATGCCTTTTGGATTATGACCCTTGTTCCAATTATGGGAACTGGACCTATGGTGCAGGTGATGCATATGGTCGTTTGTTCATGCTTATTTAAGAACTGTGTATGTAGTTCAAATTTAGACTTGAATTTATGGCCCTGCATGCACATATAGGCATGATTAAAGATAGTTTTTTTGGAAGGTAATTGATTCATTTAAAGTAGACTAAGTAATACAAATTTCCAAACATAACAATGGAAAGGAATCTAGGTAGCCAATAGCAGAATGCTAGTCACTAAATCATCTAAAAGAGCTTTAATTTTACAATTAACGAAATTATGTCCCTCAAGTCATTTGTTGTAACCAATTGTCTCATCTTATGGAAAAATTTACCTTTTGCTTCATCTATTGACTTTAGTTGCGCCTGTTTACATATTATGTTGTTCTTGGTCCTCCATATTAGCTGCCTAATTGTTCATAACCCGAGAATGAACACTTTCTTGTCCCATTTAATGTTTAGTTTGAGTGCAATGGCCCAGTTGATGATCTGTGGGCAGTCTACAGATGGTGAAGAAATACTGAACAGATCCAAATGGGTGAGCCATAAACTTTTTGAGTAAACGCATTTAAGTAACAAGCGGTAATGGTTTTCCTCAGATAGTCTGCACAACACACGCATTCTGTTTTCTATTTCAAACTTAATCATGTCTCTAGTTTTAAGTTTTTGGAGCACTGCAAGCCATAAGAGGAAGGAGATTGATGGCGCAGTTGTTGTTTCCCATACTAGATTTGTCCGGTTAATTCTCTGACCATAATCCTGTATGAGTCTCCTACGTGAAGGGTGGTGAATAACTTGGTGGAGTCCTTTGTCCATGTGATCCAACCGTTCTTCTTTTTGTAGGGAGAGCACCCATTCAGCAGTAGTATAACTCTAGAAGAGCCTTGAGAACTACGGAATGGCCAATGCCACTTACCATTAGAGATCATGTGAGCTACTTTAGTTGAGGGAGGAATAATGGATTGTAGCGTACTAAGGTTGTGCAATTTGTATAATGGGCCAATTAAGAGCCAATTATCATACCAAAAACTTGTTTCCAAACCATCTCTAATGCTGTGTTTAGCATGAACCTGCATAAAACTTCTAGTTGTGAGGATTCCCTACATTGTGTGATACATATTTGTTTTCACTTTGAGGGACCAGATACTTTCATTCCTTGTGTAATATTCATTGATCCACTTGACCCACAGGTTGTCTTTAGCTGTACAAATGAGCTAAAGTCTCTTAGCCAGTAATGTTTTGGATCTTGTTCTGGTTTAGGTTAAACCTAAACACCTTCATTCTTAGGAAGACAAAATGTGCTGCACTTTACATTAGGGACTTTAGAAGAATTGGTTGAGCCCTTCCATATCAATTCTCTTATCAGCTTGTCTATACTTTGCAGCACAACTCTAGGTAGAACCATGTGGGATAACCAATGTGCAATTATGCTATTAAGCACATTGAGTGATAACTGGATTCTTCCTCCATAGGAAAGCCGTTTATTTCTCCATGAATTGATTCTTCTTTCTCTGGAATTGAAAAGAGACTTGGAATCCTTAGATTAATTTTCAACAAGGAGATAGAGACTCCTAGATACTTGAAAGGAAGTGATTCTAGCTTTAGGCTTCTAATTTCAAGAATATGAAATTCTGTATTGCATGAAAGATAAATTGAGCTCTTATTGGGTTTGTACTCCAGCCCTGAGGTCTCTTTGAAGGAGTTTTCATTGTGCCAATTAACTTTTATTTGCTCCACACAACGTTACCAAATCATAAGCAAAAGCAAGTTGCGAAATCTTGAGTTCCTTACATCTTTAATGGGACTTAAAACTCGAATTCCTCTTGTTGTTAAGGTTGGTAATTCTATTTAGTATAATAGTGAAAAGGAATGGGGATAAGGGAGACCCATATCTTAGTACCCTTCCTACTTTAAATAGATTGGATGGTTCAACACTAATGATAAGTGGATAGGAGACTGTTTTTTGGCATTGAGTGATCTAGTCTACAAACCTTTGAGGTTATCCGAGAGTTTGGAGAGTATCTAGTATAAATTCCCAATTGACTATCAAATGCCTTGGTGAAGCGATTTTATTGCACAACTTTTGATATGTTTATGGTTGGAATATCCCCTAAAGAGTTCTTGAGCTAGGTAGATGTTATCACCAATGTTTTTGCCTTTTATATATGCTTCCTGACTTGGATTGATGAAAATTTGGAGAGTTTCCTTAAGTTTCTTAGCTAAAAACCGTGGAGATTACCTTGTAAATGACATTGCAACATGAAATTGGTTTGTATTCCTTCAAGTTTTCCGGATTAGAAACTTTATGAATCAAGTTGGTGTATGTTTTGTTTAACTCAAGAAACATATAATTGGAATCAAAGAATTCTTGGACTGTTTTGATGAATAACTCTATTAGTTAGGGGTAATGCTGCGTACTACTAGACCTTCGCAGACCTTGCGTATTAGCGGGATTCATACTGGTTGTTATTGTTGTTGTTGTTGTTTTGATGAATAAAGGACCAGTAGTACTCCCAGAGGATTGAAAGAATTTTACGTTGAAGTCGCTTGGACTTTGGCTTTGTTAGGGTTGAAAGAAAAAAGAATGGATTTGATCTCTTCTAGAGTGGCTCTCCTTGTTAGTTCTACAGTTTATAGAATTGTGATTGTTGCCCTCAAGGATTTTCAAATATCGTATGGAATTGAATTTACTTCGGGACTTATGCCAAGCAAATTTGTATAGTAGCTTTAAGCCATTGATTTTAGGTTCTCTTGGTCATTAACTAATGAGCCATTTAGAGCCCTTAGGTATACTATATTAGTCTTGTTCCTTGTGGCCCTGATTATTATGGAGAAAAAATAGTATTCTATATTTTGAATAATGTACATGCACAGATCTTATAGGCAGTACAAGATGCTAAAAAGGAAAAAAAAATCATATAGCTAATTATCCTATTTTATGGAGCTGACTAAGCCTATAATTTATGTATAAATTACAACTCATCAATCCCTAAGAATCTGCCATAATTTCTAAGTATCAGTAGTAGTTCTTTTTTACACCCCCCTCAAGCTAGTCTAAAGATGTCTTCCATGGCCAACTTGCCAATTAACTTCTCAAGTTGTTTCTCAGGCAATCCTTTCGTAAGAACATCTGCAACATGTTCACCAGTAGATATATATGTCATACAAATATGTCCATTCTCTATCTTTTCTTTAATGTAGTGCCTGTCTACCTCAACATGCTTGGTTCTATCATGAAGAACAAGGTTATGAGCTATTGAGATTACAGCCTTATTATCGCAATACACCTTTATGGGAGAAGTACTTATGACCTTCAATTCATCTAAGATCCTTTTAATCCACAACGCTTCACAAATTCCATGAGCAACTGATCTAAATTCGGCTTTAGCACTGCTTCTTGCCACCACATTATGCTTTTTGCTTTGCCAAGCAACGAGATTACCTCCAAGAAAAGCACAATATCCAAATGTTGGCCTTCTGTTAATTGGACTTCCAGCCCAATCTGAATCTGTGTATACTTCAATCTGTAGGTGACCATGCCTTCCAAATAGTAAGCCCTTCCCTGGTACACTCTTTAAATATCTTAGGATTCTATACACGACCTCAAAGTGTTATGGACCTGGAGAGTGCATAAATTAGTTTACCATACTCACTGCAAAGGCTATGTTTGGACAAGTATGTGACAAATAAATTAGTCTACCAATTAATCTCTGAAATTGTTCTTTATTCTTCACTTCTTATGGTTTGGCGTTTCAAAGTTTCATGATGGGTCAATGGGTGTTTCAACCGCCCTATATCCGAGTAGACCTGTCTCTTTAAGAAGATCTAGTACATACTTCCTTTGAGAGACAAAGATATCTTTTTTAAATCTAGCAAATTCCATTCCTAGAAAATACTTTAAAGCTCCTAAATCTTTGATCTCAAAGTCTTCGGAAAGGGCCTTCTTGAGTCTTTTGAGTTCATCGAGGCCATCACCTGTTAAAATAATGTCATCAACATAAACAATCAAAATATCAATCTTTCCTTCTTTTAAATGTTTATAAAACATCGTATGATTTGCTTGACTTTGCATATATCCAAGGACCCTTACAGCTTTCCCAAATATTTCTTCAGCCTACACACTTTCCCTTCACCAATAATTTTTTCAAAAGCAGGAGGTAGACTCATAAAAACTTCCTCTTCCAAGTCCCCATTAAAGAATGCATTGTTTACATCTAATTGATGTAAAGATCAGTCAAAGCTAACAACTAATGAAAGCAGAACACGGATTGAGTTAATTTTGCAACCGAGACAAAGGTCGCGTGGTAAACAATACCATGTATTTGTGTAAATCCTTTTGCCACTAACTGTGCCTTGTACCTCTCTGCACTACCATCAGCTTCACTTTTAACTATAAACACCCATTTACATCCTACCACTTTCTTCTCCTTTGGTAGATCGACTATCTCATAAGTCCCATTCTTTTCCAAAGCATCCATTTCTTCTAAAACTGCTAAATTCCAATGTGAGCTATATAAGGCTTCTTGAATGGTTCTTGGGATAAAAAAAATTAGAGATGACAAGTAGATTGTCGGTGGTAAGACACATATTTAGCAATCGGATGTTTGGTGCAGGTTCACCCGTTCTAAGTGCTGTAGGGACATCAAGATCAACAACAGTAGGAGTTGGATTTGTCAAAGGAAGAGGGTTAGAATTACTTGAAGTGTTGGATGAACCATCACCCGAAGATAGTGGTTGGTCTTGCATTAGAGTAGCGGATTGATCTTTATTTTGATGAGTACGTCGCTTGGCATAAACACAAAGCTCTGAGTGTTCCTATCCTAGTATTTCTCCCCCTGTTTGTAAATCATCTATGTTTGACATTGGTAGATTATTACTTTACTCTTGTTCATTATTGTGTTTAGGAAAAAACATGTTAGGCAGTGGAATAGATATTTTCCAAAACTGATCTTCGTTTCCTATCTCCCATTGAAGACAGTTTTTTTTCAAAATATGGTTGACTTTCAACAAAAGGGACATCCATTCTTACAAAAATCCTTTTTGTTCAAGGATTATAACACTTATATCTCTTTTTATTTGGTGATATCCAATAAACACACATGTTTCTGCCCTCGGATCAAGTTTAGATCGAATTCTACTAGGTATGTGGACAAATACAATGCACCCAAAAATTTTTATGGGTAAATCAAAAAAGAGTCTACATTTCGGATAAATATTTTTTAAACACCCTAAAGGTGTTGTATATTTTAACACACAAGTAGGCATCCCTTTTATCAAGTAGGATGCTGTTAATTGCATCTCCCTGTAAGTATTTAGGTTCATTCATTGAAAACATAATAGAACGTGCAACTTCAAGTAAGTGTTTATTTTTTCTTTCTGCAATGTCATTTTGTTGAGGAGTATCAATACCAGTATTATGTTGTTGAATCCCTTTTTCTTTTAAAAAATTCCCCAACAAATGATTGAAAGATTATGTTCTATTATCATAATGAAATATCTTTATTTTTGTTTGAAATTAGTTTTCAACCGTATGAAAAAAGTTTTGAAAAGCATTTTCTACTTTAGATTTATCATTCATCAGATATATCCAACACAATCGAGTGTGATCATCTATAAAAGTTACAAACCATTTTTTCCTGAATATGTGACAATTCTTGAAGGGCTCCATACATCACTATGAATCAAACTAAATGGTTTTGAGGGACAATATGGTTTTCGATTGTAAGTAGAACAATGACTTTTGGATAAAAGACAACTTTCACATTTAAAAGATGAACAATCCACGTTTTTAAATAAATCTGGAAAAAAGTATTTCAAATTATGAAAAGCTAGGATGTCCTAATATAAGATGCCAAATCATATTCAGGAGTAGAAAGAGAACTCATACTAGTACTCAAGCCTTGAGCTTGTTTATTCTTGAGAAGGTTTTCATCAAAGTAATAAAGGCCATCCACCATTCTAGCACTGCCAATCATCATTCCGTGTTCAGCTCCTGAAATTCACTTTGAGAATTGGAGAAAACAACACGACAATTAGAATCTTTAGATAGTTGACTGATAAGAGATTATAATCAAGATTAGATAGTTGACTCACTGCTAAGAGATTATAATCAAGATCAGAAATTTTTACACATCCTTTCCCTGCAATAGATGAGAAATTTCCATCTGCTATTATGACCTTTTTATCACTAAAGGAAGGTGAGGACAAAAGAAAAACATGAGAAAGTTTGTCATGTGGTCTGAGACACCTGAATCAATAATCGAAGGTGAGGAAGTAGAATGGCAATAAAAGGCATTAGATTCTCTACCTGTTTGATCCAGAGAAACACTAGGAATACCAGAAAGGGAATTGGTCTTTAGCAGCCTAAGAAGATGATCCTTCTGTTCTTTACTGAAGGAACTTGAATTAGCCTCATTTGCACAAGCAATTCTATTTCTAGACTTGTTACTCTTCCAGTTGGCAGGTTTGCCATGAATTCTCCAACAAGTCTCACGTGTATGGCGAGGTTTATTGCAGAAATCACACCATGCCCGTAGCTTGTCCTCTGCCTTATGCTGGTTGTTGGTTGTTTCACGCATGTGGCCTGTTCTGCTTGCATTTGCATTTGCTATGACCAGGGCAGAATTTTCAGTTGACGCCACAGACTCCTTGTTACCAAGCATAACACTCCGACGGCTTTCCTCCCTTCGGACTTCAGCAAATACTTCTCCAAGTGAAGGAAGAGGACCACGAGCAATTGCCCTTCCTCTTACTCCGTCAAATTCTATATTCAGCCCAATAAGAAATTTTTAGATGCTATCATTTTCTACCATTTTCCTGTGGTGGTTGTAATCATCCGACGATTTCCATTCATAGTCATTGAAAACATCTAGATCCTGCCATAGGCTTTTCAGGATATTGAAGTATTTGGTGACATAGCCTCCCCCCTTGCCTAATTTCCCTGAGTTTAAGTTTCAATTCATACACTTGAGATTGATTACCAAGGTCTGAATACATCTGGTGAATATTATCCCAGAGTTCTTTGACAGTTGAATAACACATAATTTGAAGCAATGTAGTCACGCCATAACCATGGAATTTTCTGCATCCCAAGTAGCAAAAGATGGGTCCTTCACATCTGGCGCCTTATTATCAACAGTCAAATATCCAATCTTACCTCTCCCCCAAATATACATCTGCACCGTTTGGGACCAGCACAAGAAATTGTCTCCATTGAGACGTATGGTGGTTATTTGGACAGAATGGGAGTCAGAGGTGAGGCTACAATTTTCAGCAAACCTAGAGGAAATAGGGGTTGGTTCAGAAGTAACTTTTGACATTGTGACGGTTTAGGGTTTCAATCTTTCCACAGAATAAGGGCTGGAAGAATTTTTTCGAGAAGGGGGGGTGTTGGGAATTAAGTTCCTTCTCTGATACCGTATAGAGAAAAAATAGTATTCTATATTTTGAATAATGGACATGTACATATCTTATAGGCAGTACAAGTTGCGAAAAAAGGAAAAAAAAAAAAAGTCATACAACTAATTTTCCTATTTTATGGAGTTGACTAAGCCAATAATTTATGCATAAATTACATCTTTTCTTTCTCCTTCAAGCTTGTATCGGTACGATTTGTATTGAATTCTGTTTGGATCTTTATTAGGGATTCCAATACTTTCTTTTTACAAAAATTGAAGAGGATCAGAATTGTGCCTTAGTAATTGTTAGCATTAAGCTTTTTGATGTTTGAGGAAGCTGATAAATTTGAATGCTTGGGTACCTCTTTGAGAGACTATTGGTAATTGCATTCTCCATATCAAGATGTTGGAGTAGAGAATTGAAGAATTTAAAAGGGTCTTTCCTAGTATCTCTGTCATTTTGAAGTGTGACCTCAATCATAGAGTGATCAGATATCAAGGTTGGCCCAAAATGTGCATTACTCTGTTGGAATTTGTTGAGAAATTCATCATTGACTAGGCACCTGTCAAGTTTCCACTGCACAAACCTTCCACCATGTTGCTTATTGCTCCATGTGTATAAGGGTGAATTTCAGATCCACCAAGCTAATCCTAAATGTTAATTTAATCAATTGATGAAACTTCCTATTGGAGATAGATGGAACCACATCTGATTCATTGAGGGACATTGTGCAGTTATAGTCCCCCGCAAGTATTCAAGGTGAGTCAATTTTAGGTGTCAAATTGAAGAGGTCCTTCCACATTTTTGTCCTTTGAAACTCTCGGTTCCCTGCATAAGTGAACGTAATAGCTATCTTGCGATTGGAGCGTATTATAGTCGTCTCACAATGAATATGTTGTTCTAACTAATCCCAGTTAGATATTGCACTGATCCAATCCTTGTGCAAAAATCTCAGAATTTTGCTGTATACCTACTTTTATTTTGGTCTCTACAAGACCAACAAAATGAGGCCTTTTAGGAATAAGAATATCCTTCAAAGCCGTTTATTATTGGGGCAATTAAGCCCTCTCATGTTCCATAATATCAAGTCAATTGTCCTTTCCAGGATTTAGCTTTCTTTCTACTAGACTTGCGATTGCTTTTACTAGGATCCAGAACTTATTTGCCAATCCAGTTTCTTCAGAGGTCATAAAATTGGAAATGAGACTTAGCTCATGAGCTTCAGGAGTTTGCACAAGATCTCTTTGCCCTTTTCCTTTGGCTTTTGAGGTGTCTCATTGTTGTTGAGCTCTTCTTCTATAACAATCACAGGGTTAAGCTCCCTCATAGTAGTTGTAACTACTACTTTGACCTGATCCTCCCGAGTATCCTGTTCAACATTTGTTTCATGAGTGGTCACTATCACTTCTTCACCTTTTTTATTAGCACCAATGTTGTTTTTAGCTATCTAGACGTTGATTAACCTTTTCCTTAGGTTTCCGGGTGTATGATCTTAATCTGGTCCTTAACCAAGTGTCTCCTGTATATGCGAGTGAATCCTATCCTCTTCACGTTGGCTGTGTTGTCATCCATTGATATAAGCCTTCCCGGTGCACTAGCAAGATAGCTGAGATCTTTTGAGGACCACTATTCGAGAGGAAATCAACCCAGATTGTTAATGCCTAGAGCCCAGTTCTTTCAAGATGGAAACTTGGTTCCCATTTTCGAATTATCATTGGCCTTCTTTGGATGTGCCCATGTCAAGAATCCTTCTTGTCATATTCACATTGGCAAATCTGAAAATGAAGAGTTCATCTTCAGTGATAAGGCAATTTTCCAGCCCCAGTTTCCTCCAATTTGTGTTAGCCCAGTGATTAACAAGCTGGGTAAGGCAGTCTCTTGTCCACAAACCCTCCAATTGGAGAGGCATTCCATTTTTTGCTCCTTGGTTAAGAACTTATATCGGTGGTGCAACTTGGCCAGTAGAAGGCGGTATGTAGTGAAGCCTTCAAAATGCATCAGTCTCCTGCAACCTTAATCCATGAGAGTTTTTGCGCCTGGTTTGGAGTTTGCCTGGACTGAGCTCCTGGTAGTGGAGAGAACTCTTCCTTTGTATGGTGAGTGGTTGTTTCAGTGTTTGGAGTTGCATGGAGGGATGAGTTTGTGTGGTTTTTCTGGTCTGTTACGAGGGAAGGTTGGACTCCATGAGAGGGTAAGGTTGGAGTCTGGTCGTAGTTTGCCATTAACAGTAAACTGCCAGGGTAAATTTGCGGGTGGGACAAAGGGGATCAAATCCTCTGTGCCTATAATCCTATGTCAACCGTATTTCAAATGATTTCATCCACATGAATATGTGAGAATTAAAAAAATATGTAGATGAGATCGTCTAAAACAGGATTGGCACAAGGTCATGGGCATAGAATATCTTGTTCCGGGACAAAGAGTGATATGAGCGAGCTACCAAAAGAAGTAACCGAACCGGGAAAGAGAGGGTTCAGTGGGGAAAACAAGGGGGTGTTTTTTAGAGAGAGGGGTGAGTCTCTCTCTCTCTGCGTGATTAAACATTTGTCTTTTTAAGTATGAAATTTCGGAATGCCTTGACGGAACAGTACATCAGTGCTTTTGACATTCATTGTCTCTTCCTCCGCAGGAGTCGGGAATGATCCAAGGGAGGATCGTTACTTCAGCATCCCCAAGCAAGTAGGTCCACTTCAAATACTTGATTTCTTATAACGGTACAAATACTTTCTAGAAAAAGAGAAAATGATTATGTCGAGATTAAACGTTTTACAATATGACTCAAAACTGAAAATTCATTTTGAACTTTTTGAATAGACACTATTTTGCAATAATAGTGATCGTAAATAAAACAGTCAAATGCACATTAAAATAATGATCTTTTCAGGTACACATTTCAACCTAAGACATCTTCCCTTGATGTTTTTCAGGCTCAAGTGTATGATCCTGAAGGAGAGTACGTATCCTTCTGGTTACCACGACTGCAGGACCTGCCCAAAGATAAGAGAAACTTCCCAGGAAAACAATATCTTGAGCCTATCGTGCCCCTAAAGTTCGGAAACCTGAATAGGCACCAAGGCCACAACAAAACCGTCCCCAGAAGACAAACCAATTATGGAAGGAGATAGGCAAAAGGATGTAACATAAGGAATGGGAATTGAATGCAACTATGTCCGTGGATATGTAATTTTCTGATTGTCTTGATCAATAAATTAAACCTCAATTACAGCTTTAAATTGATTCAATTTTTGGCAAATATATCTTAAAAAATTTTACTTATATAATGTAAATTCATTTGTACTTAGTTATCATAACAGTTGGCTTGCACCAATGATTTTTTTGTTTAAAAATATTATCTCTACTTTTTTGGGTTTAGATCTTTTTTATTCATTATCTGTTTCAATTTATTTTATGTTTGTTTAGACCCAAAACAATATTAAAATACGAGGGAATCCAAAGCTCACCTTTTCATCATTGTCCTCGTGCTTAGCAAGCCCCAAATATCTTTTATATATATATATATATATACCAAAAAGCGAGCAAGGAAGCATGCTTGGAAGAATATATATATATATATGTGTCTGTATGTATATGCAAGGAAGCCTCTCGGAAGAAAACTTGAATTCAAGAGCTGATTTCAAGAAAGATGTCCAATTATGTGTACTACGGGGAATGCCGCTGCAACGTACAGCGGAAAAGGTGGGAAAACGATAAAAAAATCTTGGTCACATTCTGTCGTATGATTCGAATAACTCTTGACAAATAACTTTTGAAGCTAAGTACATAACACAGTATTGGATTGCTAGATGTTTATAAAATTTTTAACTGTAGCTAATATTGAATAGAAAATATTTTTATTTATTCAACAATAAAATTATATTATAAAACCAGATTAAAAACCTAAAAATTTTAATTAAACATCTTTGTTCAGTTTGATAATCCAGTACGACGTAAAATAATTTTATCATTTTTTTATAGTAAAGGATGAAATTCATAACATTAATGCCACATAATTAAATCTCTACCATTGGTTTTGCTGATTTTATAAATTTTATTTTTTAAAGAGTTATATGTACTATATGTTGGATCGCGTATGGCCCGAGTATTCATAATATACTTCGGAAAAGACCATAACACAACACGATGTATAACCGAAAAACATATAGGATGCGCAAAAATACCTTTTTGACACGGATTGATGGTTGTTTTCCGGATTCATAGACACTGCTACACACGAATGTCCTCTATCGGTATCCACACGAGCATGCACGATCTAGGCTGTGGATGGTGGCTAGGGTTTTGTATTACAATGGTGTCCTTTTTCTTATGAGACCTAAGTTTCTCTATTTATAGAGAAAACCTAATCCCATTAAAACTCAATAAGTTTCGGCCCATTATATCTCATATAATAAAAGCCCGACAACTTAATTCACTCTAGCCCAATAAATATATCC
>JAOSBN010000179.1:24177206-24189549 GCA_027563595.1 Erythroxylum suave
CAAAAAGGTACTTGGTAGTGAATGAATATGGAGGCATATTATGTTTAGCAAGCCTTCTTAGGTGTAGGGATGATGGGTAGAAATTCAGTGGACAAATTGTACCAATATAGAGAGAATTAGTCAAAGTTATCTTCATAAAAGTTGTAGCTTATCTTATTAGCTTTCCAAGGGTATATAGCATGAAATTTTTGGACATTAGAGTTGGAAGTTATGACCATTAGAATTTGTGATACTGTTTAGGATGGAACTTTCGGTACAGTCACATTGATGTGAAATTTTGACCCTTGTAGAGTTAGAATTTGCTTTTAAATTCTCATAACAGTTGTAGGGCTTTCTTTTATCTTTCCATTGATACCAAATTTGCAAAATTTGGAGTTCTAGATCAAAAGTTATAGAGTTTAGAAGTTAGGTAGTCGGAGGAAGAAGGACCAGGAGGCCGCATCGCGACGCGAGGGCGACCTGACCTCTCTCCACTCATTTGGCCATAACTTTTTCGTCTGACCTCCAATTGACCTGATTTTTGAAGCGTTGAATTTCTAAGACATTCCTATACCCTTCATAAAAAATTTGTATGTTTTTATATTCATTTGAAAAAGATGGATTGAATCAAAATGAAGGGATCGGTTAAAAGAGTATGAGTTGTATATTTTTCTAAACATGCTTCAGTATTTTGGTGATATCTCGATCTGTAGAGATCCAATTGAATTTATTCTTGTTGTAAAACAAATTAGAAATATGGAGCTACAACTTATATGAAGGAATAAATTTTCAATTTAGGCCCCAAGACTTTCAATTTCTAAATTGAAGTTGGGTATAGTGTTCAGTCTCGGATTTGTAAGAGCTGAAAGTGTTTTAGCCATAACTTCTTTATTTCTCAACCAAATTGAGTGTTTTTGGTGTTTTTAGAAACTTAAGACAGTGGGGAAAAAATGTTATGAAGAATATGGGCTGAAATTCTAATTGAAAGTTTCCCAAATATTCTCTGTAATTTATGAGTAATGAGCCCTCCATGCTGTTTTTGACTTCCGAATGTTAGGCTTCAAAAACGGTGCCCAACATGAGGCATGCAATGCAGAGCAATCAAAAGGAGTCTATGTTTCACATCACATTTCAAAAGCATCAAGATTTAATTGTGGACACTTCACCACAGTTGCAACTTCTTAGGTAGTTGGAAGAGTGACTACAAGATAGTACCGAACTATCGAGGTTGAAGGTATTTTTGTCAACTTAGAAACTTTTATGCACCTGATCATGCACCTTTGACCTTTGAGTTCTGTATCTTTAATTAAATATTTCCTTCACCTTCTTGAAAAAACTATTCCAAAACTACTTAGACTTGATGACCTTGATCTCCCTGAAAGCAAGCAATTCTTCAAACCTTCTGTTTTAAAAATCATTGAGTTAGATGTGTTACCCTCAGAAACATGTGTTGCTACAAACTTCTATCCATCAAACGCACCTAAAACAAGTCACTACTATTGGAATGGAAGAAGTAAGACACTCTCAACAGTGGAGTCAGGAAGCCTTAGTGAAGGAAATTGAAGCAATTTATGAAAAAGTTGATATTCTGACTGACTCAGTTGGTGATCTACATGAGGAATAACCTATCTATGAGTATCAATAAAAGAAGACCTCAAGTTGATCAGAATTGAGATGCAACGTATGTTTTCTGAAATAATGAAGCATATAAGGTAAAAAAAATTATTGATAACAAATTAGGGGAGAAAAGATGAAAAAGGGGGAGAAAAGAAAAAGAGAAGAAAGACAGAAGAAAGAAGAAAAGTAGAAGATAGCATGCATATATGTATTTTTGGTTATTCTTTGTTCTATTTTTTGTTGTCTTCTTTATTCTTTGTTTGTTGTTTTCTTATTCATTTGTTGTTTATTCATTTGTTGTCTTCTTATTCATTTGTTATTTTTTCATCAATTGAATAAAAATTCATTCACTTTGATTTTTCTAAAATTATGATTATTTGTTATTATTAAAAAAGGAGGAGATTGTTAAGTTAAGAGGACTTCACGATGATCGATTTTGATGACAATCAAATAATAATAATGTTAGAAACAAATGAATGTTTTGACAAGTGTGTTAAGTGTACAGACAAAGTACATAATACAGACGCAAAGTTAGTACAAACATAAAGATAACACAGACACAAAGTCAATACAGACGCAAAGACAACACAGACGCAAAGATAATACAAACGTAAAGATAACACAGATGCAAAGACAACACAAACACAAAGACAACACAGACGCAAAGTCAACAAAGAAGCAAAGACACAAACGTAAAGACAACACAAACGCAAAGTTAAAGCACAGACGCAAAGATAACACAGACACAAAGACAACACAAATGCAAAGTCAAAACACAGACGCAAAGACAACATAGAGATGCCATGAAGATATAGCAGTACGTCAGTTGGAGTTAGTTACAGAACTCAACTAAATGACGGTTATCAAGAATTAAGAAGCGGTTATCAAGGATCAAGAAGCAGTTAAAGACTTAGGCTATAAATACTAGTCGTAATCGAAGATTTCAGAAGCTAATGAATCTTACGAATCATACAACTTTTGAGAAATCAGTGAACCTTGAGCTTTCAGTGCTTACTTAGAAAAGAGAAATTCTGTAGTGAGATACTTAGGGAGCTAATCTTACTGTAACAAAAGCTCACAATATCTTTCTAGTGAGAGAAAGAAAAGGCTGAGAGCCTGAAGAGGCTACGTTAGCTAAAAGAATACTTTGTAAGAGACCTGAAGAGGCTTTGGAAGGGAAGAAAGAATACTTGTAACTGTCTGGAGTATAGTGAAACACTCAGACGAACTCTGAGGACTAGACGTAGCCTACAGTTTGGGGTGAACTAGTATAAAAATCGTAGCGTCTATCTTCTATCCTTTACTTCAGTTTATTTTGTTGTTAAACAATCATATAGAAGTTATTTGTGATTTAACTACGTAATAATTTTTGTATAATCCTTGTGATATCTTTTTAACAAGTTACAAAAGTTCTTAGCAAGTTTTTGTATTCACAAAAAGGATACACCATTCAACAGCCCCTTTTTGTGTATCTAGTTTCTTGTACATAAAGTCTATACTAACGTGTGATTTACTTCACAATCCATCAAAGCTCGGCACATATACTTGGCTATTCTTGGTTATCAAAAGCCTATCATCGTCGAGCCAAAATCTGCGTACAACACCTTCCTTAACTTGAGAAATCAACTTATAGTACATGGTGTCTAATAGAGCTGCCGCTTTAATTTGCTCCAATAGATTAAACTCCACCCTTATAATTGAATAAAGGGCCACAAATACCTCCTTTTTATTCAAGGCATGTTATTGTGCCTCCTCGATTTATGCTCCCATATAAAGTCATACTTAGCAAGAAAGTCCTACCACCAGGCTTGTTTTGCAGATTACTTCTTTTGGAACATGTTTGTAACATTATCTGTTCAGACAACGAACCTAGTTCCCAGCAAATATACTCACCATGTTTGAAGACAATGTACCACTGCAAGTATTTTGGTCTTATGAGTAGCGTAATGCTACTCTACACTATTGAGTTTTCAACTCTCAAATGCTACTGGATGACCCTCCTGTGCAAAGTCTTTGCCAATGACTTTGTTTGAAGCATCAATGTATACCTCAAATGGAAGATCAAATATGGGTAACTTCAACACAAGTTTGGTTGAAATAGTGTCTTTAAGTTTCTTGAATGGCTCCTCACATGCACTTGATCAACACCTCTCTTGCTTCTTCTTCAGCTAGTCCATCAATGGCGCCACTTTCCTAGAGTATCCCACAGTGAACCGCCTATAGTAATTCTCCAACTCGAGAAAACTCCACAATTCTTATACTCTCGTGGGAGCCTGCCACTCAACTATCACTTTCACCTTTCTTGGATCCATCCTTACTTAACCCTTGCTCACTACGTGACCCAAGAATTTGACCTCCAACTGGGCAAACTCGCACTTCTCCATCTTTATGTAGAGTTTGTGCTGCCTTAGTCTTTCGAACACTGGCCTCAAGTGCTCCATATGTTCTGCTATGTTAGTACTATACATCATGATGTCATCTAAGCAGACCACCACAAACTCATCCAAGAAGTCGCATAACACATCATTTATAAGGTTGCAAAATGTAACAAGGGAGTTAGTTAATCCAAATGACATAACTAAAAATTCGTAGGATCCATACCAAGTTAAGCACGTTGTCTTTTGCTCATCATCCTCAGATATCAACACTTACCAATACCCACTCTAAAGATCCAACTTAGTGAACACCTCTTCCTTTAACAACTTGTCCATCAAATCCTTAATCAAAGGCACTGGACACTTTTTTTTTATCGTTACCTTGTTTAATGCTTGATAGTCCAAACACATCTGATGTGTACCGTCTTGTTTCTTCTGAAATAATACCAGGGCACCATATGATGCTTTAGATGGTTAGATGAACCATACTTCCAACAACTCACGAAGTTGTTTTCGAAGTTTCACCAATTCCATTAGGGACATCCTATATGAGGCACGCATAAGTGGGATCGCTCTAGGAACCAACTTGATTGTATGATCTATCTCACGACGAGGGGGAAGAGGTTTTGGCAACTCTCTCAGCATCACCTCCCTAAACTCCCTTAATAAACTTGCAACCTTATCAAGAACTTCTACCACATGGTCTTTACTGATTTCCCACATGGCAGTGAGATAGTTCTCCCTGCCTTTCCTCAACCCTTTCTCGATGTTCATGGCCGAAACATGTCCTACCAAAGTAGCATTCGTCGTTCCACCATCGAACCTACAACAATTCACTTATAATGAATTTTGATCGTTCATTAATATCATACCTCCCAAATTTGGATACATCACCACCTTTGCTGCTTTGAGAAAGTCGATCCTCAATATCATCTCGAAATCCTCCAATGGTATGATAATGAAGTTCATCTTAGCACGCCAACTTCTAATTCTAAGTAGAACATTGTAAGCAATTCCTACAACTGCTTGTGCCTTCCAACAGGGCTTAATTATCATTGGGGCCTTAGAAACCCTTATGCCCATCTTCCGAACCATCTTTTCTGCTAGGAAACTGTGGGTCACACCTGTATCTAATATTGTGGTCATGTTTTTCTCCCTAACTTGTACACCCACGTACATTAGTCTGTCAAAGGGAATCGACTTGCTACTAACGACATTAAGCAAGGTGATCGAATTTAATGCTACATCTTTCGAAGATTAATCGTCTTCTTTGGAAATTAGGGCATTCAACTTCTCCTTTCTCGAGAAAATTATGGACCGTAACGTAAGTAACAAATAACCTTACCCTTCTTTGAAGATGTCTCCCCGTTTTTAGAGTCACCATGCTGCTTGCCCTTGCCCTTGAAATCCCCTTTTTTGGAGTCTTTCTTATTCTTCCCCTCGGTCTTCTCCTATTAGGAATGGCCTTTTCTGTGGAAGAATTTGAGGAGCTCGCCTTAGATTCTTTTGCCATTTGAAAATCCATCAAGGCATCAGTGGCTGCAATTGCACGTTTCACCTCTGTAACTCTATTTGAGCCCATGATTGTAACATGGACAAAAAAATTGAAGAGCTTTTCCTCATCTAACATATTCTCAATATCCAGCATTAGCGAACTAAATGATTTGACATAGTCTCTTACTGATCCATCTTGATTAAGCTTCTTCAAGGCTTCTCTCACAAGCTAAGAAGTATTCATGATAAGGAACTGATCCTTGAGCTTCTTCTTCATCTGCACCCACGATTTCATGGGAGTTCTACCAGCTCTGATCTCCATAAAGGTCCTCGTCCTCTACCAGAGCTTGGCATCACCATCCAAGTGTATGGTCGTCACATTGACTTTCTCAATATTGGGTACCCTAGCAGTTACAAAGTAATGCTCCATATCCTACAAGAAAATTTTCAACACCTTAACGTCATATATACCTTCAAACACCCTAGGTTCACATACCTTCATAGATGAAACTTCTGGTGTGAAGCTTTAGGGTTGCAACGACACACCTCAACACAATGATCTCTAACTGGGCCTCCTTTTGTGCCTTCACCAAATCCACCATCGATTGTTGTAGCTGTTAGATTCATGCCTCCAACATCTCGAATCGAGTATTGTGAGATGTGACATTTTTCTCCCCTTGAGGAATTGGCCTAATGAATACCTCTACCTTATTCACTTGTTCTGTCAATTTTCCTACTACCTTATTGAAATGTGGCTCTGATACTAGTTGATATAAAGGTCACTTGGGACTCGAACTTTCACCGAAGTTAATCGCTAACAACTTTTACACGACAGGCTCACTTAAGTCCATTTAAGCAAGACTTTAGCCTTCAAAGACCCTCGAAGTGTTTATCTCGCACACTCAAAGAAATAATGCTACAAAAGAAATAAGAAAATAAAGGAAACTAGAAAATAAAAGAGATATAGTAAAATCAATCTTTATGTTACTTTCTCTTAAAAGAATATAAGGAATGCTCTCTCTGACCTTATTGAGAGCAAAGCTCAAATGAGCTTTATATAGGCATTCTAACTTAGAAGCTAAGTTATATTCATAATCCCACTTAAACTGAGCTGCCTAAGATCTTGTTAAAATCATGTCTATCTTTATCATGTTACATCACGTAGACCAACTAGATGACAATCCCATCCAAATAGGACTCTAACTGATAAGATAGAATCTACAACATAATAGAAAGATAAAGTTTACATTAAAATAGGAAACTAACATCCTTATCCTTGAAGATCTTGACTATCTTCAGATGTTAAGTCCTACTATAACTCTAACTCTTAGTTGTCGCCACTTCATCTAAGATCTCCCCACAATCTCTATCTGCTGATGATGCAATGAGATTTTATCGAAGCCTACATAACACACTGGCTTGATCCAATGCTTCTCACATCACGTCTGCTAGTCGTGATCCATTCATTGAGCATGGGTCAAGTCCTTAGTCTATTAAGTCCTTAACCGGGGTTGAGTCAATCTCTACAAGATCTGAGACTCTACCAAAATTTGCACCAATTCCGATCCCACTCGCCCATGTTCGCCTTAGTATTTTTGCATGCCTCCCTAATGCATGTAACCTAACTAACCTTCCTCCTAAGGTGCATCGTGAAGGTTACTAAGAAGTGCTTTGAGGTTTAGGGGTCTAACACTAAGAATATAGCATAGTAGGGAATAGCTAAACAAGATATAATCTGACAAATTTTCTAACAATCATCTAGCATTCACGTGCACTGAATCATGTCAAATCATATACAACCTTTAATTGTTCAAATTAAAGAACAATCTAGTATTGTTTGCATCTAAACAGAATATAACATATCAAAATAGGATTTACTTATTTCAAAGCAAAACTTACAACTATCTGAACAGAAAGTCATACTAACAAAACAGAACTTTAGAGAATCAGAACAAAACTTGATTACATGAGAATAGAATTTAGTTTTATTATAACTGAACTTATATTAGAATGTTCGAATTGAACATATATCAAAACACAAAACAAGTTAGCCTGCTAATCCTTTTTACAAAAAGGGGTAACGGGACCAAAACAGAAGATTCCTATGATTGGTATCACAGAATAGGAGAGACAAAAGTCTCAGGGCATTGAAGTGTCAATATTAGAGACACCAAAGTGTCAATATTAGGAGACACAGAAGGGTTACAAAAGCAGCTACAGACCTTTCTAAGCATGCTTATTTACCCACAACTAGGACTTGGCAGTTTTAAAACAAGTCATTTCAGGTTTCAGAATCACATGCAAAAGACGTACGTAGAAGATATGTCTTTATTCCAGTTTCCTTAAATTGAACATATACATGCACATCTAACCAAATTTAACATACCGTATGAGCATAAGCATTTGCAATAATGAACCACTAAATGCGTTATGTATTTACACATTACATATAATTACACAAATTTCCAATTCATAAGCAATCATATTGAATTCGCCCTACATAAACCCTTTTAAACACATTTGTATTCATTAGGACACATTCATTTTTAAACACACCAAACATTTCAACGTTAGACACATTATTCACTAACCACACATTCTTTAAGTAATTACCTTAATTAACAATCCATAACTAAATTAACTTTAACTAAATTAATCTAACATTATATAGGTTCATTTTCAACCTTAATTGAGTTTAATTAAACCATTATTAAGTACCTTAACCTTATATAGTCCGACATATGGTTCAACAATTGCACAAATCAGAAATTTTCATGATAAAACCTTGCCTATGATCATGAGGTATCCTCCCACAATTGTGACAGAAACTACCACATCTGCCTACGGTCATAGAATGGGTGCCACGATCGTGGCCCACCCATTTTCCTACAAATTTCCATATTTTCACACCTTCATTCCAAATTCCAAGCACCTTCATTTCAATCCATAAATCATATCTCAATTACACCTTAACTATATTTGAATTCCTTATCAAATTGTGTCCTAACCTAATTTAAAAATCTTTTGTGAAAGATTAACATGTATGTTTCACGTAACAATCTGGTTAGGGTTAACCAAAATTCAGATAGAAGGAGGAGCAGTTTCAGTAGTGAAACAAAGGAGAGAGACAACAGAAACATGTTGCTAAGATTTACCTCTTCAACATGCTAGGTGACTTCAAATTACTTAAGCATGTGTCAATTAGCATGTAATACTATGTATCAATTGATTATACTGCCACTAATCTCCTTAAAATGCTGCCATTTTTCACCAATTGATTAGTCCACATGCCTCCAAATAATTTGTCCACATGTCAAATAATAATTGGTCCATTTGTCAATTATTCCCTAGTCCACTTGTCAAATATTTAACTATACTGAATGTCATCTAAAGTATAGGCTTAGTCATCCAAATTTCCATGTACCAACTTGTCTTACCACTTGACGGTTTTCCTAATCCAAATGTCCATTTTAATATCTCAATTCTCTAATAATATTAATTAATTCTAACTCACTAAGTATGATCTATTAACCAAAATTCAAGGTCTTGCCAAAATTCAAAACATATACAATTCACGGTCATCTCATAATATCTAATATGTATACTTCCATGAATATAGAATACTTCAACTAGGGTATAATTTGAGGCCTTACAATTCTCTCCTCTTAAAAGAATTTCATCCTAGAAATTCATACCTGATGAGAATGGCTAAGGGTATTGAGTTTTCATGGTTGATTATGGTTCCCAAGTTGCTTCCTCGAGTCCATGGTGTTCCTAGAGTACTTTAACCAGAGGTATTTGCTTATTTTTGAGTTGTCAGACTTCTCTAGCTAAAATAGAAACATACCCCTTTTTGTAAGTCAAATTCAGTTGTACTTGAATTTCTTGTACAAGAATCTTATGTATATCGTCAAACTGATATTTTCTCAACATAGAAACATGAAACACATCATACAACTTGGCCAATTCTTCAGGAAAAACTAATTGATAAGCTACTGGTCTGACTCTGACCAATATAACGTGGGCTGAGCTTACCTTTCTTCCCAAATCGAAGTATGTGTTTCCATGGCGATACTTTCAGGAATACCTTATCACCTACCTAATACTCACTATCTTTTCTTTTTAAATTGGCATAAGACTTTTGCCTGTTACTGGCAACTTTCAATCTTTTTTGGATAACTTGAACTTTCTGTTTAGAATCTTTCATAATATCAGGCCTGATAATCTTGTTTTCGCTTAATTTAGTCCAACATACTAGAGTTCTACACCTCCTATCATATAGGGCTTCATTAGGCTCTATGCCAATACTAGTCTGATGACTGTTATCATAAGCAAACTCCATCAGAGAAAGATAGTTATCATAACTTCCTGGAAATTCTAACAGAATATTCTAAAGCATAGCTTCCAATATCTAAATAACCTGTTCAGATAGTCCATCTATCTGGGTATGGAAAGTAGTATTGAACTTGACTTGAGTACCCAAAGCCTTTGGCAGACTTTTACAGAATCTCAAAGTAAATCGAGGATCACCATCAGAAATAATAAATAGTGGAACCTCATACAACCTCACTATCTCATTCATATATAGTTCTGCAAACCTATGAAATGAATAATCAGGACAGAGAGGCAGAAAGTGAGCTGACTTGGTGAACTTATCAACAATCACCTATACAACATCATGCTTCCTTTGAGTAAGAGGAAGTCTAATGACAAAATACATGGTAACGTTATCCCATTTCCATCGAGAAATGGAAATAGGATGTAATAAACTATATGGAACTTGGTGCCCAGCTTTGACTTGTTGACATGGCAAACATTTAGATACATAATCCACTACATCACATTCCATACTTGCCACTAGTAATGCTGCTTCAGATCTTGATACGTCTTATTTCCACTAGGATGCATTGTAAAGGCAGTATTACGGGCCTCAAACAATAACTTTCTATTTGATTCATAATTAGCTGGCACACACAATTATTGGGTTAGCCATGGTTACATGCATCACATGCATGCAGATGTAGCAGAAGTGCATGACAACCCCAAAAACCTAAGCTCACGCATACATGTAAAGATATGTAAAGAACATGAAATAACAAAAACTGTTTACCTTGAGTATCTCCTCCTTTCTTGTTTCTTCTCCTTGTTTGGGTTGTTGCAAACACCAAACCCTTTCTAGATCTCCAAGATCACGAAAAGATGGATGAAGAAATAATGTTTAAGGGTTTTTAGAACACCAAACTTGATGAATTCAAGTACATGTTCAAGATGATGAAAATAGGTCAATGATCTTGTTGTATTACATTTTGATTCATCCAACAATTGTATGAATTGCAAGAACAAGACTCAAGACACCTCTTACTCTCTCTAGAACTCTTCTAGAACCCTTTCTCCATCAATTGAGTATGTAAGAAGTGAAGGAAGCTCATGTACATAAGTTAAGAACTCACTTATATGCCATTTGGTGCCCTCTGTCACGATCGTGGCCACTAAGCCATGATCGTGGCCCTATGATGCATGATCGTGGTCGGCTTAAATTAGGCCATACACACTTGTTTGTCATTCGATCTTTTATGTGTGTGACCTTTAAGTTCTTGGTTATTTTAAGTAATTGAATTAACTCTTAATTCAATCAAATCTTGAAGCATTTCATGATACCATTTTACTATAATATAAGTGGATTAATAAATGAACTCTTCAATAATTAATTATCCAACTTATGAACATTTCCATAGACAATTACCGTGTAATTCGTCCTTTCACCATACTATAACCCACTTTGTACCACCTTGATGTACCACAAATATGACACTCTTGAACTTCTTTACTTTCCTTCCAATAAAGAACACAGTTATGAATTGAAATATATCCCAATCCAAGGTCCCTTAACAGTTTCTTCGCATCATAGTAAGATTTTGGTAAGTTATGTTCCCTAGGTAATGCATCATTTAGTAAGTCAATTAACATGTCAAACGAATTGTTACTCCATTTATTGTAAACCTTTAAATGCAACAACTTCATAACAAATGAGAGTTGAGAAAAATTAGAGCACCTCGGATATAATTGTTCTTGAGCAACTTTCAGTAACTTCTCAAAATTATCTTCGATCATACTACCAATTATGTTAGACATCCCTGTTTCATTCATAGTCTCCATATAACATCTCATCAATCCCATCATCACCATCATCATTCACATGACAATCATCAAAATCATTATTATAACTCTCATCATAAGATGTACCGGCACTTCTACTACAACTTGCTTCCTTACATTCACCATGATAAAGCTATGGATTATAGAATTTGTCTGTGCCTCGGATGAGCAAGTGATTATATAAAACATCTCGACTTTGGAAGTCCACATTTAAGAAATCGATGCATGGGCAACAAATAATACAATCCTCACCCATTTGCATTAAACTCTTAACTCTTTCTACGTATTCAGTTGACCATTTTCGATAAGACATCCAACTCTTATTCATTTAGCTAGACAATACAAGAAGATAACATAGTTATAACATGCATTTTCCGTTTTATATTAGGTTTAAAAACTAACGTTTCATATTACATGCAGTAGAGAATGTTTTTTTCCAATTTATACGCAGCAATTAAGTAAACAATATAAAACAAAATGAAGCAACAACAGATATATAAAACAATGAAAGTTACTACTAATTTGCATACCTGAAGATGTATAGTTGTATGAGATTTGTCGACTCTAGGCAAAAAGAGGAACATAGAACATAATAATAATAATAATAATAATAATAATAATAATAATAATAATAATAACAACAAGAACAACAACAACAACAACAACAACAACAACAACAACAACAACAACAACAACAACAACAACAATAATAATAATAATAA
>JAOSBN010000179.1:24194471-24210692 GCA_027563595.1 Erythroxylum suave
ATTCATGCTTACTAAATTTAATGACCCAATTCTAAGATAAATAAATAAACAAACAAATCGTAATTAAATAATTAAACGAATAAATCAATAATAATTAAAAAAAATTTAGGGTCCAACATTCCTCCTCCACCTCCTTCTACTTCAGATTCTATTCACTGAAGTAAATCACTTGTTAATATAAAAATCACTTATAATATGTAAAATACACAAGAATGGGGGGTTGAATTGTGAAAAATCACTTAATTTGTTTGAGTAATGCAACAACGAAAATAGTATCCATTCTTCTAACTATAAGAAATTAAAGAGATAAGGGTTAGAGAATATGACACAGTGATTTAGACTGGTTCATCCTTAACCTTTGGCCTACATCTAGTCCTCGGAGTTTATCTGAAATTTCACTATCTCTTGCAACTTTACAAATATTATTTCTACTCTTCCAGGGCCTCTTCATGTCTCTTTCACAAAGCATTCTTTATTTGCTATCTTAGCCTCTTCAGGCTCTAGCCTTCCTTTCACTTGAAAAGATATTGTTTGAGTTTTTCTAAACTCACGCTATAGGTGTTCTTGATCTTTGTCTTCCTTCTTTTCACTCAGGATTTTTTTTATACTCACTTGATCACAAAGTTATTTCGGGTAAGTAAAAGTTGTTTTGTCTACAACTACACTAATATTTATAGTCTAATTTGCCAACGGTCTTCTTTAAAAAAACTGCTTGTAGAAACTTTAGAGATCTGTTATTATTTTAGTCCTGTAACTAATTCCAACTAACTAACTGTCTTTGTAGATTATATCATCTTGATTTGATTTGTATGCTGCATCATCTTTTGTCTTTGCATCGTCTACGACTTCGAATCGTCTTATGATTTCGCTTTGTCTTGTGACTTCGCATCGTCTTATGACTTCGAATCATCTTATGACTTCACATTGTCTTATGACTTTGTTTCATCTTATGACTGCGCTTCATCTTATGTCTTCGCTTCATCTTTCTTACATTTATCTACGCATTTAATAAACTCATCAAAACAGTTCACACACTTCTATTATTATTATTATTTAACTTTCATCAAAATCAATAGAAGAAGTGAAGTCTTCCTGACTTAACAATCTCTCCCTTTTTGATGATAACAAATAATTATAATATTAGAAGATAAAAAATATTCATACGAATAATATTCAGAAAAATAATATATTTATTTAGACGAATAGTACAAGATATACAATGTGCATAAATTTTTTTTCAAAACTAATTCTCCTCTCTTTTCTACTATTCTCCCCCTATTCGTTATTAATAAAAAAGAATATCATTTCAGACGCTTCAAAATTTCGGAGAACATATGTTGAATATCAGTGCGGATCGTCTTAAGGTCTTGTTCAGTAGAAACATGTAGAAGTGCTACTTCTTCATGAAGATCACCCACTGAGTCTCTTAGTTCATCAACCTTAGTATCTATTTCTTCAATATGTTTAGCTAAGGCTTCTTGAACTTCCTTTTACTTTTGACTAGCTTAAGTCCGATTGATGAAATTCTTCAAGAGCTCCAAATTAAAGGTAGAATTTTGTAGTTTTTCACTTAGTGGATGAAGATACTCGGAGATAGATAGTTTTCTAATTGAGTCATCTAATTCAATAATTGTGATAGAGGGTAATTAAAAAGGTTGTGTTTGGTGAGCGATGTTAAGATCATCAGGTTTGGGTGGTTTGAAAATTGGTTTTCCTAGAAGTGTAGGATATCTTTGACTGAAGGAATGAAACCTAAGGGTTTAAAATGAATAAGTAAATGCACAAAGGTTTCTAAGTAGAAATTGATACCTTTAATTGTAATACTTTTTTACTTTCCTTCCGAAATTGTCCCAATTACCTTGAAACTTTCATCTTGAGTAGATGAACCAAAGTTAGTTCCTGATGACCTTGATATGTGATGTAAAATATAGGCGCCTACAGGTTGAGCTGCATGTCATACATCATCTATATTCTTCATTGCCACTTGAGTTTCTTCTTTTGTGAGATCATCTTCTTATTTCTCAGGAAATTTCTTCTTCTTTCCTTTGTCTTTGCTGTCTACCAGTGTTGGACGTCTAGGTTGAACATTTGGTACAATCTTTATTGTTATTCTGCTTGTCACTAGGTAGATGGTGTAAGGATTTTTTGTCATCTTCAATAGACATGGTTCTACCTTTTCATCTCACAGAATACTATACAATCTTCTTTCTTTAGGGCTTAGAAAGTGTATCATCTGATCGCTTACTGTTATAGGTTCAACTTGAACCTTAACTTTCTGTATAGAAGGTTCTCTTATGATAACTGAACCTCTGATGTAATCAGGCATTGATTCTTTTATTATCTTCATCTTCAAGTCTTCTTTCTTCATTAGTTGAGGGGGATTGTAAGTTACTTGCTGCGTTCCAACAGTCTGTGTCTTTTTTTGAATATTGGACGATGAAACCTTCTTTTTATAAGTCGGTTTCGTCTTCTTTTGTTCTTCTGCTGGCTTGAAAGAGAGTTGTTGTTGAGACTTCTTCTGCTTAAATACTAACTTCCTTTTTATACCTGTCTCTCTAGATGGTTGTTCTAATTAAGTTTGAGGGATAGAGACAATTGCTTTGGTAGGCTGTTGTTGTTGTTGTTATTGCTCCTTTGCACTTTCAGAACCTTGACCAAGAATCAGAGTTTCTTGCCTTTTCTGTTCTTGTTGTCGTTTCTTGCCTTTTCTGTTCTTGTTGTCGTAAGGTCATAAATCTTGGTGACCTTCTTGACTTCTCGGGTCTTTCTGATTGGAGCGTCTCAGCCTTCCTCTTTAAAGACACTTTGTGAGTTAGTTGTTGAGCTGAACTTTCCTTCCTTTCAAGAATCGTCTTGTCTTGTAGAGGCTTACAAGAAGATTGTTCAATTTTTACCTCTGCTGAGATTCTTCTGGACGATTGAGGTTTTGCTTGCATTCCAAATGAAACATCGTCTTTCCTACTTCGTCAGATTGAAAGCTCCCCTTTAGATTGTGCTTTCGATGTGAAATCTTTATTCGTTTTAGCTTCAGTCTTGATCCTCATTTTTTGAATAGTAGAGGCATTGATAGCACTGTTAATATTCAACTTTGCTTTCTTTCCTCTATGAAATAGGATTCCAGATTCTTTGAAGAATCTTGTCAACAACATACTGTAAGGTGACGAACCACTCTTCAGATTATAATCCTCCTTAGCCTTTATCATGTATTTAAGAATCATGAACGAAAGATTAATAGATTGGTGTGTGAGTGGATGAAATAGACAATGTTCATCATTCCTTGTCACCAAATCCTTTGATGCCACTCTTAGTAGAATACAGTGAAGAATAATTGAATGAAGAACCCTAGCTTTCGGAATTAGGTTTGAAGACTTCTTAACTCTTGGATTACTCGATCCATATAGTTGTCGATTGATGTTATCTTCAATTATGTGAATTTGAGCAATCCACTTTGTATTGTTGAACATTTTTGCTCCTTCATTTGGATATTCAATAGCCCTCATGATAGAATCTTGTGTGATAATTACCGACAACCTATCTACCACTAATACCAAGGTGTTATCTACCACTTTTGCATTCTTCCAGAACTCATATACTTCATTGGATACACTAGGTCTCGGATATTAAAGAAAATTTCCCATCCAGCTACTTTGATCTTAGGTTCGATATCCATTTGATCATCCTTCAGAGAAATGAAATCGACGAGTCTCCCATAGACAAGAGATTTCAACATTCTTCTAATCTGTAATGAATAAACACTAAACACAAAAATGCATTTTGTTTAAAGAAGCGAGGTTCGTATGTAAAAGATATTAAAAGAGAGATATGAAATGAAAATAAGAAACATTTGATGTAGAGAACAGAGGATTGAATCGTCTTTGTTGAAAGCACTTTGAAGCAAGTCAGTTACTAATAGAATTCTAGGATGTAGAGTGCTCGAGATATTAGAGAATTTCTATTTATAAACACTCTTGAAAAGTTGCCGTTTGTAACATCTGTGACTAATCCACAGGTAAGATTGATACTACCAAGTGAAAGTTACCATTACTATTTATTCTTAAAAACTTACGACTTTTCTCCTTCATTAGGACGTATCGTCTGGGTCATGAAGTTTCAGATGAATGATCATTTAACATTACCATGTTTAGATTTCGTCTGATTTTCTTGAATCTGTCTTCACTTAAAGCTTTGGTGAAGATATCTACCCATTGTTGATTCGTCTCAAGAAATTGTAGATTGATGATTCCTCTTTGTACATGGTCTCTTATCAAATGATGTCTAACTTCAATATGCTTGGCCATTGAGTATTGCATTGGATTCTTTGAGAGATTGATAGCACTTTTATTGTCACAGAAGATTGGAATTTGATCTTCTTGGATATAGTAATCTTTTAACTAATACTTTATCCATAGTATTTGTGAACAACAGCTTGCGGCTGACATGTATTCTGCCTTTGTAGTAGATAGAGTAATTGAACTATGCCTCTTGCTTGACCACGAAATTAGATTATGACCAAGAAAGTGACAACCTCCACTTGTATTCTTTCTACCAATCCTGTCTCCAGCATAATTAGAATTACAGTAGCCAATTAACCTAAAATCTTTACCTTTCTCATACATTAAGCAAAGATCAATAGAACCTGCCAAGTATCTCAATATTCTTTTAACAACAATATAATGAGATTCTCTAGGATCTGCTTGAAATCTTGCACACAAACAAACACTAAACATAATATCAGGTCTGATTGCAGTTAGGTAAAGCAAAGAACCAATGATTCCCCTAAAAAGAGTTTGATCAATCTTCTTACTAGCTTCATCCTTAGATAAGACGATTGAAGCATGCATAAGAGTTGACATTGGTTTAACATTTTCCATTTTATATTTGACTAATAGTTCTTTGATATCCTCTCATTGATGAATAAAAATCTTCTCATCAGTTTGTTTAATATGTAAACCAAGAAAGAACTTTAATTCACCCATCATACTCATTTCAAATTCACTTTTCATAAGAACTCACAACTTGATCATAACTTTTTAGAAGTTGCACCAAAAATGATATCGTCTACATATATTTACATAATAATAAAATCATTTTTGATACTTTTTGGAAATAAAGTTTTATCAACTTGACCTCTAATAAAGTAATTTTTAATTATAAAATAACTAAGACGATCATACCATGCACGAGGTGCTTGTCTCAATCCATACAAAGCTTTATGAAGTTTATACACATTATATGGTTTATCAATGACTTCAAAACTAAGTTGTTTTACATAAACTTCTTCATCCATAAAACCATTCAAAAAGGCACTTTTCACATCCATTTGAAACAGTTTTATATCATAAAAAATAGCATATGCAAGTAGGATCCTAATAGCTTCTAGTCTAGCTACAGAAGCATATATTTCATTATATTCTATTCCTTATTGTTGATTATAGCCTTGAGCTATAAATCTAGCTTTGTTACGGTATACCTTTCCTGATTCATCTAGTTTATTCTTGAATACCCATATAGCTCCTATGATATATTTATTGGATGGTTTAGGTACTAGAGACCTTACTTTATTCCTAGTAAATTGATTTAAGGCCTCTTGCATAGCTAAAATCCAAGCTTTATTGTTGGAACCCATTTCCGGAACCCAACATTTGGAGTCATCATAAGACGGGAGCATGCGTATTGTCTTGAGGGTTGTTTCCATGAACCCGTATTAGCCATATCCCACAAGAGTGGTGTGCCCTCACTAGTCAATTACCAAAATCATAACAGAATCCCACAAAACAATTGTATCTCCAATTTCTAGTTTAATGTGAAGCATGAACTATCTCAAATTAGAATTCTATAAAAGAAGTTATGCTCTCTAAACCGACCCCTCACTCTCTTTCCATCAACATTTTTCATATCATAACCAAAAGCCACCAATTTTTATGGAGGGATAGAAGAATGGGTTAGGAAACCCTTGCTTCAAGAATCACTTCATTTGGTGGTTGGACGATGAAGTTATGGCCAAAAGATTCAAACATGTCTATAACCTCAATCATATTGTACCTATCCTAGGAGAATTGGACTAACTTTCTCTAGAAATCTTGGAATGAGGCCATTTTTGAACTATTTAAAAGAAGACTTCTAGATCTACAACTTTTATGAAGACCACAAAGCGAGATTTTGGCTATTTAGACAGTCAAAATTTTCACATTTTTAAAACTGTCCTGAGAAGATCTGCCTAACGGACATCATTTCCCTTTAAACAGACAATGACTGGTCTAGGACATTTTCAGACCCGAGAAGGTCCGTTTAGCAGACATTAAAGTCCATTTAACGGACAGATATAGGTCAAATTTCACATTTCCAACTCCTTAAGCTACCTATGACCTATCTTATGCATATCTATCCTTCCTAACTCATATTCCTCATCATTTTCACTCCCATTTCAACTCAATATCACTTACAATCAATTTATCATCCATTTTTGGTCATCATCCCAAAAACACAATCCTTCAACTATATACATTCATCATGAAATTCTACATCACTAACTTGTAACAATCATAACTTTCAAGTCCGATATCCAAAAATCGTATAATTTATACCGTTAGAAAGCTAAAACGTTAAGCTACAATTGTCATGAAGACAACTTGAGCTAAATCTACCTAAATCAATACAGTTTTTCCCCTGAAGTCAAACACAATTTCTACCCCTATGAAAAGCTTGAAGATGCAATATAAAGACTTTGGAAATCATGAACAAAACATAATGTATATATATCTATTTCATTAACATCAAAATATAAGAGTTTTTACAACGCTTTAGCGGGCATTTTCAGCCATAAAACATCAATATCTCAAAATGCCCCAAAATATAAAAAGATACATGAATAGTAATTTGCTCAAAAATGCAACTAAAGCCTTGTGGTTACAAATCTAGTTTAAAACACAAAAGATGCAAATTTTGGAGTGATTCCTCGACTCTCTTTCACTCGATCACTCGGTATCTTGTTCATCGCCTGAAGATGGGAAGGAAGGGGGTGAGTTTAAAGCTCATAGGTAACAGTCTTATAATTGATAACAAGCCAAAAACCATTGAAAACTCTAATAATCATAGCAATTTCTCATGAAAATCCATAAAATATATATTTTTAAATTCTCAACTTGTGAAACCAATTCATAACTCATAGAAGTCAAGTATTCATCAAACTTGTCAACACAATGTAAACACATAAGCACATCATTTTGGTTTGGGTGGATCTGTAATGAAATGTACTGCACATTTCCCATATAGGTCCTGTGTAGCCGTGAACAGAACGTACTCTTGCAATCCTACAAAATGGTCTTATATAACCGTAAACTTATGGGAATCCGCGAGGGAGTTCCATGCCACTAGCGGGCAGGAGGGAGCAGCCTGTAGACAAGTGCACTTGATTGATAGAACAGATCACCACAAACCCATATAACATGTAATTCATGAACTTGAAACATTTTGCCCATATGGAACATTTTCTTTTTGAAACTCGATTTCATGAACATGGCATATTCCATATGCATTTCTATCATCATTTCACAATTCATCAACCAAAATCCCATACCAATCATATAACCATTTCTCAAAACATCTAAAAGCCACAATTACAACAATTATGGAACAATTTGAAATCATTCCCATATCACTCAAAATTCATTCACAAAATTCATATACAAAAACATATAGCACATTCTCAAACCATCTTAAAGAACAATAAATGCACATTTTCAAGGTAGTTAGAAATCATTTTATTCCATTTATTTGAAAGAAACTTTAATAGCTTATTAACTCAATTATAAAAATGTCACGCACCTTAGTTTCCTTACTTGAAAAGTTGCTCAAATGTGCCTCTCCTCTTGTTCCTCTTCTTCAACATTTACAAAAATCCCAAATCAATATACATTCAAATTGGAAAAGCCAAAGAACCAAAAGCATGAAATTGATCCTATATTACTTAAACCCATACATTTCCCCAGTTCTTTGAACCAAAAACCTTTCAAAACTCCAAAAGATTAAAAATCAACTTACCTTGAATCTTCACCAATTAAAGAGTTTCTTAGCTCTAATGAGAACTCTTCTTTTCCTCTACCTTTTTCTCTTCTTGAATCACCTCAAAATCTCTCTCAAAAGCTAAGAAATGATGAAACCCTAACTTGCCTTCTATCTTTTTCTCCAATAGACGTCTCTCTCTCTCTCTTGTTTCTCTCCTTCACGATTTTCTCTTCTTTCTCTCCCGCAATTTCGTTTTTGTCCCTCTTAAAAGCAAGACAACACTTTTCCTTTTCCAATTTTGCGCTTAATGAGTGGAAAAAGTTATCTTTACCCTTCCTTTTATGCTTCATGATCTCCTAACTTAAGTGACATGCCAAAAATCCCCTTAATTCATCTTAATGCATTAATTTCACTAACTAGTGAATTAAAATCCTACTATCATTGAAATAAATAATTAAACTCCAATAATAATTCTACATGACCTTAAAATTATTCTAAGGCAAAAATTCAAATTTCATGCTTATTCCATAAACTATTATGCTTAATTCAACGAAAAATTCTGGGGCCAACGTTTCTCCCCCTCTTAAAAGAATTTTGTCCTCAAAATTCTTATCTGACTGATCAAGAGGTAAGGGTATGCTTCCTCTTATGTTCCTTCGTTTTCCATTTCACTTCATCACTCGAATAATTTCTTTCACATCACCCTAGTTAATGAATTCAATCAATCCTTCCATGACTTATTCAGATATCACACTATCTTAACTATTTCCTCATTATATTTCAGATTACTCAATTTTTTTTCCACTTCCTGCATTGATATCACCAATATCAGATCATATCGATATTTCTTAGCATACTTGCATATAACACATTATGAATATGAGGCATCTTTGTCAGTAATATTAACTCATAAGTCAATGGTCCGATTCTTAATAACTTTATATGGGCCAATACAATCCAAGATTAGTTGCTCCTTTATCTTAACTTGAGCACATCTTGCACTCAATATAAGCAAACCTTGGGAATGTGATATTCTTAGATACAATTCATCCTTCGCATTCACCAATTTCATTCATTTTTCTTGCATCACTTAATTCCTAATACAGATCAATTTCACTTCTTAGTAACATCTCCAATCAATTCTAGTTTTCGTCCATCTTTGGCCCTATTCATCCCAATAAAGAGGCGAACGACTCTTTTTTCATCTAACTCCTCATACAGTATTCTAATAAAATCACCATGATAATGATTGTGATGCTTAAAGTCAAATTGAACTATACATTAATCTCATATTCCTATGAACTCCAAACTATAAGCCTTAAGCATATCTTTGTTAGTTAGGACCGTCGGTAATTCAAACATTCAGTCACATGAATATACATTCTTAGCCGCTAAATGATGTTCCGACGTATTCCTACTATGATGTATAACTTACATTACCATTTATACTTTTCTAACAATCTCTTTGCTCTATCACCTTTATCGATTACACATACTTCTTATTTCAATCACAAAGTATCATTTTTCCTATTCGAATTCAAAATTCATATTCACTTTCGATTTCTCAGTAAGATTCACAATTTCTAGATCCTCAATTTGGGCTTGGTTATTCCTTTCATGTGAAATTGATCTTCAATTCCATAGCAAATGGTAATTTGATTTGCCCAAAATCCAACTCCACATTATATGCTCCTTTTTACACTAGATCTGATAACCTCAATATCTGAATTTGTACTTCACTGCTATTGGGATTTTTGCTTAATGTATTATATACAACACTAACTTTACTGGGAAATACTCATTTGTACCATCATAATCTTTCAGTACTTCTATCCATTGCCTTAGTCTCGTGTTCAATTCTCTCAACTCAATTATTACCTCAACTTTAATGATATATACATTTATATACATCCAAGATGTTCCTATACATATACTATCTCCAAACTTTCAAAGTAATCACTGCCGTAGCAGTTTAAAATCATGTATCGAATAATCAACTCATAGGACTTTAGTCGTCTCCATAAATATGAAATCACGTTATCATGTTGCATTGTATTTTATCCAAATCTCTTATACAACATCATGGTAAACTATAAAATCTCCAAATCCAGACAATGTAATTAATATCAGTGTTATAACTCCTCAAAATTGTTTTTACATCCACGATATGTAAGATTAATCTCAATGTTCAAAAATGTTCTCTTTACTTTTCAAATACACTCCAAATATCCACTATGATCATAATCACAAATCGATCCATTTTGCTTAGATCACTTTAATCTTCAATACCATAATATTGTTGGGACATTTGTTAACTTGAACAAATGTTTCCAAAGCTCCATATGCCCATGATTAGTTCTTATAATTCCTTAAATAACTAATTCCTCATTTCTTAATGAGTTAACATTGTCTGACCTTATTTTCAATTTCCCAATTGACTTCCTTTCTTGAATAATTTTCTCAATTCATTTGATTTCCTATGATTTCGTATTGAATTATTCTACTGTCTGCTCATTCATACTAATTTCTCCACACATTTAAATTTATTTCAATCTTAAATTCCTGTGTTGGTAACACATTCGTCAAAGTCTAATTTATATCTCCTCTGCATATTCGCATAGAATAAAATATGAACCTAAGTTCTCCTCACATTAGCAATAGTGTCATCTCAAATTCAAAAATCCACTCATATAGTTGGATACTTTTTCATCAAACAAAAATACATACACTCCCAGTAGCATATTCTACACTTTATGCTTGTACTTCCATCAGGAATAAGACTCTAACACTCATTTTTGAATCATTTCATGTTCATTTAAATCAATGCATGTTCATTTCATGCCTAGGATACACCTAAACCTAGATGCTCTGATACCATAACTGTTGGACCCCGTTTTCGGAGCCCAACATTCGGAGTCATCATAAGACGGGAGCGTGCTTATTATCTTAAGGGTTATTTCCATGAACTCGTATTAGCCATATTCCATAAGAGTGGTGTGCCCTCACTAGTCAATCACCAAAATCATAATGGACTCCCTCAAAACAATTGTAGCTCCAAATTCTAGTTTAATTTGAAGCAAAAACTATCTCAAATTAGAATTCTATCGAAGAAGTTATGCTCTCTAAACCGACCCCTCACTATCCTTCCATCAACATTTTTCATATCAGAACCAAAAGCCACCAATTTTTATGGAGGGATAGAAGAATGTGTTAGGAAACCCTTGCTTCAAGAATCACTTCATTTGGTGGTTGGACGATGAAGTTATGGCCAAAAGATTCAAACATTTCTATAACCTCAATCATATTGTACCTATCCTAGGAGAATTGGAATAACTTTCTCTAGAAATATTGGAATGAGGCCATTCTTGAACTATTTAAAAGAAGACTTCTGATCTACAACTTTTATGAAGACCACAAAACAAGATTTTGGCTATTTAGAAAGTCAAAAATTTCACATTTTTAAAACTGTCCCGAGAAGGTCTGCCTAACGGACATCATGTCCCTTCAAATGGACATTGACTGGCATGAGACATTTTCAGACCTAAGAAGGTTCGTTTAGCGGACATTAAAGTCCGTTAAATGGACAGTTATGGGTCAAATTTCACATTTCCAACTCCTTAAGCTACCTATGACCTATCTTATGCATATCTATCCTTCCTAACTCATATTCCTCATCATTTTCACTCCCATTTCAACTCAATATCATTTACAATCAATTTATCATCCATTTTTGGTCATCATCCCAAAAACACAATCCTTTAACTATATACATTCATCATGAAATTCTACATCACTAATGTGTAACAATCATAACTTTTCAGTCCGATATCCAAAAATTGCATACGTTATACCGTTAGAAAGCTAAAACGTTAACCTACAATTGTCATGAAGACAACTTGAGCTAAATCTACCTAGATCAATACAGTTTTTCCCATGAATTCAAACACAATTTCTACCCTTATGAAAAGCTTGAAGATGCAATGTAAAGACTTTAGAAATCATGAACAAAACATAATGTATATATATCTATTTCATTAACATCAAAATATAAGAATTTTTACAAAGCTTTAGCGGGCATTTTCAGCCACAAAATATCAATATCTTAAAATGCCCCAAAATACAAAAAGATACATGAATAATAATTTGCTCAAAAATGCAACTAAAGCCTTGTGGTTACAAATCTAGCTTAAAACACAAAAGATGCAAATTTTGGAGTGATGCCTCGACTCTCTTTCACTCGATCACTTGGTATCTTATTCATCGCCTGAAGATGGGAAGGAAGGGGGTGAGCTTAAAGCTCGTGGGTAACAGTCTTATAATCGGTAACAAGCCAAAAACTATTGAAAAATCTAATAATCAGAGCAATTTCTCATGAAAATCCATAAAACATATATTTTTCAAATTCTCAACTTGTCAAATCAATTCACAACTGATAGAAGTCAAGTATTCATCAAACTTGTCAACACAATGTAAACACATAAGCACGTGATTTTGGTTTGGGTGGATCCATAATGGAACATACTACACATTTCCCATACGGATCTTGTGTAGCCGTGAACAGAACGTACTCTCGCAATCCTACAAAATGGTCTTATATAGCCGTGAACTTATGGGAATCCGCGAGGGAGTTCCATGCCACTAGCGGGCAGGAGGGAGCAGCCTGTAGACAAGTGCACTTGACTGATAGAACAGACCACCACAAACCCATGTAACATGTAATTCATGAACTTAAAAGATTTTGCCCATATGGCACATTTTCTTTTTGAAACTCGATTTCATGAACATGGCATATTCCATATGCATTTCTATCATCATTTCACAATTCATCAACCAAAATCCCATACCAATCATATAACCATTTCTCAAAACATCTAAAAGCCACAATTACAACAATTATGGAACAATTTGAAATCATTCCCATATCACTCAAAATTCGTTGACAAAATTCATATACAAAAACATATGGCACATTCTCAAACCATCTTAAAGAACAATAAATGCATATTTTCAAGGTAGTTAGAAATCATTTTATTCCATTTATTTGAAAGAAACTTTAATAGCTTATTAACTCAATTATAAAAATGTTACGCACCTTAGTTTCCTTACTTGAAAAGTTGCTCAAATGTGCCTCTCCTCTTGCTCCTCTTCTTCAACATTTACAAAATTCCCAAATCAATATACATTCAAATTGGAAAACCCAAAGAACCAAAAGTATGAAATTGATCCTAGATTATTTAAAACCATACATTTCCCCAGTTCTTTGAACCAAAAAACTTTCAAAACTCCAAAAGATTAAAAATCAACTTACCTTGAATCTTCACCAATCAAAGAGTTTCTTAGCTCTAATGAGAGCTCTTCTCTTCCTCTACCTTTTTCTCTTCTTGAATCACCTCAAAATCTCTCTTAAAAGCTAAGAAATGATGAAACCCTAACTTGCCTTCTCTTTTTTTCTCCCACGGATGTCTCTTTCTCTCTTTTGTTTCTTACCTTCAAGATTTTCTCTTCTTTCTCTCCCTCAATTTCGTTTCTGTCCCTCTTAAAAGCAAGACAACACTTTTCCTTTTCCAATTTTGCTCTTAATGAGTGGAAAAAGTCATCTTTGCCCTTCCTTTTATGCTTCATGATCTCCAAACTTAAGTGACATGCCAAAAATACCCTTAATTCATCTTATTGCATTAATTTCACTAACTAGTGAGTTAAAATCCTACTAACATTGAAATAAATAATTAAACTCCAATAATAATTCTACATGACCTTAAACTTATTCTAAGGCAAAAATTCAAATTCCATGCTTATTCCATAAACTATTAGGCTTAATTCAACGAAAAAATTATGGGGCCAACATTCATCTGGAAGAGCTTCATCAATTTTCTTAGGTTCTAATTCAGAAACAAAAGCTACATTGGCCTCTCTCATAAACTTAGATCTAGTTCTCACTCCTTCTGATGTTTCTCCTATAATCAGGCTTTTTAGGTTAGAAGATTTATATCTCCAGTCTTTTCTTAAGCTAATATTTTCAGAAATATCTACTGCTTTATCATATGGATCGTCTTATGGTGAATCTTCTAGGTTACTGTTTAAAAGAGCAGATAGAGTTTCATCATCATAGTCGTCTCTCCTATCTAGATGAGAATCATCATCAAATTTTACATGCATAGATTCTTCAACAGATTTAGAAACAAGATTATAAACTCTATACGCTTTAGAACTAATAGACTAACCTAGAAAAATTCCTGAATTGATCTTAGAATCGAATTTATCCAAGTTTTCTTTTTTATTCAGAATAGTGCATTTGCAACCAAAAGGATGAAAGTAAGAAATATTTAGCTTTCTTCCCTTCCATAACTTATATGGAATTTTATTTAAAATAGGTCGTAGAAATATTTTATTTTGAATATAACAAGCTGTATTTACAACTTTTGCCCAGAAATACTTAGAAATATTCATTTCACATAGCATAGTCCTTGTCATTTCTTGAATCGTCTTGTTCTTTCTCTCTACAACTCCATTTTGTTGAGGAGTTTTAGGAGTAGAGAAATTATGGAAAATTCCATTCTCTTTACAAAACATTCTAAATTTTTCATTTTCAAATTCTCCACCATGATCACTTTGACTTCCAGCAATAGAAATTTCTTTATCATTTTGTAACTTTTTGGATAATACTTTAAAGCATTTAAAAGATTCATCTTTATGAGATAAAAACAATATCCAACAAAATTTAGTAAAGTCATTAACAATTACAAGACCATACTTCTTTCCACTAAGACTTATTGTTTTAGTTGGTCCAAACAAGTCTATATGTAACAGCTCTAGAGGTCTAGACGAAGTTACAATGTTTTAGATGAAAAAAATGCTTTAACTTGTTTTCCTTTCTAACAACTTTCACAAAAGAAATCTTTGTTAAAACTTTTCTTTAGTAAACCTCTTACAAAATCATGTCTATCTAATTTGGAAATATGTTTAAAGCTAACATAACCTAGCTTTTTGTGCCAAATCAGTTTTTCATCATCTTTTGATATAAGATATGAAATATTTTGACTTTTCAAAATGTCTAAGTTAATTTTATAGTGATTATTTCGTCTATTGGCAAAAAAAAGAAGACATATCCTTGTTTTTAACTAAACAAGAATTTTGATTAAAGGATACTTCAAAACCAGAATCACATAATCGACTTATACTGATTAGATTATGCTTTAAACCATCAACTAGCATAACATTATCAATAGATGAAAATGAATCTTTACCAATTTTGTCGATCCCCATTATTTTGCCCGGCTAGTTGTCTCCAAAAGTTACTGATCCTCCTTGCTTAAGTTGGAGGTATAGGAACATAGACCTTCTGCTTGTCATGTGTCGCGAGCAACCACTGTCCAAGTACCATTGATGGTGTTTGCTTCTTCCAAGTAAGGAGATCTGCAGTATATATTATATCCTTCTTAGGTCCCCATATTTTCTTAGGTCCTTTGTGGTTAGTCTTATAATTATTCTTAGAATAATAATAAAAATGTTGTTTCTTTTTCTTTTTATTAGGAACAAAATTCCTATTATGAAGAACATTACTATTATGAATATTATTTCTACCAGAAAAGTCTAAACCAATTTTATCATCTGGATGTCTATAACTTCCAATAAATATCATTCATCCTTTTTTGTACTTTCTGTAAATTTTGATAAATCTGCTGAAGACTGTTAATCCTTTGTTTTAATTGATTAATCTCCTCAGACCTATCTACAGTTACTTTCTTTTTCATATCGTCTACTTGTTTCTTAAGGCAGGCATTTTCTTCTTCTAAGAGTTTTTTATTCTTATAATTTTCAACAAATTTCTTTTTCAACAATCTATATTGTTTTAGAATAGCATATGAATCTTCTAACAATTCTAAATAGGCAAGATGAAGATCATTAGAGTCAGAGATTACCTCATCATCACTTTCGCCTTCAGCTACCAAGCATATATTTGCTTGTTCTGATGATTCTAAGTTGGATTCAGATTCAGACGAATCCAGATCCCATGTTGCCATCATGCCTTTTTTGTTTTCTTGACTCTTCTTTTGTTTTCTTTTGAGCAAGGGGCATTCAGACTTGTAATGTCTTGGTTTATTACACTCATTGCAGACAATAAAGCTTTTCTCATTCTTCAAATCATCTTTGCTAATCTTTTTGAAAGAGGAGTCTTTATTTCCCTTTGTTTTCTTTTTCCACATCCTTCTAATTTTT
>JAOSBN010000179.1:24210792-24240239 GCA_027563595.1 Erythroxylum suave
CCCCCCCCCCCCCCCCCCCCCCCCCCCCCCCCCCCCCCCCCCCCCCCCCCCCCCCCCCCCCCGCCGCTCAGTGTAAGGACTTCAAGTAGGGAGTTCCTTGTAAGTGCTTTGAGGAGGAGGTACTTGTGTCTTTTATTAACATTTTGTTAAAAGTTAATGAAAGACTGGCTTTGGCCATATATATATATATATATTTTTTTTCTAGTTGCTTTCTTTACTCTATTTTACACTTGTGTTATTTTGTGTGTCAAAGAAGCACTTAAAACACTTATATGCGCATGAGGTATTCGAGGGCTAATGGAATTGTTCGGTGACATTCAAGTGAAAAGGTTGAATCTTGCTTTAGTGGATTGAAGTGGGATTGTCGTGCGAAGGTGGACGCGAATTGTGGTAAAAGTTCAAGTCCAAAGCGGGCCTTTGTGACAGCTGGTATTAGAGCCAATCTAGAGCGATGGCTGGTGGAAGTAATCTGACGGAAAGGGTTATCAGAATAGAGGCAATTCTTGAGTCTCTAGCCCTAACGGATGAGGGAGTAGTTCCTTTGTTGGAATATATAGCAACCTCGGAGAGGGAGTTTTAAGCAACTATGAGAGCGCTCAAGGAACAGATGAAAACTCATGAGGAGATAAGTTAAGATCTGTTAGTGCTCAAGCATGCGACAACAAAGCACGAGACAAGTGTCTAAGTGGAAATCACTATGGTGAAGGTGTGAGAGCCACAAGTTTTCGATGGCAAATGGAGTACCAAGGAGCTCAAAAATTTTCTGTGGGATATGGGGCAGTACTTTGTAGCGGCAGAGGTGACGGATTCGGAAAAGTTGCCAAGCACATCAATGTACATGATGGGTAATGCGAAGTTATGGTGGAGGACGAGACTCTCTAATGACATCAGTGCGGGAAAATCTCCTGTTAATACGTGGGACAAGCTAAAGAAGGAGCTAACGAACTAGTTCCTACCCAACAACACTTTATGACTCGTGAGGGAAGCTTTGAAAGGGTTGAAGCAAGACGGCTCGGTGAGGGAGTATGTGAGGAAGTGCACATCATCAATATTGGACATGTGGAACATCTCAGAGGAGGACAAGTTGTTTAACTTCATTACTAGCTTGCAAGGTTGGGCACAAATGGAGCTTCAGAGGCAGAACATGAAGGACCTTCCTAGTGAAATAGCGGCAGCAGATGCCTTGGTGGATCTTCAATGCCACCACCAATTTTACCCAACGAAGAGGGCAAGAAAAATGGTGGAACCTGGGATGGAAAGAAGAAGGGCAAAGAGAAGGTGAGAGAGTCTTCTTAATATAAGAAGAATCAATCGAAGGGGAAGGTTGCATGCTTCATCTGTGAGGGGACACATTTTTCTCGAGAATGCCCAAAGAAGAAGAAGGGCGAGGAGCAGATAAACTCTATAGTCGCAAAGGACAAAAGAGGGAGCGATGAAGATGACTCAGGGGAATAAGCCATCAACAACATCGCCTATTTGAACGTTATAGGCCTCGTGGAGGAGGAACAATGCAAAAACAAACTCGACAAAAAGAGGAGTTAGTACGTGGGAAAGGTGCCAACGGAAGAGAAGGCTTACTCCAGTCTTCAACAATTGACGACGGAGTCTTCAAGAGAACTGCTTGTGGAGGAGTACTCATAGACTATTTCAAAGAGGGCGTCGAATTCTTCTAGTGGGGGTGGTTTATTAGACCCCTAAGTCTAGACTACAGGATAGTGAAAGTGTTGGCGAGCCTTGGCCAATGCTTGGCACACAGGTCAGCATGAGGAAGGCATGTTAACGAGGGAACAAGGCGAAGTCTTGTGAGTCGGCAAGCAAAACCCAAAGAACTAGCAAAGTAGGCAAGGGATGTGAGAAATATCGGCAAAGATCTTAAGAGTAGGCGAGATTTGATACATCGACACGCATAGGCGCGCATTGGTAGAAATCTTCGACAAGACATGAGATTCGGATGCATGGTCGAGCAAATTTCGCAAACTAAGTCATGCGAGACCCGAGGGTGCATGAAGGCACTTGACTTCGGTGAGGCAGGTCAAAGGTATGTATAATACGCGAGGTTTTATACTAACTCAGATTGTGACTTGTACTTAGTCATGGAGTGACGAGATTGCACCATGAGAGAGCTTGATCATAGAAGATCGACTTGTCTATAGACATGCATTGATAAACCTATGTGCAGATAGGACTTGGTGAACACATCAGTAGTGACATGACAATTGTGGATGATATGGCTCATGATGATGTTACAGATAAGATCACAGTAGATTAACATCAGCCTTAAGAGATAAAGATTATGTGGAATGATCATTTGAAGATAGAGGAAATCTTCATGGATAAGGATGATCATTCCTAAATAGGGTGATCTTTTATCTTGTTAAAGTGATGTAACTTAATCCTATCAAACAGAATCTTAATTATATAGGGATGTCATCTGTTGGTTAGATTGATGTAATCTGATAAGGATAAGATAAGGTAAGATTGTGATCTTAACTAGTAGAGTTCTAGTAGGATTAGTCATCTAGAGGAGCCTATAAATCGTTCATTACATATGAGAGCTATTCAGTTTCACTCAAAGGAGAGATATCACTTAGAGGAGAGAAATACTTTAAACACTTGTGTGCGCGTGAGGTGTTCGAGGGATAATGGAATTGTTCGGTGACATTCACGTGAGAAGGCTAAATCTTGCTTTAGTAGACCGAAGAAGGATTGCGGCGTAAAGGTGGACGCGAATTGTGGTAAAAGTTCAAGTCCAAAGTAGACCTTTGCGACAGAAATTATCCTAGAAAAATTTTTGACGGAATATAACAACAATAGAAATTTTCCATTAGTAAAGAAGGCAGGAATGCTTGGAGGAATAAATAAGTTTTGGGTTTACCAATAGAATACCATTCTATCAGTAAATTCTGTTACCAAAGTTTAGAGGCAAATGTCGTCATTTGCTTCAGTTTCAGAGGTTTAAATAAAAAAATGACATTGTTTGGTATACCAAAATTGCTCATTAAATTTGAAATGCTTCAACAGTTCATTTTTGGGCAAAGCATGATTATGAACCAAAAGTTTGGAAAGTGAGTAAAAAAATCAACTATTTGATAAACTAAGGAAAATGGAAGTTCTATAATAATTAATGGTGGTTACAAAAGCTTTATGTTTAAATTCTTACATTTATGGTATATTTGGACATATAAGTTCATTATATATTATAATTGCTAATAGTCATCTTGTTAGAAGTTAAATGGGAGTTATTGTACTAAAACTACCAAAAAACTATATTTAAATCTAGAGTAGCCATATATATGCATACTTAGTGATGGAAGAGGGGTAAATTGGTTGTTCTCTCTCATCCTTCAAGTGTTGTAATATGATTTTACACTTTTAATATATTAATCCCTTTATGTCCAATTTTTTTAAATGATAAACATAGTATGATATTGTTGTATATTTTAAAAAATATTATGTGATAAAATTATGTTAGCTTAGGTTATTAGCTCAAGAGATATACATTTAGATTTTTTCTAATTTAATTGTCAAAACAATTGGCGAAAAAGATATTTTAATAAAAGAAGATTAGAGGATACAACTTCTTAATTAAAATTACATCACATATATTAATGAAGCTAAAGAAAAACGAGAGCACACATTGTCAGTTGTTTCATAGAAATTAGAAAAGGAAGATCCCTAAAGTTCAAAGTTTCATATATCCTGCTCTAACTACAAAGTTCATAAACATAAGTGGGTTAGATTGCAATTAAGAAACAAATGAGGAGCAAAAGTGAAAGAAAATGAAAAAAAGTGTCACATTTGAATTGATGAAAGGGAGACGAGTGTGAAAAATGTGAAAATGGGGGGCAAAAACAAGAGGACTTATAACATTAGAAAAAGAGAAAGTTGGTATTTGGAACAACCCATAGGAAATGTAGGCAATGGCCCCTAGTTTTGCTTTTCCTTATGGGAAACAGATTGTATTTCTTTTTCAGCCTTGCACAAAAATGAGTCTAATGGATTTGAACTTCGAAATTCTTAAATTAATGTTCACAATGTTGTCGTTTTATCTTGCACTCTTTTTAAGATGAAGCATATTTTTATACTGATTATAGTCCTTTTCAAGCAGTGATGCATTCCTACCAATTAACCTTAAATAATAGATTTTCTCTGTATTACAGTATCTATAAAAACTCAAATTGCCTTATTTTCTGATTTACTTGCTTTAATATATTAAAAATATAAAAAATATTGAACAAGTGTATTATATTAAATATGAAATATTTTATTTTGTAGGCCCTATTTTGTGTTGAAGAGCCTCACTCATCCTTCTTCTTTGTAGTCTGTAGTTGTCTGTCCATCCAAGTAAGAAATCCAACTAATGTCTACCATGTGTGTTGCTTTAATTACATTAATTAGATGTGTCTGAGTTTTGTGTGAATGCAGAGGAGGTCTTGATTTTGTGTTAAGAATATTCTTATAGTCATTGATGAGTTTTACATTCTTCTTTAATAGTCTAAGTATTTATGTTTGGGTTATATTTGAATAATTGATGAGTAGATGTATGATTACATAAGTATTTACTGTATGTAGCATGAGTTTGAGATCTTATGTATGATTTGAGGCATAATAATCCCCTAGGATAGTACATAGGCTGAAAACCTATGATGCAACTCCCATAAGGCTTATCGATGAAAAATTTCACGGGCCTAGGAGTGTCGCACCCCACTCCCGTAAAACACGTACCCAACAACAAGAGTGATGTTCGAGCATAAGCCCCACAAGGGTGGCATGGTAGAGCACTCAGTCAGTCAAATCTCATTACAAAAATATTTTTCTTTTCTTTTTAAAATAATGCACACTTTTGCGAAAAATCAATAATCAATTCGGGCTCGTTTCGATCATAAACTTTTTCAATCAAATATATAATAATTTCACCCAAAATCAATTTCATTTACAACCCTTTCCATAATGGAAAGTTATTACAAAAATAGATTTGATCAATAAACATGAGACAAAAATCTTAGAATACATTCTTTCATACAAAAAAAAAATGTTAATTAAAATAATTATGCAGACACAATCTAATCCCTACCTCTATCTCTCACTTGCATGTAATAGGTATACTCCCATTTGTCTAACGGAGTATTCTTCTGAGCTCTGAAAAATATTTGCAAATTTTAGGTGAGTTTTGCGAACTCAATGAGATAACCATTATCGATGGTTCACTCAATTCATGCAACACATCATTTCACCTAACACATATTCACATTTTCGTATAATTGATTTCGTATCACATTTTCACCTAAGCATAAGCAATTTTGCATTTCAATCAATCAAACATACTTAAACAAATGCATATGGAATGCTCATGAGACTCTTTTCTAATTGTTACAATGTTGTGACTGGGTGCCTAAATTGTCCCATATCCATTTTGGATACCGGACTCATTGATAACTGTCCCTTATCTGATGGGGATACATGACTCATTTTATATAGTGAGCCTTAGGCTTTTAATCATGTTCTGAGCTTGAGGCTCTTTTTCACACTTTGAGCTTTAATCTCTGATATGTGGCTACTCTGGTCACAACTGCCATTATCTGATTATGCATTCATGTATGAAATGCATCTATCACAATCAATCATATTATGAAGCACATAGTTCTGCACATTCACATATAAGCAACACTTCAATATCTCAATTCAATATCACAGTCATCGGACCTTCATTGCTCGGAATCAACAATCAAGCCACATTTATTCAATCATTTCTAAACATAGTTTAAGCAAACAAGTAATTAAGTGAGACCGTTTAGGTTACTCACAGTATGCTCCAAATTAGCACTAGCTTCAATGATCTAGAAACGTTTGAATGCAAACATTTATCCTACACATCAAAATTATGCAATACACACAATGCACACACACATTAATAACTTTTCACAATTAGAAGCATTCATTTATGTACATGTGTGTATATGGAATATGAACAATGCATGTTTATGACAATCCCAGGTATCTTCCCATTATTCTCATCGCATTATCAGTCTTATATCAAAACTCACTGAAGTAAAATTTGTACTTAGGGTTTATACCTCAAATAAACACTTTGAATCTAATTTCATAACCCAATGAATCACTTCAGATTTTCTCCAAACACTTACTTTTGGGTCTACTATTTCTGATCATTTAGACAATGAAAACGAAGTAATTTGGGAACACTTTTTTTTAGAATTGTCCTTCTTTCTCATAAGTTTCTAATGACACAAAAATCATTCAATTTGGTTCAGTATTGTAAAATTTATACTAAAAATATTTTCGGACTGCTTTTATTCTGAGACAATGCCCTATACTCAATTTTCACCCAGAAATTGAAATTCTTACAATCTGATTCAGAATTTTATTTCTTCAGAAAATTTGTATCTCTATGTCTCTAGTTTACTAAAAATAAAAAATCATCCCAATTGGATAACTACAGGTCAAGATATCATCAAAATACCGATGCATGTTTAAGCTGTGGAGGAAAGTTAGCCGTGGCGAAGCCAGGAGTTGACCGCGGTGAACTTTTCTCTAAAGGAAAATTCCCCGTGAGATCCTACAAGTTGGCTGTGGCAAACCAAGGAGTTGGCCACAGTGAACTTTTCCCGAGAGGAAATCCTATAAGTTGGCCATGGCGAACCAACGATTTGGCCGCAACGAACTTTCACAGAAAGCAATAAACAGAACTCCTTTTCTAGCTTTTCAAACTCTGTTTTTCATATTTGTTTTGTATGACCATTATGACATAGAAAATGAGGTTTTTTGGCAATAACTTCTTTTAAAAAATTATTTATATATGTCTTAGTTCATACAATTTCGCTCAGTATTCTGAAAGTTATACAAAATTTACCCTATACTGTTCAGAAACAGAGACAAAATCTGAAGCTCAAATTCAAGACAACTTTCAACACTCTTAGATCAAGAATTCAAACTCTATTTCTCATGAAAATTGAATCCACTCGTCTCTAGTTTAATATAAATCAACAATCATCTTATTTAGATATTTGTAGATCAAGATATGTCAAAAAAACCGACGCATGTTCAATTGAACCACTACATCAAACACATTTCCAGCACACTTCCTCATCAATCTCTTCCTAATTCATCGCTTTTGCTTAATCTATCACTTCGAACTTATATCCACATCATTTCTTCTTCAATAATACCCTAATTACAGTTTAAGATCATCTATAGACAATTCAAAATTCATGCTTGATCATATATACCAAAAACAAAAACTTATCAATTTTCAACAAATAATATACTCAAAACAAGACACCACCCATCTTAATTCTTCATTCACGACATATACATACAAATTCTTGACCAACCCATCAACCTCAATTTAATCATCATACATGTTCCATTTACACTAACCCATGAAAATTAACGCATCACTTACTTGATTTAGCTCCAAATCCTTCAAAACTCACCAACCCTAGCTATCCCTTGTATCACACGTTCATCATCAATTTAGGTTGGATTTGGTTGGGTTTTCTGTTAGTAAATGAAAGGAACAATAAAATGGAGGTAGAAATTAAAAGATGGAAGTAAAGTTCAATGTTAATGAAGGCTTGGAGATTCAAAATTGTGAATGGTGAGAATGAAGAAAGAAGTAACGAAGAGAAGAAGAGAAGAAAGACAAATCACAAAACTTTGTCTTTCAATTGGATAGCAACGTGGGTTTTAAGACATGGCTTGGCAAGTGATATTTTCACTTGCCACATGTCATCTCCTTATAGGTTCACTTAGGTTCTTTCATTCAATTTGTCCAATCAACTCCAATTTTCTCCAAATTTCAATTACATATGTCATTAAATCCCAAAGTCATTTATAAAAATATCCACCATCATTTGACTCTTAATTCTACTTCCATTTATCAATTGTTCTGCTACTTGGCATTTTTCTTGGTCCAAAAATACCCTTAAATTTCATAATTATCCCAAATTTTTTTACCAAAAAAATTCTTAGCCAATAAATACTTTCTCCAAATCAATTCTTAACACATACAATTCACAATTCCAAATATAATCACATTTATAGATCAGTCATACCAAAAAATGTCAATGAATGCATGTATTCATTTTAGTGTGCAAAAATCAATATTCACATGTGTGTATGATAACATTATGCATGAAATGCATTTTTCTAAACTCTCATTGGCATTTTCTCAATAACTGAAATCTAAGGTTCTAACCTTTAGTATGGAAATGGGACGAAGGAGTCACAGCGAGAACTTGCTTTCTTGATTCATATGTGTAAACAATGCCACGTACCATAGAATTGAAATCAATTGTAGGTAATTAATTCAAACATAAACACTTCAACTTCAATGTGATTAATTCAAACCTAGTATTAATGAAAGAAATTCATAGGTTTAATAAACATGAAATTTCTTTGGATAATAAACCCCTAGGATGGTATATAAGCTGGAAAATCATGATATAACTCTCCTGAGGCTTATCGGTGAAAAATTCTACGAGTTTAGGAGTCATAGTGAGAACTTGCTTTCTTAATTCACAGGTGTAAACAATGCCACAATCCGTAGTATTGAAATTGATTGTAGGTTATTAATTCAATTGATTAATACTTAGAGGATGATGTGTAAAGTTTAAATGTTCAGTAAACCTAGGGGATATGAAGGATACTAACTATGAAATCACTTTTTTAAATTAATAGTTTTTGGATAAAGGAGTAATGTTTATAAATCTTGGATGTATAGACGATTAACACCTGATGGTTTCATTAATGTAAGTTTGTTGAGGGAGTTGAAGCTTTTATTCATTATACATGCCCTCAACCTGCATATATGGATGACCCAATAAGTAGATGTCTATGTAAAAAGTGCAATGATATTCATTTCCTTTATATTGATGAAATGAATGGTCATTTACTGAGAAAAGGTTTTGTTCCAAATTATTTTGCGTGAACACAACATGGGGAGCCATTAACTTGTAGCACCTTAAGGGGTAATGAAGTAAACTCATTAGTAACTATGGATAAGTTTAAAGGGGGATTGGATTTAGAACAAATAATGTGGGTGCAACTGAAAATCTTTACATGCAAATGATTTTTGATGTAGTCAATTATAACTTTCAGGAAAATATAGAAAATTTTGAAGAAGAACCAAACCCACATGAATTACTACACTCATCTTACCAATATTTATGGCCAAATTGTGACACAATGGCTCAATTGTTTTCAATTGTTTGAATATTAACCCTAAAGTATTGACAAGTGTAAATTTCATCATGTTTTAGGGTATAGTTTGATATGCATTTAGCTGTTAATTCAATCATTTAGTATATATTTAGGTTAGAATTGTGTTAGTTTGTTAATTATTGATGTTTTAAGTGTTTTATGAGATAAAACAAGTCTTTAAGATTAAATTTTATGTTTTTAAGGTACCTTGATGTGTTTGCTAGAGTTACAGGGTTAATAAAGTAGAACGGAGGAATTTTGAAGACATTTGGGCTTAAATGATGGCCTAGATTGTGGCATGTCAGGCTACTATTGTGAAAAAAGCACCAGAGTTGACCCACAATCGTGACAGATATGTAAGGAGTGTCCCACGATCATGACCGGTATGCCACAATCATGACAGAAGGCTCAGATGTGGCCCACGATTGTGGGCTGTAAGGCCACAATCATGGCCTACATCGGGGAAATCCACAGAAACTCAAGACCGTCAAGTTTCGAGGGATGTTTTGGACCCTTCAAACCCATTAAAAACCCTAGGCTGCTCAAAACACAAAGGGATATTTAAAGAACAACAAGAGAGAAAAAGGGAGCTTTTTGCATCAGTCACCTTGAGAAACCCTGGAGAGAAATCATCTAGAGATAGAGAAAGAGAAGAAGGAAGATAGAAGAGAGAAGAAGTTAACGAGAAGTACTTCCTAATTCAGGAGTTTCTCGACATCGCTACCTACCATCATCCATTTAGATTGTATTTCCTATTTAATTTTAGTTTTATTATTGTATAGAATTGGATTGAATAGTTGATGATAGGATCTAGAATGTTGAGGATGTTCTAAAATCAACTTCAGAATTTTAGTCTTGAATTAACTAAAATTTGATTGTTTATGTTATTATTTGATTTCTAGTGGTTTGATTCTACGATTGCATAATTCGATAATAAACTAAAAGAGTGAGTCGAATAAAAAATGATTAGACTATCAAGAGTTAGGTGATTTAATAAGACAAGAATTCAATCAGATCGAGAAACTGTGCAAAGAGAGATCTTACATAGGTTTTCAATACTTTATTAGAGAACCTCATAGCTAATTAGGGTTTTGGATAGGTTGTAAATTGAGAGATTGCAACTTCTATAGTCTAATTAGGGTTTATGATTTATGGTTAATAGATATAACTCGAGAGAAAGTAATCAACCCTAGGATAGTCTAGAATAAACAATCTGATAATTCATAATTAGTTAGGTTAGCATTAAGGATAAGTAAAATTCCTTTTCTCTTAATTGGTAATTTCTTTCGGATGATTCTTAGGTGTGTTACAAATTGCGTAGTAATTAGTATTTCATATTTGATTCTTAATTTGATTGATTGAATTAAATTCTCGTTTTAGTTTCATGCATTTAAAATTTTGTTATTGTTTCTAGCCTTATATTTTAGGATTAGATTAACTCCCTCCTCGTTGAATCGACACCTTTGGTATTATGCTAAAGAACAATGTGCTTACGGATTATCGAGCGTTATTAATTAAAACTTACACACAACTAAACAACTCGATCATTTTTAGTTATTTTTTGTTTTCCATTCTTTTGTTCTATCTCTATTTCTGAATACATGCTCTTATACGAACACTATAGTCATAAGAAGTTCGAGTCGTGTAGCTGAAACCTTGAAGCTAAATATCATCAATTAGAACAATCAATTAGGAAAGTTTTGTAACAGTCCAAACCACCCGCCCATAGATATTGTTCGCTTTGAGCTTTGGGCCCAGACCAAACCCTCACGGTTTTGCTCTTCCCAGCCCAGTCAGGAGAGGTTTCCATACCATTATAAGACGTACTTCGTTCTGCTCTCCAGCCGATATGGGATCTCACACTATCCATCCCCCTGGAAGCCTAGCGTCTTCACTAGCATACTGACCTGAGTACCAGCTTTGATACAACTTGTAACAGGCCAAACCACCCGCCCATAGATATTGTCTGCTTTAGGCTTTGGGCCCAGCCCAAACCCTCACGGTTTTGCTCTTCCTAGCCCAGCTAGACAAACTCGTGTATAGGGAAGAGGTTTCCATACCCTTATAAGGCGTACTTCGTTCTCCTCTCTAATCGATATGGGATCTCACACTATCCACCCCCTGGAGGCCCAACGTCCTCGCTGGCACACTGACCTGGGTATTGGCTCATGTACCATTTATAACAGCCTAAACCACCCGCCTATAGATATTGTCCACTTTGGGCTTTGGGCCCAGTCCAAACCCTCATGGTTTTGCTTTTCCTAGTCCAGCTAGGAAAACGCATCTACGGGGGAGAGGTATCTATACCCTTATAAGGCATACTTCGTTCTCCTCTCCAGCCAATATGGGATTCTCACAATCTACCCCCATTTAGGCCCAAAGGCCTCGCTGGCCACCTTGCTTTGGGCCTAACGTCCTTGCTAGCATAACGGATCGAGAACCAGCTCTGATACCATTTGTAATAGCTTAGACCACAAGCCAACAAATATTGTCCACTTTAGGCTTTAAGCCCAGCCCAAACCCTCACGGTTTTGCCCTTCCAAGCCCAGCTAAGAAAACACGTCTTATGGGGGAGAGGTATCCATACCTTTATAAGGCGTATTTCACTCCCCTCTCCAACCGATATGGGATTCTCACAATCCACCCCCTTTGGGCCCAGCATCCTCACTGGCTACCCCCCTTTGGGCCTAGTGTCTTTGCTAGTACAACGGGTCGGGAACTAACTCTGATACCATTTGTAATAGCTTAGACCACCCACCCACAGATATTGTCTGCTTTGGGCTTTAGGCCCAGCCAAACCCTCACGGTTTGGCTCTTCATTGTCTGCTTTGGGCTTTAGGCCCAGCCAAACCCTCACGGTTTGGCTCTTCCCATCCAAGTTGGGAAAACGCTTCTTTGAGGGAGAAGTTTTCATACCCTTATAAGGCGTACTTCGTTTTGCTCTCTAGGCGACATGGGATCTTACAAGCTCAGCATGAAGGAGAAGAAGAAATCATAAAAGAAATAATGGACGAGGATTTTCAGCAAGATTTGGATCATGGAGCGAACCGCAGATGTCAACACAAAACCCTAATCGATTTCATGAGACCAGGGTTCAATGCGGCTAACTAAAGAGTAACTAAGCCACCCGTATAAGTAGTCTCTTTTGAAATTAAATCAACCCTCCTAAACATGCTTCAATAGAATGTGCAATTCTGTAGACTCAAATGAAGATCCCAATGCACATACAGTAAATTTCCTTGAAATCTATGATACTTTTTGGTACCATCAGAAGGCGAAGGATGTAGTAAAAATTAGGCCTTTTCCTTTTACCTTAATAGAGAGAGCAAAGGCCTACTACCATTCTCTCAACCCATCCAATGTCACCACTTGGGATCAACTAGTTCATGCCTTTTTATACAAGTATTTTCCCTTACCAAGACCACGAAGATTATCAAGGAGATTACCAACTTCCAGTAAAATGACATGGAATCGATCTATGCAGTGTTGGAACAATACAAGGACTTACAACAAAAATGTCCATACCATAACTTACCTAAGGAGTTCTTGTTGCAAGCATTCTATAATGGAGTAACCCCACATACAAGAGGCACAATTGGTATAGGTTTAGGAGGATCACTGATGAGAAAGACGGTAGATGAAGCAGAAGAGCTGATAGAGGAGATGGCGAGTAATATTTGCCTATAGATCAATAATTGGAGTAGACAAACCGTTACCTTCTGAGAATAAAAAGGAGTTATAGTTGTTGATCAAATGATGGAGAAGCAAGAGAAAATTGACAACTTAACTCGATAGCTCAACAATATGAAGGCTTTGTTCTCAGCTTCAGTACAAGTCGTGCAACTAAAGTGTGAACTCTGTGTACAAATGGACCATAATACGATGGACTGCTTCTTGATGAAGGATAATAATCCAAAGCAAGTTAGTTATATGGGATCTCAATATAGACAAGGAGGGAGAAACAATCCCTACTCTAACACATACAACTTTGGGTGGAAGAATCACCCCAAATTCTCCTGGATGAACAATGCTGAAGGACAGTTCAGACCTCAAGGACAACCAAGTTTCTAATAAGATAAACCGAGATCAATGGAGTCCAAGTTAGATAGGATTTTAGATAAAATTGGAAGCATAGAGGATGCGCATAGGAGGCTTGAAAGCAAGTTCGAGCAAGTCACCAAGAACCATGCCTCCTCAATACACAATCTGGAGGTCCAAGTAGGTCAACTAGTAGAGGCAATTTCAACTCAGAATGTAGGACCATTCTAAGCAATACCGAATCTGACCCAAACGAATAGATCATGGACATTACTCAGATCTAGGAAAAGAAACTCAAACATACAAAAGAAGATGGAGAGAATGGAGAAGGACAAGTAATTATAGAATTCCTTCTAAGTGAGCTTGTAATTAAGCCAATTGAGGAATCTCAACCTAAATTTGCATACTCTATTCTAGCTCAGTGGAATTTAGTAAGACGACAAGGAATTTTAAGGATTTTGAATTAAAAAATGTTGAGGACATAACGAAACATCTAAAAATGAGGCTCACATTAAGGAAATCAATCAAGAAAAAGGTTAAGGAGCACATAGTGGAAGAAAACCCTTATATAACCCAAAAGAAAGAGGAACCAGGGGATTTTTACATTCCTTGCAGTATCAATGAAGTTAAAATAGACATGGCATTCACAGATTTAGGAGTAAGTATTAATATAATGCCCTATACCTTTAGTCAAAAATTAGGGTTAAAAGAGTTAGAACCTACTATGGTACTAATGAAGAAAATGAACAGAATAGTTCATCGGTTGAAGGGGATTATTAAGGATTTGTAAATACAAATTGATATTTTTACCTTCCCCATAGACTTCTTTATGTTGGATATTAAAGAAGATATAGAAACCCCGATGGTCCTTAGATGACCATTCTTGCTTACTGCTCACTCCATAATTGATGTTGATAGGGGTGAACTCACTCTTAAATGTCAGAAAGCATCAAATAACCTTCACTATGTCAAAGAATGACAACAATTCTCCCTTACTCCCAGCTAAACAACAATTCTCCCTTACTCCTAGCTAACATCAAAGGAACTAAACCTCAAGGACAATGGAAGATATTAAGGATCCTGAGAATGCATTTGTAAAGAAACGATCGCGGAGGTAAAAGGAAAGGAAGGTGGAACCCAGGGCAAGGTAGCTCATGTGCAAATGGTAAGATCAATGACTACACTACCATTGCACTATTCATTTAAACCACCTTGAGCACAAGAAGGGCATCGAGCTACTGTCATTAAAAGAAGTGCTACATGTGAGGCAACCCATGGATTGTTAATTCCATGTTATTTCCTTTCGCTTTTAGATAGTTTGAATTTTGTAGTTAGGTTATTTCATTTCCAAATAAGATCAGGAAAGCATAGGATTTTGACATGAGATAGATGATCAAGGAAGTAAGCAAAAAAAAGGTGAAAGAGCTATAAAGAGTTAGGAAGTGATCTCGAGAATGTGTAGAAGGAAAAAAGAAGAAACAAATCAGAAATTAGTTAAAATATTGCAGGCCACGATCATGACCTGTGGTAGGGTAAAACAGTTAGCATGATTTTCAACTAAAATTTTTACCATTTTACCCTTCCTTAACCTATATATTTATGTCGTACTTCAATTTTTTACTCACTTTCATTTTAACTTTATCTCTCTATGATTAGAACCTCCAAACACTCTCACTTCTCTCTAACCAACTTCCAAATTCACACTTCATTCCAATTTCCACCTACTAGCAATCTAGTATGCTGTGAATTAAACAATCAGCAAAGTTAACCAATCATTGGGACGAAATCAAGTCTTGACACAATGAAGAAGGAATAGGGTATTGAACTTTGGAGCACCCTTCCCAATCTACACAGAGGAGGAAGGTATTCGTTTCCAATCCCTTAATGTTAAATAAATAGTATTCCCGAAATATTTTGACTTTGATATGCTTGATATATTAGAATTGCGGGATAAGGTAATGTGGTTTAGGTTGCGGGGATGAGCTTATGAGCTAAACATTGAAATCATGTGTGATATTTATAGGTTCCCTGAATCTTCCATTATCAATCAACACGATAATTTTTTGCTTCTCGCTATTAGGATGAGCTTACAGGGTTAGAGCGATTCGACGCTAAGGAAGCCCAATTACTGGGTTAAAGCAATTCTACGCTAACAATGCCCACACAATATTATATGAATCTATTAGCACTTGTTATGGCATAAATTGATATGTCAAATGGTTTTTGACAAATCAGAAACTAACAAGTGCTCAATAAAGTAACTTTTTCTATTATGGTGTATGGATTATAGCATCCCAGTCTGCACCTCCATACATGTACTTAATGCCATTGTTGCGACTCTATGTAAAAGGAGCAACAATTTGGGTTTAAGGTACTTGGTTTTTTCCTTTGCTAAGTACTATGGCATGGATGGTAGTGGCCTAATTGTCTACCTCCCTGATTTTCTAAATCACCATCATTTGTGGCTTGTTGAAATCCTTAAGTCCTATAATATGGAACTCTCGATCATCAGCCAAAAGACTCATATGAAGATCAGGGCTAGTAAGGCGAGTTCTAGCACAACACCACCTTAGCAGGAAGAAAAGGACTCAACTAGCACAAAGTCTAAAGAGGAAGAAGACACAGAAGAGCTGGTTGAAAGAAAGTGTTCAATACAATCTCCACCAACACCAAGGTAATTACAAACACACTTACAGAGAACTCGAGAAGGATGAAGGAGATGACCCGAACACAACAACATCAAAGTCGAGATATACGTCGTATTCATCGATACTTTGAGGCTCAAGGCATCCAACTGCCATCTCCAACACTATCCCCGCCTCCATCATCGTGAGACTTTGTTTTTAGCCCCTTCCTTTTAAACTTAGTCTTTATTTTTGTTTTATTTTATTTTATGTTTATTCTTTCTATGTGTATTTGTTTACCTTTGTCTCACATTAAGGACAATGTCTTATTCAAGTGTGAGGAGGGTTATGTGGTTTGCTTTGAGTGTGAATTTTCCATATTGTATGATAGTTTGTTAGGTTGCATTTTATGAATTGTGTGAATGCATTAATGGCTTAGACGGAACGTAATTGATTTAATTTTGAATATAATTTATTAGGCTATGAATAGTCATTAGCTCATGAAATTAGTAATCTGGGTGCTTTGGCTAAATATGCAAGTTAATTAGGATTTAGTGTTAGTTTATCACCCTATAAATTGTCACATTCATTCATAATTTTATGTCTTTCGACTAAGTAGCTTTGCTAGTACTTGTTCATGCAAATGAAGTTAAAGCAACAAGGTAGGCATTAAAAAAAAGTTTGCTAATTTTTAAACAAATAACTATTCCGCCAGCCTTTGGGTTATGAATAGAACTAGTAGTTAGTTGAAAACATGATGTAGCCAAGTAACTGGATCTACTTGCATCATAAATGTCTGTTTTCACATCAAAAGGCTATAATGACGTTCTAACCAAGCAGCTTAAAAACATGACGTAGTTGAGTAACCGGATAGACATTCACCACCAGGTCCATGTCTACAAAAAGTAAATTAAAAAAATTATTGAATTTACAAATAGCTTGACATTTCATAAAAACGTACTTAGGAGTAGTTACAAAATTTAAATGACCAAATAATTATTGAAGTGTGTTTACAATTGAAAAAGGTGAATAACTTCACCTTTAGGTCTTGATTAATATATATGTTTAGTCCATAGCTCCTAGATGTGAATTTTGCATGTTAATGAGAATGATTATGTTTAAAGTTAAACTTATTTCATGAAGTTGAAGCCATTATCTTATTATTGCATTGTGTACTATATGATTTTGTGTGTTTGTTGTTTTGTTTGGTTGAGAATAAGCAAACATTTAAGTATGGGACTGTTGATAAGTGTAAATTGCATCGTGTTTTAAGGCATAGTTTGATATGTGTTTAGTTATTAATTCAATCATTTAGTATGCATTTAGGTTATAATTGTGTTATTTTGTTAATTATTTATGTTTTAAGTGTTTTATGTGATAGAACAAGTCGTTGAGCTTAAACATTATGTTTTTGAGGAACCTTGATGTGTTTGCTAGTGTTTCAAGGTCAACATCGAAGAACGAAGGAGTTTTAGAGACATTCGGGCTGAAATAACTCCCAAGATCATGACAGAAGCACCAGAGTTGGCCCACAATCATGACATGTAGGCTCAGATAGGCCACAGTTGTGGCTTGCATTGGGAAAATGTGCAAACACTCAAGAATGTCAAGTTTCGAGGGATTTTTGGACCTTTCACATCTCTAAAAAACCCTAGGGCTTCCCAGAACACAAAAGGCTATTTAAAGAAGACAAGAGAAAAAAAGGAGCTTTTTGCATCAGCCACCTTGAGAAACCCTAAAGAGAACTCATCAAGAGATAGAGGAAGAGCAGAAGGAAGAGAGAATAGGTGAAAAAGCTGACTTGAAGTACTTCCCGAATCAGGAGTTTCCCAGCATTGCTACCTGTCATCATCCATTTAGATTATATTTCTTATTTACTTTTATTGCATAGAATTGGAATGAATAGCTGATGATAGGATCTAGAATGTTAAGGATGTTTTAAACTCAACTTCAAAATTTTATTTTTGAATTAATTAAAATATAATTATTTATGTGTTTATTGGATTTGTTGTGGTTTATGATCGCATAATTCGGTAATAAACTGAGAGGGTGAATCAAATCAAAAACAATTAAATTGGATTAACAAGTGTTAGGTGATTTAATAGAATAAGAATTGAATCAGATCGAGAAATTGTGCGAAGAGAGATCTTACATAGGTTTCCGATAGTTTATTAGATAACTTCAGAACTAATTAGGGCTTTGGATAGGTTGTGAATTAAGAAATTGCAACTTCCATAATTTGATTAAGGTTTATGATTTAGGATTAGTGGTTATAACTCGAGAGAGAATAAACAATCATAGGATAGTCTAGAACCAAAAATTCAATAATTCATAATCAGTTAGGTTAGCATTAAGGATAGGTAAAATTCCCTTTCTCTAAATTGGTAATTTCTTTTGGTTTATTCTTGAGTGTATTCAAAATTTCTTAGTAATTAGTATTTCATATTTGATTCTTAATTGATTAATTGAATTAAAATATTGTTTTAGTTTCGTGCATTAAATTTCTATCATTGTTTCTAGCCTTAGACTTTAAGATTAGATTAACTCCCTCCTCGTGGGATCTACACCTTTGGCATTATGATAACGAATTGTGCACTTGTGGATTATTGATTAAAACTTACACACAACCAAACAAACCGATCAAGTTTGAAGGACATATTCTTTATCGTAGTTTTGATAAAATTCTTAGATGGTATAATGAATCATTGCCTCCTGATTATAGACTGGTTAATAGTTTTTGCAATATGAAGAAACTTATTAGGGTCTTAGTTTGCCTGTTGAAAAAATTGATTGTTGCAAGTTAGGATGTATGTTGTATTGGGGAGATGATGTGGAATTACAAGAGTGCAAATTTTGTGGTCAATCTAGGTTCAAGTCTTAAAAAGTTCTATGAAACAGAAATTAGTACCCTAGAAGTAGGTGTATTATTTCCCGCTAACTCCAAGACTTTAAAGACTACAAGCTTCTGATTTTACTGCATCTCACATGATATGGCATAATGAACACAAATAGGAAGATGGAATAATGAGTCATCCATCAAATGCATTAACATGGAAACATTTTAACAACAACTATTACAAATTTGCAGCTAAACGTCAAAATGTTAGGTTGGGATTGTTAACGAATGGATTCCAATATTTTGGCCAATCTGACCAATAACATTCTTCATGGCCAATCATAATTACTCCTTATAATTTGCATATATGTTCTTGACAGTGATTGTGCCAGGGCCTATAAATCTAAAGCGTAAAATTAATGTATTCCTACAATCATTGATATCTGAATTGCAGTATCTTTGGGAATATGGTATAGAGACATATGATGTGTCTCTGAAACAAAATTTTGTGTTGAGAGTAGCTTTGACGTGGACTATTGGTGATTTTCCAGCAAATACTATGTTGTCTGGATGGAGAACAACTGGGAAATTGGCTTGTCCTTATCGTAACAATGATTTTTATGCATTTTATCTTCCAAACGGGGGCAAAATATGTTGGTTTGACAACCACAGGAAATTTCTTCCTCTAGATTATCCATTTAGATCAATAAAAAAAGTTCATTAAGAATAGGATGGTACAAACACCTCCTCCCCCTCACAAAGCTAGTGAAGAGATGTTGCAGGAGGTTGATGAATTAGGGTTACTGAAAGTTACAGAATTTGACGCTGATGAAGTTAATAAAAGCATTAATAAAACGTTTGGTTAAAGAAAACGAAGTTTCTTTTAGGATTTGTCATATTGGAAAACTAATTTGATACATTATAATCTAGATGGTATGCATATTGAAAAAAATATTTTTGACAATTTGTTTGATACTATAATGAACATTGAAGGAAGGATAAAAGACAATGCAAAATCACGAGTTGATTTCAAACTTTTTTGTAGAAAGAATAAGTTAGATAAAGATATTTGCACTGTTAAATATCCGAAAGTATACTACACTTTGGACAAAAAAAAAAGGAAATTTTGTTTCAACGGTTGAAAAGTATAAAGTTTCTTGATGATGTTTCAAACTTGCCAAGGAGTATGGACATGAAGAAGTACAAATTATTTAGGATGAAAAGTCAATATTGTCATTTGCTTATACAAAGGCTAATTCCAATTGCATTTCGAGAGTTGCTACCGAATAAGGTTTGGGAAGTTGTAATAGAATTAATTTTTTTAAAACCTTAACATCATCTGAACTAAAGTTGGTTGAAATGGAAAAAATTAGAAAGGACAATTCCATTAATGTTGTGCAAATTAGAAGGGATTTTCCCTCCAAGCTTTTTTGACTGTATGTAACATCTACTTGTGCATTTAACATATGAGCCTAAACTTGTTAGTCCAGGTCAATATTAATAGATGTATTTGTTTGAGAGATGATTATGGTAAATATTTAAATTGAAGTAATAACATGTTTAAATAACATAATTGAAATAACCTCATTCGTTAATATAAGTATTTGCACCACTTGAAGAAAAAAGTCAAAAGCAAGGCTAGAGTTGAAGGTTTGATATGTAATGCTTATTTAGTGGAGCAAGTAAGTACATTTTGTTCATATTATTTTAATTCACATGTGCACAGTAAAGTTAGTCATTAATTCATTGACAGATTTTGGTATCCGTAGGTAATGTTACCAACAGAAACGACTTGTTTGTCGCTAAATTTACCTACCGAAATAAATCTTTCATGTCTAAATTTACCGATAGCATGGAAATTATCGTCAATAAATATAGCAATGGAATAGAAACTATCTATTGTTAAATTAGTGACGAAAAATATATACTTCGTCACCAAGTATTACCTGCAGCTATTTCTCCGACGACTTATTCCGTTGGTAAATTCTTAGCTTACCGATGAAAAACCTTCACATTCCATTGGTAATTTCCATCGTTAAACCTCATTTTTCTTATAGTGATATTTTCTCCTTGATATAGAAAGTTGGAATCTTCATATATTCTTTTTAGTCTATCAACTTTGATTCAATGGTTGTTCCTTCTTTTCTGTGTTTTTCTTATTCTTAAATAATGCACTAAAGTTCTATGGTTGAGTTTAAGATTTTTCCACTTCATTTGGTTTTAAAAATAGCCTTGAACCCCTAAAAAATATGAACAAATTCATGCATGGAAACCCCCTGTCATTATCATGCTTTTTAAGTCACGACCGTGTTTTACTTGGTTCAGCTTCTATCACGATCGTGCTCAATTGTGCATGAGTGTGACACCTTCAATATTCCTCTATCTTCTTTGTTCTTTAATTTCTTGATTTCCAACACTCACAAACACATCAATCACCTCTTGAAACATGAAATTAAGATCCAATTCTTGCTCTAAACTAAACAGACACTAACAATAACACAATTCTAAACCTATAAACATGATAATCATCTAAGAAATACCTAAAAATACACTTAAACATCTAGCAAAACATAGTATAATTTACTTCTATTAACATCCTCACACTTGAAACTTTGCTTGCTCTTTTGCAAAACTTAAAACTACAAACATATAAATACATAAACACTTTCATGTAGCAATACAATAATAGTACAATGGTATCAAATCTTATGAAAGTAATTTAATCTCAAACACCAATCACTCAAAATGTGTCATCATACTAACTTATTCCTTTCATGTTTAAGTTATTTGATTTGAATATACATATCAATCAAAACATTAACACCCTATTCATACACCTATGACACTTGCAAGCATGCACTTATTATTATCAATCAATCAAAAAGGCAAAGTATCACTAAGTAAACTTTCATGAAAACCTTTACTTTCATGAAAACTCTTATTATTGTTAAAAGACCTATAGGTTGATTTATTAAAACATCATTTTTCTCTTTGACATTAACCTAGTCTTTTAATGCGAAGACAAATATGTTGTCGTAAATGTCCCCTGGTTACTCAACTAGGCCATGTTTTTAATTTTTAACTTGGTTAAAATGTCATTCTAGCCTTTCGATGCAAAGACAAACATTTTATCCTGAATGTATCTAGTTACCCAACTACATCACATTTCAACTAGCTACCATCTCTATTCTTAACCCAATATTTATGTTAAAAGGGCTAACGAAATAGTTATTAATTTAACAAACTTTTTTTTATTTAATTACTTAGTATACCTTATTTGTTTTGTTAATTATTCTTATGAAAGTTTACTTGTAATGGTAACTGATTCAACTGACTTATAATTATAAATGTACATCACAAATTTCCTAAGTGAAGAATAAGCGTCATACCCTAATTAACATGCATATTCATCCAAAGATGCTTAAAACATGAAATTCCAAAGTCAATATGCCATTAAAAATTAAATGATTATGTTCAAAACTAAACTAATTCCATCAAATTCTTTTCATTAACACATTCACAGAAAGCATACATATGCAACAAAATTTTCACACAATGTTAACCTAATCCAAAAACTAACACAATATGATATGCTAAATTCACAAACATATGTCATATTAATACACCAAACCTCCCCACACTTAGACAACACATTGTCCTTAATATGAGAAACCAAACAACATACAAAGATAAAAATAAATAACAAAAAGAAAAGTTTAAAGCATGAAACCACTTATGGATATTGAGGCAATGATGGTGTGGCTAAAGGAATTTGAATACCTTAAGTAGAAAAGTACCTAAAATTTTTCTTTATATTGTATCACTAGCTTTGTTGTTCTTATGCCATCTACTTCATAAGCTTCTTATTTTTGGATACTAAATTAAAGACCTTCTCCCAGCCTTCCTCTTCATCATCTTCCATTTCTTCACTTATTGGGACCTCAGTTTGCTACTACGCTGGTGTAGAGCTCAAACTAATATCTTAGAGTTCCATTTTCTAAACCTCTAAAATCTCAGCTTACCTTAAGTGAGTATGATTTAGAAACTTAGGAAAAACAATAGTCAATCCCTTAACATCTACACAATAATAAACAATAAGCATGATAACAAGATATCCCAAGCCAAGATGACTACTATTCTTTTTAAGAGAAGTAGTTATAGGATGAAAAATATGAGTGGTTGTACAAATTTGAACATTATTATCCATGCACCATAGAATGAATAATTCCTTAATAAAAAATTTGTTACTTTTAGATTTTTCAAAAACAATATGAGGCATAAACTTATGAGGTAGTAGATGCTCAGGACTAAAAATGAGATGATTATGGGCATTTCTAACAACAAAGTTATCCAACCCTGTTAACTGTTTCCAATACCTCATAGCGTGAAAATTATCATGTTTTTCAATTATTTTTGACCTAGAAAATCACCAATTTTTGCCATAATATCCTAATTCAAATTATATGGTTGACCCCTTAATCAAAACCAAAATTCAATCAAATCTCACACTCAAATTGTATAGTAGCATAAAATATTATAGTTAATTCCTTATATGCAATATAATCAAAAGTAATAAATTTATCCCATCAAATTTTATAACTCAAAGTCTCAACCTAATCTTTCAACCATAGTTTTTCTAAAATGTCAACATCAAAGTATCAGGGTGCACTAACAATCCTAGTGTGAAGAGTTTGGAATCAAACACCTTCTTCTTCCAAATAAATCAAAAAAGGAGCTCCAAAATTCGAAATCTCATCACGTGCATCTCTCTCCGACACTTGAGCTTTTCCCTTTGGTTTAGCACTTTATTTAATTATTAGTGCCATAAAGAAGTGTTTAACTACAAAGTCAACTAAAAACACATAGAAATACACCAAAACACCCAAAAATTGTAAAGAGAGAAAAGTTCCACGAAATCTTATAAAAACCACTCTAAAGATGTGAGATTTGTGTGGAAATTAATAAATATGTATAGGAGGAGTGTTTAACTCACCTATAAGATTTATACTTGCACCTAAGTCCTATAAAAATTAGTGAGCTATAAGTCACCAACTATACAGGATATTGTAAATCTCCCTGGATCTTCCAACTTGGAAGGCATATGAATGGTGACAATGGATCTACAAATTTTAATTAATGCTACCATTTGGTTATCTTCCTAAGTCCACTTGTTTGATAATATATCTTTCATGAACTCAGCATACTTGAGCATATGTTCCAATGCCTCCATAAAAGATAAGTTAATTTGCAAAGTCTTTAACTTCTCCACGAACTTTACAAATTGTGCATCTAGTTTGCTCTTCTGTAATTACTGGAGGAATGGAATCTTCAGTAGGTATGGCTGAAGGCAATATAAGGAGGATTCTCACTCTTTTCTTCATTCTTCCTCTATAAGGTGGGTTTTAACTTGTTTCTCTGCTCACTGCTTGAGCTCTTTCCCATATCTAGGTGTGATCCCCTTGAGTTGCTCACTTGGAGTTGCTTTAGAATTACTCAAAAGACTCCCTATACTTTTTGTAAATAATGCATTTACGAGTTGACTCACTTGCACCTCTAGGTTATGAATGCAAGAGATATGGTTCTTCACTGCTTGTTGGAACTTCCCTTCTATACTTATGATCCTGTCTATAATATTGTCTAATCTTAAGTCATTGGCACTAGACTTCTCTGGTTGAAATCTGGTTTGACCTTGATTTCTTAGTTGATTACGCCCATCATTCGACCAAGAAAATTTTGGGTGATTCCCTCCTCACGACCAAATTGTGTGCCTATATAGTTAAGTTACTATGTATTATTGTTTTGCATAAAGAAGCAATTGACAGTAAAATGGTTGTCTAGAAAGCATAATTTGCATCCATGGTGAATTGCTTTAATCTAAGTTGATGAGGAGGCTTTCAAGTTGTTTAATGTTTTGTTAAATTAACGATCTCAGCCTATAGTGCTGTCAATGAGTCGACAACAATGACTCCCTCATAATCTCAAAATGTTAGTTATTGTCTGCTTCTATCTATTGTCCAAAGATAGCAATTACTAGTCATTTCCTCCAACATGTCCTCTAGTTCCTCAATAGTCTTATGCATCAAAGAAGCTACATATATAGTGCCCCTCGTGAGAAGATTAAATCCATTATAGTTTGTAATATAGTTTCTTTTAGTAGATTATGGTGAGGAAATCTCATTTGCAAATCCTTGTAATGTTCACACACTTCTTATAATGACTCCTTTTCATTTTGTTGGAAATTTATAATCTCCTTTATCAATCTTGTCGTCTTCATTAGAACGAAGTACTTGTCTAAGAAAGCACACACTAGTTGCTCACATTTAGTAACATTGGTTGGGTTTAGGGAATGATACCATACTTTGGCCCTATCCTTTAGTGTAAAGGGAAAGAGCCTCATCCTCACAACGTCTTTCAACCTACTATTATATCGGAAGGTATCACATATTTCCAAAAAGTTCACTAAATTAGGATCTTTATTAGCCAATTTGTAGAACTGCTTATTTGTCTGTAGAAATAATGTTGGTTTGACCTTGAATGACATTTCTTGAACTGGTGGTTTAGTGATGCCTTGATGTCTAGCATTGAACCCTAATCTCATCATCCATAAGGGTTCTCTCTCCTTGATTATACTCTTTCGTCGTTGTTCTTTTAATCTCTTCTTGGCATCGCGGTCTTCAAATTTTTCTTTCTTATCTTGTGATGTTAAGAGCTAGAGTGTCTTCAATCTTGCTTGAAATTTGAGTAATTCTCATGTTCATGCAATCTTAAGGACACAAGAATGGAGAAAATTCCTTATATTAAAGGAATTTAAATAGTATTAATGCTAAATCTTTGAAAATGGTGCCAAAAACTTATAAAGCAAGTTTTATATCTAAAAATAAAACTCTCAATACCCACAACTATATGAATCGTATCTTGTAGTATAAGAGGTTATCATTCTCATAAGGATTATGCAATAGTTAACAATTTGAAACTAACATTACTAAAATAATACAAAATTTATTTGAATCAAATTCAATGACAGAATTTAAAATAAATAATAAGATAAAACAATCAAACAATTAACAAGTGAGTTGCTAATAAAAATTGATATTAATCAAGATTGAATATTTAGGAACTATTCTTTCTTTATTTCGTTCCCTTAATCTCATTAAATCAATTTTTATGTTTGATCCTAGATTTCCTAAGGTATTGCTTACTCTCTCTTAGGATCTAATCAATTATCCCTAATTGAATTCAAAATTTCTGGATTCCTAATGTCTTCAATTAAATTTGAAGTAATCGATTAGATAATCAAATTCACAACTAAGATCTCTCTTTGATTGATCGTTAATTTGATAATTGTAGGTCTATTAGATTGCTAACTCTCATTGTACAACCTAACACTAATGAATTTTAATTCACTTTCTTAATTTCTTGTCAAATTTATGTATAAACAATCATCACAAACATCTAGAAATATATTGAATTCAACATTGAATAAAGTCACACAAAAAATCCAAAGTAATTCATAATCCAAGTTTAGAACCCCATGGACATGTTAACATCTTATAATTTAGATTACACGTTAATAATAATGAAAGGAACAAGGAAAAAATAATAAAACTCTATTTGGTCCTTGATCTAGAATGTTGGAATTTTCATATGTTCTTGTTGATCTCTCCACTTTGATTCAATAGTTACTGCCTCTTTTTTTTTTCTTATTCTTAGATAATGCATTAAGGTTCTAGGGTTGTGTCTAGGTTTTTTCACTTCATTCGGTTCCAAAAATAGCCTCGAACCCTAAAAGATACAAAAAAATTTGCGCCTAGAAATTACCTATCATGACTCTTTAAGTCACAACTGTATTTCACTTAGTCTAGCTTTTGTCACAATCATGCTCAATTTTACACAATTGTAACACCTTCAATCTTCCTCCATCTTCTTTATTCTTTAATTTTCTTATTTTGAAGACTCATAAACACATCAAACACCTCTTGAAACATAAAATTAAGACCTAGTTATTGTTGTAAACAAAACAAACACTTAGAATATATATAAACACTAACAATAACACAATTCTAAGCCTATAAACATGATAATCATCTAAGAAATACTTAAAAGCACATTTAAACATATAGCAAAATATAGTATAATTTACATCTATCAATATCGTGACCTAAAAATCTTCCTCTTGAACGTTCTTGTAGTTTCCTACACCACCTCTCTATTATGATCATGGTTGACATACATTATCGTGACAGAGGCTTCATTAAGATTCCTATTACCCTTATGCACGATTGTGACCCCATCTTACTTTCCAGCTCTTTCTTTACCTTTTCTTCAATTTTTTGATCCTTACTCATCATCAAACACATTAAACATTCCCAAAATCATATAATTAAGATCATATTCTTTCCCTAATCAACAAAAATCAAACATAACATATAAAAATATAAACAAGAATATAAATCTAGGTTCTAAACACATAATTATCACCTAAGAAAACTCTTTAAAACACATTCTAAAGCTTAGAAAATACACTATAATTTACATCTATGATGTAACACCTTGATCAGAGCTCATACAGGTTAAATGGGCAGCCTAATAAGGAACTTCCATTGCATTGAATGTTTATATTTGATATTATTTAGAATCTCATTTATGGTGCCATACCCAGATTTAATTAGAGTTTAGAGCTTGTCAAAGAGAATGATCCTTTTTTTTTGGGTATTTTCCCTCTTTATGCATCAAACTTTTAGGGCGAGTCACGATTTCAGGTGGAAACAACTTCACTGGCTAAATCAATTTATGCATCATACTTTTAGGGCGAGTCACATTTTCAAGTGGAAACGACTTCACTGGCTAAATCAGTTGGCCCCCTGTTAGACCAACTAGATTTGGAAAATTATGCTTTTCTTGCCAGGATACCCACATTCCCTGGAGGCCTTACATGGCATGATTGTTAACATTAGTAATAATAGAATATGTGGTATCATCCCATTGAACATTGGTCTACTTTTAATAATCAAAATTCAACGTAACACCCTACTCCCATCTGATGTGTACATGTACGCCCTTCGGATGCATATGCACATGCTTGACAGAAATGGTGTGCTAACTTGTGCAGTTTCAATATATTGTATGGCATCATAATTAAAATCATAAATCACACAATGTCTAAAATCCAAAATGTCCTCATTTCATTTCATAAATGTGAATTTACAATGTAGCATTAAATCCATCATCCATGTTTATACAATATCAACCTATCAGAGTCCACAGCTCTGCCTACAAAGTATGCTATATATATGAGGAATTAACAAAAATTAAGACCAATCCTTCAATCCCAGCTGACCGACCTCTGAGCCATGTCTTCATATCATATGTGTATGCAGTGTTTATAAGACTCAATTAATTTATTACGTTGTTGTGACCAAGTGCCTTTTTCATTATCCCGTATCAATTGTGGATACCGAACTCTTTAATACTTTCTCTTATCTGTTGGGGATATAGGGCTCATTTTACATATTGAGCCATACGCTCTCACTAAAGATGTCTGAGCTTTAAGCTCTTTTTCACTGGCGACTCTAGTCACAACTGCCTTTATATTTCATGATTCTTAGAATTAAATGCATTACACATATTCAATCATTATGTTTAATCGTTCACATTCGCTTTCACTTTCCAATTCACATTCATCATCGGACTTTTAGTCCAGCATTCAACATATAAGTTGAGAACACATTTAGTCAATCACATTCGTATTTAAGGAACACTTCCAATATGTTATTCAGTCATCAAACACCTCGGACATTTTATGTCCATAAAGCAGTACACATACATCACATACCAATTCAATTCAAAATTAAACAAACAATCAAGGTAAGACCATCTTAGGTTACTCACAAATAATCCCTTTAGCTTATTACCTTGAATTCCAAGCAAGGTATGGAAGTGGTTACTGAACGTAGTCTTCTGTATGCAATCACATACATTTTCACGTTACTAAATTGTAAATTCAAATGAATTAGCACATGTATATATTTATCATGTATTACGTATGTTCAATGACAAATTCTTAGGTATGTTTCTTTAATACACTTTATCACTTTCAATTGATGTATACATATACCACTCTATTTCCTAGGATTACACACTCACACAATTTCCTAGTTCTCATTCAGTCATTCTCAATTCATCACTTACATACTTTGAATCACATTACATTCTTGAGAACATCTTTATATCCTTATCAACTCATATTTTACACTTATCCTTGAAAATTTCCATGATAAAAAAGCTTCTTATAATACACACACAATTGGTACTTTATATATGAAATTTTGGCAAGCTAAATCTATGCATTCACCAAAATTTTCCAGCAGCATATACTCATACATTCACCCAATTTTTATTCATAAATACCCTATGTTCTTCGATTCTCATTCATCCATACCTTATACACATTTCTCGTGTTCTTAAGATCATGTTTGCATTAAAAGAACTCATTTATTCCTTAAACAAATCAAAATTCCTAGAATTGAACTCATCCTCATAAAAAAAATCCATTTTTTTTAGTTTATAACTTCAATTAACTACATAAACTTATCAAGATATCTGTTGGACCCCGTTTCCGAAGTCCAACTCTTAATCATTATCGATTCATCTTCTTGCTCTGATACCACTAATGTTGGACCCCGTTTTCGAAGTCCAACTCTTGATCATTATCGATTCATCTTCTTGCTCTG
>JAOSBN010000179.1:24273442-24287815 GCA_027563595.1 Erythroxylum suave
CTTTTGAAGTGATTTAAGATATAATATTACTGAACTTCTAATTTTACTTTGCATATTTTATTCTTTAAACATTTTTTAATTTGAAGACAAACTTTTATAGTTAATTTTGATCATTCTAGTTCAGTGGGATTTAAAAATGGTTGAATTTGATTAAACCATTCAATCCTTGACTTTTTTACTCCACTGATTTGATCTTCTTTTTTCTTTTTTTTTCAACACCGGTCTGATTTATTTCTAGCTAAAAGTTTTGGAGGAGAGAGAAGATGAAGGTCCTTTTATGGTTCGTTTTGGCTATTGCTCCATAGGATGCAAGTTAGCTTTTCTACACCTTTTCACAGTATGTCTCTTAACGATAAAAAAAAGTTTACAGAAGGGGAAAGAAACCTGCCGAGGCTAATAACTTGTCCAATACAAGATTAAAGATATATCTATATATAGGATAATTTTAAAAAAAATATATCAAACTTTGCCCAATTTTACAATTATAGCTTGATTTAAAAAGTGACAACAAAATGTTTAAATTTTTAATTTTTTAATTACAATTCAATGTTATTTTTATTGACGTAAATTATCACATATTTTAAAATCTTAATTAATAAGACACATCAACCTTAATTAATAGCAGTGATTAAAATTAAAGAAATTACCTCATTTTATGATATAATTAAGACGACATCGTTTCAGCGAGATTAAATCCCTCATCTCACCTTTCAAACATTGTTGTTTCTCTATTTCTTAACGTCCCACTGTCAATCCCTCATTTCAGACGGTCCCCTGCCCAGGCCCATCTTTATTAGGTGCCTACAGTAAGAAAGTATTAAATGTTACAAATTTTGTATACTCTACTTTACCGTTTATTACTCCCTTGTGTAGGCTCCACTCTCAATTCTTATTTTTAGCATTTATTACTCCCTTGCGTGGCCCATTCTCAATTCTTATTTTTACCGTTTATTACTCTTTCACGTGGGCTCCACTCTCAAATCTCACACCATAGGTCTTCTGTCCATAATCACTATTTCTCCTATTCTTCAAAGTATTTTCAACATCAAATTTTTTCTTTTAATTATAGTATTTTTATCATATTCTATTAAAATTTAAATATATACATATATAAATTTTAAATAAATAAAATTTAATAAAATAAAAATTTTGATATGTGTACTTTCATCCTTTCATTGTAATAAATAAAAAGAAATTGAATGGCTAAGAAGGCTTTAGAGGGAATAGGGTTCCTCATCCCAACGTTTTACATTTTCATGCAATGGTTATTAAGTGTCATACCAACGTTTTTATTAAATCTCATTTAATGGTTGTTAAAGAGAAGTGGAAGATACAAAATTTTTGGCATATCTCTTGCCTTTGCTTTCAATTTCTATGTTTAAAAATTAACATTGACTTCTTGAGTTTATAAATTCTTTTGAAACATTTAGGTGTATTTTTTTTACTCAAATTTTTTTATTTTTATCAACATGTGAATTTAAAATATTCAACTCAAAAATTAACAATAAAATGATTCTGATTTCTAAGTTTTGAGTAATAAATTAAATGAAAAGTCTCTATTTTTTATGTATTTTTAGCTTATTAAATATTTGAATATCTAAGTGATAATTTACTGCAACAATTGTGGTTCATCTACTTACATCTCTTTTTCTTTTATTGTTATAAATCCCTAAATTTATTATATTCTAAAAAATATTATTTATTTGTATATTATTATTTAAGTGTCACAAAAATTATTTTATTTATATTTATTTAAACTAACATGATATTAAATTTACTTTAAATTTTAATAAAAGATAATTAAAATATTTGACAATTAAATAATATCGTAAATAGTTGTGGACATGGAAGTTGCTTCATTGAAGAGTATATTTGGACAACTAACGACATTTGAAAATATTTATGGATTCTTATTTTATTCAAAGAATTTGAGGTCGTTGGATAATAACGAATTAAGATAATGTTGCACTAATTTACAACTACTTTTTCTCATGATAATGTGTTGGATGTGAATTTAGATTATCTTTTTTCTGAATTAAAAGTGTTACAAATGATTTTGCCAAATAAGTTAATGTCATCGGTTGAAATTTTAGAATTTGTCAAAGCTGCATATTGTTATTCCAATGTTTCAATTGCTTATTGAATTTTATTGACTACAAATATAACTGTAGCAGATAAGTTTTTTAAAGTTAAAATTATTAAAAACCTACTTGAGGTCATCAATGTCACCAGAAAAGTTGAATAGTTTAACTATTTTATGTATGGACAAGGATATGTTGGACAATATTGATCTTTAATAATATTATTAATGATTTTACATTTAGAAATGCATAGAGAAATTGTTTTTCATAAATCATAATCATTTGTGTATTTTTTTAGTGCAATTCTCTTAGTATTTTGCAGTCTAATATTACTATTCAATTGCTGCTATTGTATTTTATTGTTACTACTACTATTTTTTAGTGATTTTATTATACTGACATTTGCAAGATATTATAAGTTGATATTATGATCTTTTTTTTTGAGTATTTGGACTTCTAAATTGAGTAACTTATGTATGAGTATTAAATTTTAATAATAAAAATATGCTTTTAAAGTTTACATATTTGTATATTGTCAATTTATTAAGATCTTTGGTTTTTTACTTCATCCAGGGCCTATAAAATATTAAGATATAGACATCTCTTCATTTGGATTTGGAATTTTACCTAGAAAGTTTGTGAGTTTTGACAGAAAAACTAAGGTAGGTCCTTCCAATCTTTTCGTGAAAGGTTTGAGATAAACATGTTCATTAAAACAACTTACCTATTAAAAAAATTATCAAAACCCACTTTTAGATTTCCTAGATTGTTTACGTGTTCTATTTAGCTACAATATCATCTCTGTTTAATTATTTTGTGTGATAAGATCATAAGAAGCCAAAGATAGGGTTTTACGATGGAAACATAGTGCCAGAAACAATTGTTTCTTTTCTCATTTTGTAAAAGAAAACCGGACCGATAAAGTCTAATTTGTATCATTGATCACCAATCTTAGATGGGTTTTCATTAAAGATGAATATGACTGAGACATGTTGAAGCTAAACATGTTGTTTGTAGGATTTTGTTTGAGAGGAGGGATCGACAAAGTAGGGAACAGTTTAACTTCAACATATCTCACCTAATTTGTCAATCCCTCTTCTCAAATATAAAACAACGTTGCTTTATTAATCTTAATCACTACTGTTAATCAAGGCTGATGTGTCTTATTACTTAAGATTTTTGGAATACATGTCAAGCCAGTTCAGCAAAGATATCGGACTTACTAATATCGGGATAGAATTAAAAAATTAAAATTTGAACATTTTATTAACATTTTTAAAGTTCAAGCTATCATTGCAAATTCGGATAAAGTTTGAAATTTTTTTATATCATGAAAAAGGATGAGAAATTTGTTCTTGGTGCTTCTAAGAAATTAACTTACACTAGTCCACTTTTGATATCAATGTTTTCCAAAAACTTCTCTGCAATTTTTATTTCAATAAAGAAACTCCTAAAACTTAATTATTAGTCAATTGGGCAAAACTAAAATATTTAATAATATTATTGTACAAAAATAGGAGTAAAACGTTGTAATTCAATAGAAACCATGGCATGAGTTATTTGACTTTTGAAAAATAGGAACTAATTTAATTAACTATTCAAGGAAGTTTCATAATTACATCTTTTCCAAGCCAATGGATTCATTCATCATTAGTTTTGTTTCATTTAAATGCCATTAAATTGGTGCTAAGACATATTGGGATATTAGTATTCTCATTCATTCACCGACAAAAGAAATTAAGCAATAATTAATTAAATCTTTATATTGCAGAAGGACAGCACTGGGCCATTTTCAATGCAAAGAGGTTGTCAGTCGGTTACAGTGTAATAGTGTGTCATTAATTATGCACAAGTTCACGGATAGGGTGTTTCTCTGGTGGGAAATTAATAGAATCGGATATTCAATCATAAGGAGAGAGAAAAGGCGATTACTAACCAATGAAAGGACGTGTGTGTCGGCATCAGATTTTTTTGCCATTTTTTTCCCTTAATATTGTGACAATTATTTTTAACTACATATTTATGTAAAATTTACATAAACATACCAATAAAATTTAACGAAATAAACTAAAAATTAGTTAACAGAGTCTCTATTCCGTGAGAGCCTTCTCTGCGATTGTTCTTGTTTGCGAGAAAGAATCCATTAACCAATCACCACTCAGTAGGTGTCTACGAGTTCCAGTTCTACGCAAACAACTATCATCAGATTCTATAAGGGTCCCCCAAGAAGTCATACATGAAGTACTGACGATGCTCCACGTGAAGCGGATGATACAGTTGAGTCCAAAACCAAGAACGAACTCACACGTGGCCAATTGGGACATGTTGTGTCAGAACTGGACAGCACAAGCAAAGTGTCACGGGCTCGGACAACATAGCTTCTTTGGTGGGCGGCGTGACAAAAGGTAGAGGCGTGGATATTGGATGTTCCCTTTTATTGTTTCTTTAGCTTTGTAATGCCCAACAAATGGAAGCTGAGAAAGAATCCTATATCCACGCCAATACACGAACCATGCCCGTCTATCATTACTTCTCAAAGATGCCAATTTGCCTTACTTAAGTTATTCATCATTTATTTTCAATCAAACATTTTTATTTCGTTTTCATAACACATTATATAAATTCTAGTTTTCAAAATAACTACCTATTTCATATTAGTTCCCTTAATATATACTATATAAATAGCAAACCTATTACTTTTTCTAAAAGAAAGAACAAAATGGATTTATCACAATTTAAAGTTAAGAGCTTACAATAGGTCTAGGGATACCTCTTAAAAACGAGAAATATCAGTAACTATTTAGCTAAGCAAAACAAAAACGTAATCAAGAGACAAAGACCAAAGAATGTTGTTGTTGCGGGGAGTGCTACTTAATAACACTTGGTGGCAGTTTACGACCACTAAGAAATATATCTGTTATTTGTTCTCTTTATAAGAAAAGCCTTAAAAGATGAAAAAGTGAACTTTCGTTCACAAAAAAAAGAACTGTAAGGTTTTCTCCACTATTCTCTCTCATGTGAAGCAAACCATTAAAGCTTATAGTTTGGGGTGTGAATTAACGGTGACTCTAGTAGCCAATTATAAAATGTGAACTAGTAAATAGTAAATTGATCGACCGCTTCTGCACAAAGGTTAGTCCTTTATATAAATCTACAGCAGTATCAAAACTGAATTGTTGTTTCTAGCCTCGTTTTTACAAGCATGATTAGTATGTGCAATTACTTTGTTTTATTGAAGTTTTTCTCTCGCTACATATATGTTATGCTTTTTTTTTCTTTCTTATGCTAGTTTTTGTTCTCTCAATGATTGGTTATTGCCTAAAACTCAAACAATTTAATCTGGTTCATGAACCAACTAAGGCCCTCGCCATTTCTGCCTAAGTGGCGAATACAACACCAAAAAAAAAAGTCTCAGCCAACCACGGATAACCTTTTTGGTGAGAGGGACAAGAAATTTTTTGGTGGAAGTTGTTTTGAGACTTGGAGGCCATGGCTAACTGAGTACTGAAAACAACAGAGAAAGTCTCAAGCAGCATTTTTAAAGTGAGAGAAACATGAAGAGAAACATACAGAAGAAGACATGGCGCGCAAGAGAGAGAGAGAGAGAGACAGTTTCAGTGAGAGAGAGTTTTTAAAGTGAGAGAAAGATGGAAAAGTAACAGTTTTTAGTGAACGAATAAATCTTCATGTGCCTCTTTTGACACCTATAAAACATTATTTGGTTTTTTAAAAAAGGTTTTCAATTCAACTCACTATTTCAGTTTTTGTCCCTTTCTTTTCATTTATGCTTTTCTAGTTTTTGTCTTCTTCTCAATATGAAGACAAATGTGTTTGGACTTTAAGAATAAGAAGCAATAAATGCCTGAACAACTAAGATTCTTCGCTTTATTCGTATAACATTTTGATTTCCTACATACTACAGTACCTTTTCCGACAACATTTTTTTCGGTTTCATTTTCATCATTGATACATGAATGAGTTTAACAAAGAATGAATTTTGATAAGTTTACTAAATTTGTTTTTGCTAAATTAATTTGATGAGAAATATTTATAAATGGTCTGTCTATTTATTTTTATGTAAATTAGTTTTACATTTATTTAATTCATTAATGATATGTGAATGTATTTTACGTAAAATGAATTATTATGAGTTATATAAATTTGTTTTATGTAAAATAAATATCTTTTTAATTTTTTTGAGAATATGTTATGTTAATTTGCTTAACATGTAATTTTTTTTGGAATACATTTCATGTGTATAATAATTAAATTGTTTAAGAAAAGGGTTACTAATATTATATGAATTAGTTTTATATGATATTATGTAACTAGCAATTTAGTCTTTGCTTGTTTATTATTTCATGAAAATTTTAGATTAATTTGTTATAAATTCATGAATGTGTTTTCATATAATATAATTCGAAATATTCCATAAATGTGTTATATGAGTAATTTTGTATTATATTTAAAATAATATTATACAAATGAGCTTTATATAATTTTGTTTGCAAATTTTGTTTTACATGTATTAAGTTTTAGTTGTAAATTAGTTTTACATATTGTTTATTTTTGGCATCTTTGTGACATGACAAATTAAAATAGTTTAATTAAATTATAGAAATTCCTAATTCATTTTTTTGTATGAGATGATTATGAGATTAGAGAAAATTTCAATCATACTATATGAATTATAGATTTTCTGATAATTTAATTTATGGAAATGTGTCTCATGTCATTTCTATATATACTTATAGATATGGCAACTAAAATCATGATCGGTGATTTGTCCACCACTGAAAAATTGGATGGGTCTAATTATGATATATGGCAAAGGAAGATTCAGTATCGTTCTAAATGAACGAGAATTGCTCGAATATTTGACCACAATTATGACTACTTCTTTAGTCAAAGACAAAGACGGAAAAGATATTGATACTACTAGTGAGCAATATCAAGCATCCTTAAAAGCTTATGAAGATTGGTCCAAAAAGGATTGTAAGGTATGTTATACTATGTTGTATTTCATGCATGACAATCTAATTGGAGAGTTTAAGGATTGTGTCACTACTAAGGACATATGGGACAAACATAAGATCACTTTTGGTCAAACATCCGCTACAAGACTTCGTTCTTTACATCTCAAGTGGATGAACTACGAGATTAATACGACTCATACTATGGCTAAACATTTACAAACCATAAGTGTTATGGTTCATGACCTTAAGGCAACTAGTCGGGCTATCTCTGAAGAGGAACAAGTCCTGAATGTGATTCGGGCTCTTACAGATCATACTGAGCACTGGAAGAATGTGAAACTTATTTTGACACATAATGAGAATGTCAAAACTCTTGCAGAGATCACTAAGCACCTCGAAATGGAGGAGGATCGCTTAAAAGCATCTGACTCCTCCAATGTGGCTCTTGTTGCTAAAGGGAAAGGACCCAAAGGAAACAATGCCAATCAAGATAAGAGAAAAGGTTCTTGGCCTCCTCAAAGGAATGGACCAAAAGGTCATATTTCCAAGAAGCAAAAGGCTAAGGGCAAAGGAGAGAAAAACATGGCACGCGTGAAGTGCTATAATTGTGGAAAGAAAGGTCATTTTGCTCAAGATTGTCCTGAACCTAAGAAGGTACCTTTCTTATCCATTACTCTTAAGTTATATGTTTGTTCTCATGCATTAGTTGCTAATTCTCTTCCTAATTGGATTGTTGATAGGGGAGCAAGCAAGATATAGGTCGGGATTGAGTTGGCTATGTGGACTTTCATCGGTATTCGATGGGTTCACAAATTGTCGTGTTAAGAAATGGCAGTGAAGAAGATGTCCTAGGAATAGGGACATATAAGCTCAAGTTACGTAGAGGAAATACTTTGCTTCTCTATGATGCTCTCTATGCACCCAAGATGCAATGTTGCCTTGTGTCTCTTGTAACTTTAATGAAATTAGGATTCATTTTTAGTTTTAGTCATTATGGATTGGATATTAGTATAATGGCAATATTTTTGGTCATGCTACATTGAAAAACGATTTTCTAATTCTTGATTTAGATGTATGTTATGATAATTCGTCTTCTATTTATCTATCATATTTTGATCCTAATTCTGAATCTATTACATGACATGCTAGACTTGGTCACATTGGACAAGATAGATTGAGTAGGCTAGCTAAAGAAGGTCTTTTAGACCGACTCACTAAGGTTAAGTTGCCTAAATGTGAGTCATGTTTAGCTGGTAAGGCAACTGCGAAACCTTTTGGTAAGGCTTCAAGGGTGTCCAAACCTCTAGAACTTATTCACTCTGATATTTGCAGACTCATGAATGTTAAGGCACGTTATGGGGCTATCTATTTTCTCACTTTAGTAGATGACTATTCTCACTATAGATATGTATACCTTTTAGCTCATCGTTGTGAAGTGCTTGATGTATTCAAATGTTTTATGATTTAATTTGAGACACAATTAGAAAGAAGAGTTAAATCTCTTCATACTGATTATGGTCGAGAATATATATCTGATATGTTCAAAGAATGTTGTGAGAAAAAGGATATAATAAGATAACCAACGATTTCTCAAACTCCACAACAAAATGATATTGCAGAGCATAGGAATCGAGCATTGCTTGACATGGTTAGGTCAATGATGGCACATGATAGTTTTCCAATTAGTTTTTGGGGGGATGCGTTGCTCACAACAACTTATATTCTTAACTGTGTGCTAAGTAAAAGTGTACCCACTACTCCATATGAGTTATGAAATGGAAAAAAAAAACCCCTCTTTGGATCATTTACGCTCATGGGGTTTGGCTAGTTATGTACACAATTTGACTCATAAACATGGGAAATTTAGTCTAAGAGCCACCAAAATGGTATTTGTAAGATACCCCAAACATTCTAAAGGGCATGTTATGTTTGGTGAACATCCAAATGGTGGCATGAAGAAAGTTGATTCCAGCAATTTGGAGTTTCTTGAGGATGAGTTCCTAAGCATAGGTGAAATCACAAAGGGCCTAAAGTTATATGAGTTACAACAAGGTAATCTTGGTGAGGGGGAGACTTTATTTACTCACCAAGTCACCGAGACTTTTTTTGCCTAAGAGAACCAAACTGATAATGAGGTTCATCTTCAATTTCTAAACCCAAAACCTATGGATCGTCTACATGTTCAAGATCCCACATCTCACAGGGATAGTGACAGTGGTTCTCAACATGGTCAAGACCCCACATCTCCAAGAGATAACGGAAGAGATTCTGAATCAGGGCAGACAAATATAGCTCCTAGCCTCCGAAGAAGTAAGTATGGTAGAATTCCTTGACGATATTTTCAAATCAAAGAGGAAATATTCCTTTATACGCTTTTGGAAATAGAAGAACCAATCTCTTTTTAAGAGGCCGTTGCTTCACCTAAACACACAGAGTGGATGGACGCCATGAAGGATAAAATGGACTCAATGACAAGAAATAAGGTGTGGGAACTAGTTAATCTTCCGTCCTAACGAAAGTCAATTAGAAATAAGTGGGTTTTCAAAATAAAATGTTGGGCGGATGGAACAATCGATAAGTTCAAGGCCCGTTTAGTAGCAAAAGGCTATTCCCAAATTGAGGGTATATATTATGAAGAGACTTTTTGTCCTGTGGTGAGATTTGCCTCTATTCGTTTACTTATGGCTTTGGTTGCCCATTTGGATTTGGAGTTGTTTCAAATGGATGTAAAGACTACTTTCCTCAATGGTACCCTTGAGGAAGATATTTATATAAATGAACCTATTGGTTTCGTATCAAAAGGTTAAGAAGACAAAGTGTTTCATACTAAACGAACCATCTATGGTCTCAAACAGTCTTCCAGATCGTGGTATTTGAAATTTCATGAAGCTATTACTTCTTTTGGCTTAGTCATGGTTTCAGAAGACAATTGTGCGTATGTCAAGGGAACAACAAATGGAATTATATTTCTCACTTTGTATGTTGATGATATATTATTGGCCGAGTAAAGAGTGGTTGTCTTCTATCTTTGAGATGAAGGACATAGGAGAAGCTAGGTATGTCTTAGGTGTGGAAATGGCTAGAAACTAGCCCAAGAAGCTTTTTAGTTTAAGTCAAGAAGTGTATACTAATAAAATCTTGGAACATTTTCGAATGCATTATTCCAAAACAGTTGATACTCCAATTGAAAAGGGTCTTACCTTGAGTCTTGATCAATGCCTTAAAACAAATAATGAAAAAGAGAAAATGAGCAATGTCCCCTATGCTAGTTCCATAGGAAGCTTAATGAATTCTATGTTGTGTACACATCCTGACATTTACTTTACGGTTAGTTTGGTAAGTCATTACCAAAGCAGCCCAGGACCTACTCGTTGGCAAGCAATCAAAGGAATTTTTTGCTACTTTTATGGTACTTCAGATCTGGTTCTTTACTATCAAGGAGGGGATTTAAGGTTAAGGGGATATTCAGATGTTGATTGAGGTGGTGACCAGGATGAGTCTAGGTCAACCTCAGGATATGTCATTACCTTGGGAGGCGGAGCCATATCTTGATACAGTAAGAAGCAAGACTGCATCACATTATCAATAATGGAAGCAGAATTTGTTGCTTGTTGTCTTGCCACTCAGAAGGCAATATGGTTAAGAAGTTTTCTTCATGATCTTAATTTTACTCCTAGCGTTAATGATCCTGCTGAAATGTTATGTGACTACACTGCTGCCATACAATTTGTCAAAGATTCGAAGTTTCGTAGAAAATCCAAGCATATCAAAAGGCGTTATCATTTTGTAAGAGGTGTCATAAAAAATAAAGAGGTTGCTATAAAGTATATACCTATTAACAAGATGGTTGCTGATCTCTTAACTAAACCTATTCCTCGAGATTTGTTCAGGGCTCATTTGATGAGTATAGGTTTGCGTAGGTTTTAGTTTTCCATTGAGTTATATCTTGTTGTATAATGGACGTGTTTTAATTGTAACGAGCATTTGTTTAATAAAAGTTTTTCTCAAATGTCCATTGGTACACAATTACATGATAAGGCACATTCTAATGTCACCAGGCTTCTAATTGACCTTGTCTCATAAGAAATCACCCTAACACTTGAGTAGCGCATAGAATGAGACTTCGTAATATTAATATTGAGTGTATGTAATATTGTGTTATCTTTATACTTGTGTAGTATGCATGATAATTTTTTATTATTTGAATAGTTGTCTTAGTAAGTCTATGATGAGACTCTGATGAGTCAAATGTTAAAAATTCAGATTTCACATTGAACCCTTAAAACTAAATCTCAAGTGTCAAGATTAGCATTAGGTATGTTAATCTCATGGCTCGTATTAGTTTTTTCAAGTAAAGCTAGATTCATGATTTGCATGGCATAAAAGAGTGACATATCCAGCTTAGTAGAAGCTATGCTATGACACACATTTCTTACTATAAGTGCTATATAATGACCTACTTGTGGAGTGACAGTTAAATCACTTTCTCTGTCACTATGTGATCCCATAGATTTTAATGTCTAATCGAATGAAACCCTTCGAATTAGAACTATAATATGAAGTCAACGCTTAGTGTTCCTACTTTAGTGTGTTTTTTTAGGGAATAAGATGTATACAGTCCAACGAAGCACGTTAAGAAAGCAGTTAAGCTAAAATGGATTATTATGAGTGTCTAATGAAGAGTCTTTTCCTTCATCATTATATCAGCCCGGGCGATTATACTTGATGTATAATCATATGATATATCTATGAGCATAAAGGGACAGTGTATGCTTTCAATGATGTTTTGGATGATTTGGGGTATCATGAATATGTGAAAGTGTTATTTTACTTAGATGGTGACTTAATATAACACTATTGGTTCTTTAATAGTTGCACACCCCATTCTCAGTATGACACATGAAATTTTAGAGGGAAGATATAACTCGTGGCTTATATGGCCGAGGGGGAGTTATTGGTAGTTTACGAAAATAACAGCTGCTAAAAAATATATCCGTTATTTATTCCCTTTATAAGAGAGGTCTTAACGAATGAAAAAGCAAATTTTTATTCACAAAATAGATAACAGTAAGGTTTTCTTTACCATTCTCTCTCACGTGAAGCATACCATCAAGGCTTAGAGTTAGGGGTGTGAATTTATGGTGACTATAGTAGCCAACCGTAAAACGTGAACTAATAAACAGCAAATCGATCAACCGCTTCCAATATAAAGGTTAGTCCTTTATGTAAATCTACAATGTCATAAGCTCTTTGACGTTTTTCTAGAATTTTAGAGATAAGAATGTCGGGAGGCTTGGTCTTGGATTCAAAACACCTTGTATTTCTTTCTTTCTATATAGATTAGACATACATGCTAACAACTGCTATATTAGATGAGATCATGGGAGCTCTTTGAGTTGCCAAGCACTAAAAAACACTAGAAAAAGTGTTCTAAATTAAAGGTTGTGCTAAAGTTAATTGCTCTGACATTTGATTTCTAAAAGAAGTAGGGCTAAATATCCCTTTTGTGAAACTCACTAACCATATCCTCATACTGAAACGTTTATGGTAGATTCTTGAAAAAAGGCAAACTTTATGGATATAGTGGCTACACTCATATTCCTTAAAGGGAAAAGCATCTGGGTTGTCCGCAAGATTACTTACAACTCTTATTTTCTGAACCAATTAATTCATTTGAGGAATCTTGTTCAGAACCAAGTGTTTTACACCGTTGGTAATTGGAAGCTTATTTCTTTATGGTTTAATAATTAGACAAATCAAGGACCATTAGTCCAATCTCAACATTTTCGTAGTGGCTTTGTCAATTTTCCTCTTCATACTACAATGGATTCCTTCATCAACGAAAGCTGTTGAAATTTTCCATATAGCCTTAGACATTTGCAACCTCATTATTCTCCCTCTCTCACAAAGGATACATTCTTTTGACATAGTAGGCCAACTCACAAATTATCAAACAAAGTCATTTGGGACATGTTACAGTTGAGTAAACCAGAGGTGTTATCGCATCGAATCATTTGGTGCAAAATGATCCTGCCAAAAACCTCATTTCTTTTATGGCTCATTATACAAAATAGGTTGAATACGACTGATTGATTAGATATTTGAGCATCAATGTACTTTGCCCCTTCTGTCAAATCCAGGAAGAAACCAAAGATCATTTATTTTTATGTGTGAGGAGACTAATTAGGCATAGAAAGTTGTTCCAATACGATGCAATTGGCTTATCCAAGAGAAATATGTTACTTTTTCATTAATGACTCCTCTCCAATTTTTTTTATTTATATATATTCACCAAATCCTAAATTTGGTGTAGTTTGCTATCATTGTAAGTTCGTTTAACTAGTTTAGCAACATTTGATAAGATTATGCTTGAACTAAACTATGTTTTGGTACACCAAAATTTTAGTACGTAATTTTCAGATAAGTTTTTATGTGCATCATCTATTGATCATTAATCACATAATATTGATTAAAAATAATAATTTTATTGCATAACTTACATATAATTTCATGTTTTTATATATATATATATTCACCAAATCCTAAATTTGATGTAGTTTGCTATCATTGTAAGTTCGCTTAACTAGTATAGCAACATTTGATAAGATTACGCTTGAACTAAACTATCTTTTAGTTCACCAAAATTTTAGTACGTAATTTTCAGACAAATTTTTATGTGCATCATCTATTGATCATTAATCACATAATATTGATTAAAAATAATAATTTTATTACATAACTTACATATAATTTCATGTTTATTAGATGACAATTACCGATTATGTAATATTAACTAAAAATAATATTATTTCTACATTTATATAATTTTAGACAGTAAAACAGTAGCTTTAGGTAACTCCCAATAGTTATGTCATGATGGCTAAAGACTACAAAACTATCTTTTGACATTTACTTGGTGTATAGATTTATAGAAGACCTCACATACCAAAAAGTTACGTAATAGGAACTAAATACATAAATGGTATTCTATAGTTATATGGTTGCAAAGGTTATAAAAGATATTTGGATAATTCTTATTAATGACGTTATGTATCTTAAATTACATAAACATTATTCTATAATTAAAAGGTCTAAGAATTACACAAGTACCACTAATATTATTATGTTGATCAAAAATTACAAAAAAGGCGAATAATTCTACAGTTATAAAAAGCTAAACAATACTTTCAAATCATCTAATTATTTGTATATGATTTTCTATTTTATAATTTTTTAATGTCCTTTATTTTGGTTATATGGTGATTATCAGTGGAGATGACAATGAGGTGGGTCGATTACGTTAGAGCTAGGTGAGT
>JAOSBN010000179.1:24287915-24306368 GCA_027563595.1 Erythroxylum suave
TCCTTTATTTTGGTTATATGGTGATTATCAGTGGAGATGACAATGAGGTGGGTCGATTACGTTAGAGCTAGGTGAGTTCAAGTATGAACCCAACTAGTTTTGACCTGACTTAAATATATTTTATTTTTTAAGATTGAAAATAAAAATAATATTTTTTTAATTGAGCTTTGGTTGGGTCAAATAGGTTTGGGCAACTCAAGCCTGAGGTAGAAGTGAGGCTTGATCAACCCATACCTAGCCTCTTAATTTGAAGATTTAAGGAAAGAGTTAATGGCTTATATAATGCCAAACCTTTTAGAAAAAATTTCACATAATTGTCAAATCTTTTAAAAATTTTAATTAAGTTCCAAAACTCTTTAAGATATACCTATCAAGCAAAAGAGGCATTTTTATCTAAAGATTTTCATAAAAATTTACCTTAAATTATAATATTTAGTGAGATCTAAAGAAAAACTCATAGCGTTGTAATTGTTCCACATGAGATTCAAGTTGACGGAACTCAAAATTTCCATATAGATTTTAATATTTTTATATTTTTAGCGGATCCCTTGATAACAAGTCAAGAAAAAATAAATAAAAATATAAAGGAAGTTTCTTGCCACATTTTTCGAGAGCCAAAATCATGGAATGACAAAAAAGAGGGAAAAGGAATGATCGTCACATCCCTAGTTAAAAGAGGTTGAGAACATTAAAATCCACATTCTACATCATCTTATACTTCCATTATCTCAAAATGTTGTGATAACCTTTTTTGTTTCTTCAACTTGTATACATCTCATTCGTAGTCTTCCTCTCTACAATACAATTTTTGTCACATACATATGTATATACATAATATTTTATCTTCAAATTCACTTGATTTTCTCTTGTTTATTATCATCACCGTCACCTATACTCCTTAGAAAAATGGATGCAGCATCACAAGCAATATATACAGATGATTTTTTCAACTTAATCATTGCCAGCTTTGTGCAAAGCTATGGGATGTTGGTTATGCCCCACAACTTCTACCCTGTTTTTCAAGCCCTTGGGACAAGCAGGACCTATTTCTTAGATTTTAGTATGCACTAACTTTATAGAAAGAGAATGTGCTTATATTTTATATGAGTGTGCAAGTCGATATCATTTTTTTGGGGCAAGATTATTGGTGCTCGATCTTTTGTTAGTACCATAAGTCAATCTTATAAGGGACGTTTTTATACAACCTGATGTATTTGATTATAATTTGGTTACTTTTGCAAGGAAAAACTTCTGTTAAGTAACAATTATTTCCATTGGAAATATAATCACTTGTGGCATCTTTGGAGTGGCAACCACATTATTTATGGTCAACATGCTAAAAATTAGTATGCACAAGTTTGTATTTTGCTATCTTGTTATGATAATCTTGACCACTCAAACTTACTTACTATGATTCAGTTAGCATAGGAACTTTAGTATGATACTTCTAATGTAGGGAGATTGACCACAGTCATTTTTTATAAATGGAAAGTTTTATGTGTTTGTGTGGCAAAGGTTTTCATATGGATAGATAATCTTTGAGATGGGTTTACGTGCCTCTTTTTAAATGGGCAGTAGTCATTATAGATAGGTTCTTTGCTATTTGGAATAAAAGACGAAAGTAGAACTAGAAATATATGTCTAACATCTACTTATCATTAATTTTGTTCTTTTATACTTCTCTCGTTTTTCATTAAAGAAAAAGAATACAACGATACTTCTTATCTTCTTTGTCGATATGATGTTTCCAAGGAAGGAGAAAACAGTAAGAATGTTGTCGCCTAAAGTAGACTATATTGTCAATAACATTATATTTTAATAATCTACTTCAGTTTTAATGGTTTCAAATACAACTTAGAAGCAGTAGAAAGTTTAAGAAATTTCATTTTTATGGCGTTCATGATCTTACTCAATATTGTCGAACACTACAATCACTGGCTAATAAATAAAATTATTTTTTAATTTAATTTAATAATATGTGATAGGTGAATCCATCCTTAAATTCACAGGGTCCTGTTCCTGCAACGTAAATAGTGTCTAGTTTAGCTTTGCTTAAGTTGTTTCTATGAACTTCTTAAATATAAAAGTCATTAATGCCTTAATTAGAGTTTGACATTATTGGCTGTTCTCAACAGTGCTCCTTTTAGCATATCTATCTTAAACAATTTTTAATCTTACTTCATTAAACAAATACCATATGGAGACCATGTCATGGTCACCTTTGACAACCTCAAAGGAAGAGTTAAAATCCACATTTTAACTGGTGGGAAGTACTTGGTTGTGTCAAAATATATAAGGAACAATTATATTATTATTTCGAAAAGAAATGATAGCGCACGTCACAAGGAATGCAGCTAGTGAAACTACATCTGCTATCTTGTGAGACACAACGAACCTAATTGTTATTCCACCACACTTAAAGCAAATGGCATTGTTTACTTCAAATGGACTTACCATTTTGAGATTATTACAAATAGGTTATAACGGATTTTCAGGATGGTGCCTTTTGCCTTAGCTTCTACTGGAGAAATGAGGTGACAAACTTCCATAGTTCCTTTATTATTTTCTTCTTAGACTTATTAATATAGGACCCCACTAAAAATAATATTAGGTGTATTTTTTAACACAGACGGTTTAGGGTCATCAATTTGCTGTTTAAATAGAATGAATATTATAATGTTAGGCTTCTTTTTTAATGGTATCAAATAAAAATTTTGTGAAAACCTTTGGTTCAGAAATTCCCCTTTCCAATTTTAATCATTAATAAGTTGCAATTAACAAAAATTATTAAGTGTAGACTTTTTCTCAACAATTAACTTTCAAGATACTAGAAATGTTTGAGGTCTAACACTATGACTAATGATTTAAGGACACATTTCCACTTAGTAGACTGGAATATAATTCATTTGTTAATTAGACCCCTTTAATGCACAAAGATCTATTAAGGGTGACCACAATTACTTCAATGGGCATAAATATCAAGAATAAAAATACTTATTAACAAACTCCAAAAATGACATCTCTTGTAAATATTTATAAGCTTAAGTGTGTATATCAGTTTTTAAAAAAATTTAACCAGAAGAATAAAATATACATTTTTACCCTTAATATTTTTGCTGAAATTTAGCTTAGACCTTAATATTTGTTAATGCATAACAAAGACTCTAACACTTCTCAAATCATATTTGTTTAACATTCTATTGACAGAATCTCAATTCTCAAACTTTTATCAGGTTTTGTTTAAGGATGATGATGTGACCTCCACTATTGCAATGTTAATATCAAGAAAACGAATACCAATACGTACTGTACCTGTTAAAAAATGGAACAACATTTGTTATTTGAGTACCAGCTAGAGATACCAATCGGTACCGGCCAGAATCCAAAATACCAGCCAAATACTGGCTAGTATCGTAAATTTAAAAAGTAGTAAGGACTTATTGTAATTTTTTAAAATTTAAACCTAAAAACCCCCTCTCTGCTGCATGCCTCACCACACCTAAAGCTTCTTCTCACTTTTTCACTCTCTCTCACCAACTCTCAGTTCACTCACCGTCGTTCTCTCTCTCTTGTTCTCCACTCCATCTCTGACAGTGTTGCTTTGTCTCTGGCGGTGCTACTCCTTCCCGGATGACTATCATCTTCCTCCTCGATCTAAGCCAGCATTAGAGATCCTCAGCTCCTCCATGCAAAGTCTCCAACATGCCACCGTTTTCAACCGTCCTCCACGAGGACCACTACACTACGCTATCATCACCACTGAATGTCTAAAGGAGGGGAGAACTTTGTTGCTCGCCCCAGAGCTACACCTGAAGCTGTGACCCGTTACCCAACCCAAAAACCTGAATCTTGCAAATTAGTTTCTAGGTGTGTTTTTCGAGTTTTCAATTTTTCCTACTTAATTGCATTTTTTATTGTGAATTGGTTGGAACTTAGAAGTTGAAAGTTAGAATTAATTTTTGTGATTTGGTTGGAACTTAGATTTCTAAATCGATTAGCACATGGTTTTGTGATTTACGTGTATCTGGGTTAGATATTGGAGTTGAATGTTTTTTTAATTTGAATATTGTAGTTGAATCATTCACAGTGTTATTTTGGTTTTGTGATTTGCGTGGGTTGGATTGGATATTGGAGTTGAACGATTCACAATTTTCTTTGGTTGATTTCTGTTTTGGTTTTGTGGATTGGTTTAACCGATTAAGAGAAATTTATGTTAAGTTTTTTTATGAATGAAATGCATGGCCTGATGTGAATATGTGATGATATTGATGAATTGAATTGATTCAATTAAAAGTTTGTAAGTTGAAACAACTTAAATTAAAAATTTAAACCTAGAATATTAAAGTTACAAACTCGTAAAGACTTAAATAATTAATTGGCACATTCTTAAAATTTGTGAAAATGTATTTCATTTTTAGTATTTGGGTATCAGCTTTATGCTTTATGTAAATAATTAATTTAGTATAAAATTATCCTATTGTAACATAATAATAATTCGATTGTAGTTAATGATAATATTTGAGTATTAGCTTTGGGTAAATAATTAATTGAGTATAAAATATGCTGAATTATTTGGTAATATATATGTGTGAGCTATCATAAATATTTATAATAGATAATGTGTGAAAGTAGTGATGTAAACGTGTCCAAAAGAAACTTTTTTTCAAATTGTGAACATGTTGTATGCTCCAATCATTTATACATAGACTTATTTATGTCAATTAAAAATCGTGAAAGCAACTTATATATTTAAGAACCAAATATAGAGTGGTGTATATAATATTATGGTTTGCTAGATATGAAAAGAAGATTCAAAGTTATAAGTAAGAAAAAAAAAACATTTCTAAAGAAGTTATATCCTTGAACTTGATCCTCATGTTATGAATGTATCCTTCAACTTGATCATCATGTCTTAAATAGATGTGAACAAACAATTGTATAAAATATGTTATTCACTATTTGACGATTATGAAAATCATACCCTTCAACTTGATCTTCATGCTTGAAACTTTCAGTTGAAATTGTTCGAAATTATTGGAAATGGAAATTGTTTATATATGTTCTGTGGTTATTGGAAATAGAAATTGTTTATGTATGTTTTGTGTAATTATATATGTTGAATAATTGAATTGTTAGTTTTTGACTTATAGTGAATTGTGTTTGATGAAATTGAATTGTATATAATATAATCATACAAAATGAGTAATATTATATAAGATGGACATACATATTGTGTAATGAAATTATGTGTTATTTATTTTGATATATGTATATTTTGTGATTGTTGAAATTGAAAATTGTTTTATGAATGTTTTGTGATTATTGTAACTGGAAATTGTTGAAAATTGTTGGAAATGGAAATTGTTTATGTATGTTTTGTGATTGTTGGAAATAGAAATTGTTTTATGAATGTTTTATAATTATTGGTAATGGTAATTGTTGAAAATTGTTGAAAATGGAAATTGTTTTATGAATGTTTTATGATTATTGTAAATGGAAATTGTTTATGTATATTTTGTGATTGTTGGAAATGGAAATTATTTTATGAATGTTTTGTAATTATCGGAAATGGAAATTGTTGAAAATTGTTAGAAATGAAAATTCTTTATGTATTTTTTATGATTGTTGTAAATGGAAATTGTAGAAAATTGTTGGAAATATAAATTGTTTATGTATGTTTTGTGATTGATGGAAATGAAAATTATTTATGTATGTTTTGTGTAATTATGTATGTTGACAAATTGAATTGTTAGTTTTTGACTTATAGTGAATTGCGTACAATGAAATTGAATTGTGTATGATGTAATCATACAAAATGAGTTATATTATATAAGATGGACATGTATATTATGTAATGAAAAGTATGTGTTATTTATTTTGATGTATGCATTCATTTATTTTTACAGATAGATGGAAGGAAGTTCAAATACTGCTGATCAACTCACTTCAAGAAGATACAATAATCTAGCTTAGGCTCATGCTGTGGTTTCCAATATGAGGAACCATACTATTTACTTGTTTGTAACAAACATTGGAAAGGTGGAGGAATCATCTGATTAAAGAAACATTTAGCTTGGGTTAAAGAAGATGTGGAACCTTGTAAAAAATTAAGCTATGATGTGAAGTAGCAAATGAAAATATTGCTTGAAGAATATCAACATGAAAGAGATAGAAGGGAAAGGTCGAATTTTTAAATTGTTAGTGGAAGTTCGTTTTCTAGTTTCCATGGTGACTGGGGAAAGGTTGAAGGTAGTAGTGGTAGTAATGGTAGTGGCACTGATACTGCTCCATCCTAATCTTATGAAGAAGTACCTGAACCTGATGTGAGGAAGGGAATAAGTCACGTGACTAATTTTTTTGTATCATGAACAACTCCTCGAGCCCAACCTTCAATTCATAGTGCAATGCAATCAAAAAATGTGACTCACAATGTCGATATGACAGTAGCTAGATGGTGGTATGATACAGGTTCATCATTCGATGCTTCTCAATCTTACTATTATCAACTTATGATGGATACAATAGCCTCTTATGGTTCAGGATACAAAGGTCCTTTGATTGATAACTTAAGAGGTAAACTTTTAAGCGTTCTGTTTCTGAAATTAGAAGTTATTTGGTTAAAAGAAGAGTGAATTGGGCTAGTTATGGATGTTTAATCATGTGTGATGGTTGGACAAATAGTAGAAAAGAGCCTATTATTAATTTTTTTGGTTTATTTTACAAATGGTTCTATATTTTTGAAATCTATTGATGCATCTGGATTTATTAAGAATATAGAGACTCTTTTTGCAAAATTTTATGAAGTTATGAATGTAGAAGGGCCAGAAAACATTATTCAGTTTGTTACTGACAATGATTTCGCTTATAAAGAGGCAAGAAAAAGGTTGCAAAATAAGTATAATTCCTTTTTTTTTGGACTCCTTGTATTGTACATTGCATTGACCTAACGTTGGAGAATATAGGAGATCCTAGGTATTTTCCTGTTACTGATGAAACTATACAGAGAGCTAAAAAGGTGACCAAGTTCATCTATAATCATGCATGAGTATTGAATTTAATAAGAAAGGAATTTACCAATGGTAGAAATTTGTGTCATCATGCTATGACAAGATTTGCAATATATTTCTTATCACTTCAGTTTTTTGTTACTATAAAGAAAGAGTTAAGATAAATGTTTATAAGTGATAGGTGGACTACATCTCAACATGCTAGGTCTAATGCTAAAGTGGAGGTTTGTAAAATTATATTAGAAGATAGAGAATATTGATCCCAATGCCAATTTGTTATCCGAGTTTGTGAGCCTTTAGTGAGAGTGTCTCGCTTGGTTGATAATGAAAAAAAGCCAACAATGGTTTTTTTTAATGCCGTAGAGAGAGCGACAAAAGCAATCAAGGACCATCTAAAACATAAACCTTTTATGTACACACCGTATCTTCCAATCATTAATGAGAGAACGGAAAGACAACTTTCTTCTTCGTTGTTTAAAGTTGGGGCGTTTTTAAATCCTAGTGTCTATTTTAGACTGGATCTTACTAAGTAAGATGAAGTTAATAGAGGATGCTTTAACTATTACAACAATTGTTAACATTGATGCAATGCAAGATCTCGTAAACTCACAAATGGAGCTTTATAAATTGTTTTATGGGAATTTTGGAATGTCGATTTCTATTCGACAAAGAGGAAAACTTTCTCCAGGTATTAGTTGTTTCCTTTTTCTTATTTGTTGAAATTAATTATCACTTTGTTTTATTTATAACGCTACTTTTGTTATCTTACGACATACAGTTTCTTGGTGGGATCAAATCGAAATGGTATTCCAGAATTGAAAAGGATTGCAATTCAAATTTTAAGTCAATGCATGAGTGCAACAAATTGTAAACGAAATTGGAGCAGATTTGAATTTATCCACTCCAAGAAAAAATAGATTGGAGCATAAGAGGTTGAATGACTTAGTTTTTTAAAGCTTTGGGAAAGGTATATTATAATCATTATTATCATTACTATTTTTGATATAATTTCTTACAATTTTTTAATAAGTAAATTTATTGTTTACTAGGAGTCTTGATAGTACAAGTAGTTCAACTGATCCAATTTCTATTAATAATATTAATCTTTTAGCATATTTAATTTTTGAAGAACCAAATTTTAGTAGATGTCAATGACTTGGAAGACAATCTTGGATAGGAAAGTATTAACATATCATTTGGTGCATTAAATTTGAATGATAATGATGATGAAGCTCCTCTTAGTGATGAAGATTTTGCACCAAATGATAACTAGAGTCAGTGTAGTTATTATAGTGGGTATCCCTCTGTAGATGATTGAATTTTGTTCTAAGTTTTTGTTTTTTATCTTCTTTTAATGTTACTTATATTTGATGTATATGTTAAATTCTATATATGTAATGTAATTGTAAATTTTTTGTTTCAAGTTTAACTTCTACTTGATTGTTTCTTCATCACGAATTCTTGTTGTAAATTGTAATAATTTGAAAGTTAAAGATATTTATTGTTCGTTTTTATTGGATGTTTTGATGTAATTATTATTTATTATATGATAAAATTTGTGTTATTGTAATATTTTAAATACTTTGTATTATTCTTAATTTTATATTTGTATGATGATGATTGTGTTTTTTCATATTAATTGTGATTATTATTTATATGTGAAATATTTAAAAATTATTGTTATTTCATATTAATTGTGATTATTATTTATTATTATTATTTTTAAAGATAGGGTTAATGTAAACATATAAAGTATACAATACAACTATACAATATACCATTGAATTATTATGTAATTTTTAAAAAAAATTAGGAACTATTTCATAAATTTAAAAATTGCCCAAATCGGTACCCAGTATTGATCGGTACCAATATAATATCGTACTAAAATCCTATCCTGTACTAAATCCGGTATAGTATTCACAACTTTGGTTAATATCCTAAGTGGCATCCCCACATAAACCCCTTGATGCAAATTTATTCCCTCATAACCCTAGTTAGATAGTCCAATCCATAACATTAAAGCCTTTTAAGAGGTAGCTTTAGATACATTTGTACATAATAAGGCGTAAGTGGTAATCTCATTAGCTTGTCAAATTAGTTAAGAAAAAACAATCAAAGACAATTGTTTATTATTATTATTATTATTATTATTATTACTACCACCACCACCACCACCACTCCTACTCCTAAAATAGATTTGAGATTACACCATTGTCTTAATTAAGAAATTCAAATTAGTAGTAAAATTATTTTAATTGTACTTTCATCAAGATTAAATATTAGTAAAAAATAAAAATAAAATAATTATGATTCTTTTTCGTAAAAATAGCAATTCATATCATAAACGAAAGTAAAGAATATCTAACAAATGTTTTGGTACTTATTAAAGAGTAATTACTAAACTAATGTGCTAATGGAACTTATATCTTATAAAAAATTACTTATATTACCATAAAAATCTTTATTTGATAATTTTTTTGATTAATCCTTAATATTCATAAACTTATTTTGTATAAAAATAATTAAATTTTGATATAATAGTTACTATTTAGATATAATATGTAACTTATATAGAAATAGTTAAGTAATTTAAACAATTTTATCACCCTAAAACAATTAACAATAATATTTTGATGTTCTTGTTAATAAAGGGAATTATCATATTATATTGAATTTAATATTTGAAACTAAAATTTTCAAACATCCATCATAATTCACTTACTAATCTGTAATCGATTTCTATAGAATAAACACAACTTTTGTAAAATTTTGAGTTATGATAATAGATTTTTAAATGAAATAACTTAGACGAATTAAAATTTTTAACTTACCTAGTTTTAATGAATAGTTAATATTACAAGTAATCTTTCTAACACATTAAGAGTCGAGACGAATACAAAATACTAATTTGAAATAAATTAACTTAATTAAAAAAGATTAAAAACTTTAAGCGAACAATTTAAAAATTTTGAACTTATTAAATTAAATATAATTTTAAATTAAACTCTATCTACAAATTAATATTAAAATTTATCAAAAACATTCATTAAGAAAACTAAATTTAAAAATTGTTACTAATAAAATTATTTCCTTTTATTAGAATCAATTGAATCTGGTTAATTTATTTTTGAAAATATTATTTCATATTATTTTATTATTTTATTTTTCAATCAATTAAATTTGCAATTTACAATTATTATTTAATGACTCTAGCAAGGCTTAAATCTATACAAATTTATGAAGGGTTACTTGGTTTATTCTCATTGTACTTAGTTTTGTTCTACTTGTTACAATGAACTTCTGTAGTTTTTATTTTTCTAACAATAAATTGATGCATACAACTAAATGCTTGATTTTTTTAAAAACTCTTTACATTCATATCTTCTTGATAATTTTTTTTGTTAAAGTTCTAATTTTTATCACCTAAATTGTTGTAATTCTTTTGATACACATTGTTGATAAATATTGTATTTTATTATTTATTTATTTTCTCTCTTTAATGTTTATCACTTATTTGTAATTTTTTATTGTATTACTACTATACAATTGGTTTTTTAAACACATTTATATCTTAATCTACCGAAAACAATATCTACTCTGTAAAGATAAAGTTGCGTACTATCAAACTTTCCCAAACTCTACATTAGTAGATATTCAAACTGAGTTTTATGATGATAAATCTATCTATTAAAAGTTCTAGTCAATTAGATCATAATTTATTTCCCATTTCTAGCCATATATGATTTGATTTTTTTAACTTCAACTTAAAATTTAAAGTAAAGATGACAATCTAACCCAAACCCGACCCAACCTCTCCAACTCGAAGTCAACAAGCCATGGGCCAAACTCAAGTCGAGGATGTTCTAACTTAGCCCTACCCAAAGCCCAATTGAGAACATATTGTCATAAACGACAATTTTTAAATTCTTTTAAAAAACCAGCCCGACCTAGCTCAAAGGCCTAAAGCAGCCTATGGTCAGATTGAGCTATGAGTTGAGAATCTCCAATCCATCAGATTATGAGCCAACCAGCCCATAGGTTGGGCCGATTCAAACCCAAATCGCATTGCCATCCTTAGTTTAAAGCTTTTTTCTTCCAAAAGAGTGTAGGACCCAAACCATTGGTACCCCAAATTCTGGTTACCTCAAAGATAATAATTGCAAACCAGACCAAACTGTCTGGTTACCTGAAGTCCTGCGCAATTTGTAACGATATCTAAAAACTTAAATGAAAAGACCCAAGTTCAATGGTTGAACTCCAACACCTTGAAACCGGCTACAGTTGAGGGATATGACGAAATATACAAGCGCTCTTTTGTTGGTTCAATCACATAAGACTATTACATCGATAATAATGTCGCCATGGGCATTCACGGTCCAGTAGCATTCCAGAATATTATGAATTTGATCAGGTTGCTTTGTAGTGAAATTCGTCAATTGTAGAGTATATCAGGCCTTCATCTTCAAGTGATCTCATGGATTCCCTGGCAAAGAAAACAAAGTACACGTTAGATTAAGTCGACCTTGCGCAAGAGAGACGAGTGAGAGAGGGGGAAATTACTTGATCTTCTCTAGAGGAAGTTTGAGCTGTTGACAAACTTCATTCATGTGCATTCCTTTTTCCTGTCCGCTGAAGAATAAATCATTCGACGAGTTTCGTTAAAATGGCAGGGACAGTAAGGTTAAATATCAATCAAACTATTAGACAGGTACATTGAACACATGCATTTGGGACTAATAGTAGTTCGCTTCAACAAAAAAGGATAAACAATAATTCAGAACTTATGCAGAACTATCGGAATTAGAACAAGCTATAGCTATACGAAAACTTAGAAAAATGACTTTTGGAAATATTTTGAAGAAAAAGCCACAAAATGAAACTCACATGCTTGAAGATTGTCGCAGAAATTCAAGGACCAATTGATCACAGTCCTTCAGTCCGTCCACACTGTATTGCCTGGACAACTGAGAAAATACAAGTAGACCGTTAGTTCAAATATTTATGGAAATGAGGCTAATTGGAATGCATCTTCATTTGGTGCAATACCGGACTGGATATGGCAGTCTGATATCCACTAGATAGAGTCCGAGGTTCTGCCATCTGATGCTGAGTTGTAGCGCCCCCTTGCAACTTTGATCAAGGCAAATGCATGTCAATCAATATAAAAAGCACACAACACTTGGAACATATAATATAACAAGTGATCTTGAGTTCTTTTGCTTGAACGGTTCTAAAGATCAGTACCTGTTTGCAATTTTGCAAATGAGAATAAATGCAATCAAGAAAATGAAAGGTAATCTCATCAAAGTTTGTCAAAGGCCTGCAAGAAACAAAGAAATCCAAGTTTCATTTGATGGCATGAATAGTTCTTAACAGAATAAATATGAGAAGAGGAACACAAATAAGTCAAAAGATGCGCTGGCCGCTCAAACTTCCAAAGCGAGGAGGCACCCAATTTATAGATCTGATTGTTGGTAATTAGATATAAAGGAAAGAAATATCAAGAAGAAACAAATGCAGGGCAACTTTAACAGAAATTGCAAATGCAAACTTCAAAATCACCACTCTACCAGATCTATTTCAGAATTCCCCGGATTTTTCTTCATTGTTTATGCTTGAATAGGACTTCCCAGGTAGATAGGGCAGTTTAGAGGACTCAGTACTTGAACAGAAACTTCTATCTAGAAACCTTGTTGAAGCCATACCTTACAGAGAAAGCAACTAATTGGACTCTGCCTTGGAAACTTTTCAGGTGTCCATTCACACGAACATACATTCCATCCCTTTTGTAAAATAACATTAGAAAATTATAACCTCTCAGCACATAAACCAACACTGCATACTTGGAAATAAGGCAACACAAAAGAGAAAAAGGACAAGAATGAAAATGTACCGTATTGCCTCCACTTCCATCGTGTCAAAACCCTCATTTACCCTGTTTAAATAGTCAATTATATGTGAAGTTGATTCTGGAAAGAGTACAAGTTTAAGCAAACGGCTTGCATCTCAGTTCAAGTATTAGCAGGTAGAGGAATGAAACATGTCCTTGTTAACAACTAACACTATCCATCAACTACTCATGTTGAAGTATAATGAATTACCATCTTCTGCAACCTATTCGACCTGTTCCATCATCCACGACGAAATTGACGTCAGTAACCTTTTCAGTTTTGTCAAATACCATTCCAACTACCGTAACCTACACCAAAAACATACAAATAGTTTCGATTTATGCATTGAAGAAATATACAATTAATACTATTGCACATACCTGATACCAAAAAGAAAAAGAACAAGCTTCTTAGGGACAGAGTTATAGAATACTTACATTGCTTGCATCCACATTATTTATCACAAAGTTGGATTTCTCATCGCCGGATTGAGAAGCTTGGCTGATCTGCTTCACTGTTACCGGAAACAAACCTTGAGAATCCCTACTCTGAAGGAAAGACAGTTTATCGACGAGAAAAGGAGGGTTAAGATTTTTAAAGAACGGTACGAATAACATGCGAACGGAGATCCAATGGCTTACTTTTGCAGTTGATGCAGAGGAATCGGACTGAGTTGGCTGAGAGGAAACTAATCCGCCACCAGAGGAGGAATCGAACTGGCTGCTTGAAAACATCTTTGATGCGTATAGCCGGAAACTAGGAGGAGAGAAATAGGAACCAACTTCGAGTATTTGGAAATATAGGCAATCAAGATTACAAACATAAAGTCAGAACCTGTGATTGCAGGTTTCCCGCCGATTTGGCACTTCAGTTTTTACAGTTCCCGCTCCTATTTCCTTCGCGCGTTCACTAATCACTAAAACCCTGACTATAACTAGATTTTATATTAAAATTTTCTTATTTAATTATTACGATTGCTAGGAATTCTTCGATCAACTTTATAAAATTTCATTTTAATATTTTAATGCTAATTGTTAATTTAAATATATTATGAAGATATCATTAATTAATTAATTGAGTTATTAATTATGTTTAATAACCTGTTTTCATACATATTAATTAAACTTATAAAAATACAATGGAAATAAAATTTACCTGTTTTATTTTTTTCCAATTTTTTAAAATGAAGTTATTATAATTATGGAATATTTCATTTATTCTTCTATGGAATAACTAAACATTGCTTTAGATTTTTTCTTTTACTCTTAAAGATTAATTATTTAGATCAAAGAAAGAATATTAAAATAATCTTACATTTTATTTGAAATTATTAATCTATAATTGTCTCTTTTTATGAGCATTCAACCACGAGACAAATTAAATTGGCTTCTTACTTTACTGCGGGATGAGATAAAACAAAAGTGAAGATGACTAGACCACAACCTTAAGAGAAAGTGGCAAGAGGATATCACACTCACTACGAGCCAAAGTTATGAATATCGTATTGGGCTTAGTATCGGATTGAATTTTGGAACGGAATTGTACCAGTACAGGTGAGTATCGGGTACCGTTTCGGGTAATTTTTAAAATTTATGAAATAGTCCCTAAATTTTTTAAAATTTGTAAAATAGTTCATTAGTTATTGTACAGTTGTACTGTATACTTTACTAGTTTACTGTTTACATCAACCATGTTTTCAAAAATTTTAATAATAAATAATAATGACAATTAATATGAAATAACAATACTTTTTAAATATTTCACATATAAATAATAACCACAGTTAATATAAACAAAGACAATCATCATCTTACAATTATTAATTTAAGAATAATACAAAATTTTAAAATATTACAATAATACAATTTTATCATTTTAATAAATAATATTACATCAAAAGATTCAAAATATCCAATAAAAAGAACAGTAAATATCTTTAAACAATTTACAAAAAGAGTTGATGACAAAGAAACAATCAAGTAAAAGTTAAACCTGAAACAAAAACATTGCAGATACATTACATATATAGAATTTAACATAAACATCAAATAGAAGTAACATTAAAAGAAGAGGAAAAACAAAAATCTGGAATTTAATCGTCAATGGGAGGAAACCTGCTAGAACTGCACTGACGCTAGTGATCATTTAGTACAAAATACTCATATTGAGAGGAGCTTCATCATCATTCAAATTTAATGCACCAAATGACATGTCAATGCTTTTTCATCCAAGATTATATTCTAAATCCAAATCATTCACATCAACCAAATTGGGTTCTTCAGAAACTCAATCCGCCAAAATATCAATATTATCAATGGCAATTGGATCAGTTGAACTACTTGTGCTATTAAGACTCCTAGTAAACAATTAAATTTAATTATTAGAAAATTATAAGAAATTATATCAAAATTAATAATGATAATAATCAAAATAACATATCTTTCCCGAAGCTTTAAATTATAATGAACAAAAACCAAGTCATTCAACCTCTTATGCTCCAATCTATTCCTTTTCTTTGAGTGGATAAATTCAAATGCGCTCCAGTTCCGTTTACACCTAGTTGCACTCACACATTGATTTAAAATCCGAATCACAAACCTTTTCAATTCTAGAACACTATTTCCGAATTGATCCCACCAAGAAATTGCAAGTTATAAGATAACAAAAGCAGTGTTATAAACAAAATAAAGTGATAATTAATTTTCAACAAATAAGAAATAGGAAATAACTACCTAGAGAAAGTTTTCTTCTTTGTCGAATATCAATCGGCATTCCAAAATTCTCATAAAACAACTTGTAAAGCTCCATTTGTGAGATTAAAAGATCTTGCATCGTGTCATGAGGAACAATTGTTGTAATTGTGAAAATCATTCCTTTATTAACTTCAACTTGCTTTATAAGATTCAGTCTAAAATACACACTAGGATTCAAAAATACCCCAGCTGCAAACAATGGAGAAGAAAGTTGTCTTTCCCTTCTCTCATTAATGATTGAGAGATATGGTGTGTGTGTATAAAGAAGGCCTATTTTTCAAATTGGCCTTGATTGCTTCCATCGCTCTTTCCATAGCATAAAAAATATAACCCATTGTTGGCTTTTCTTCACTATCAGCCAACCGAAACACTCTGACCAAAGGCTCACAAACTCAGATAACAAATTGACATTGTGACCAAAATTCTCTATCTTCTAGTATAATATTACAAACTTCCACTCCAGCATTAGACCTAGCATGCTAAGATGCAACCCACTTATCACTTGTAAACATTTATCTTAACTCCTTCTTCATCGAAACAAAAGATTGAAATGATAAGAAATTTGTTGCAAATCTTGTCACAATAGGGCGACACAAATACCTACCATTGGTAAATTCCCTTCTCATCAAATTCAAAACTTATGCACGATTATAAATGAATTTTATCACCTTCTGCGTAGTCTCATTAATAACAGGAAAATACCTAGGATTCCCTATATTCTCCAGCATTAAGTCAATTCAATGTACAACATAAGGAGTCCAAAAAAAATGAATTATAGGTATTTTTTTGCAACCTTTTCCATGCCACTTTATAAGCGGAATCATTGTCAGTAATAAACTAAACAATGTTTTCTGGCCCTACTTCATTCACAACTTCATCAAATATCCCAAATAAAGTCTTAGCATTTCTAATAAAGCTAGATGCATCAATAGATTTCAAAAACATGGAGCCATTTGAAGAATAAACTAAAAAATTTATAATAGGCTCTTGTCTTTTATTTGTCCAATCATCATACATAATTGAACAACCATAAGTACCCCAACTCACTCTTCTTTCAGCCAAATAATTTCTAATTTTAGAAACAACACAACTCAAAAGTTTACCTCTTAAGTCATCAATCGATGACCCTTTGTATCCTGGACCATAAGAGGCTATTGCATCCATCATATGTTGATAATAATAAGATTGAGAAGCATTGAATGACGAACTTGTATCATACCACCATCTAGCTACCACCATATCGATATTGTGAATCGCATCTCTTGATTGCATTGCACAACGAATTGAAGGTTAGGCTCCAAAAGTTGTTCGTGGTGCAAAGAAACTAATCATTTGTCTTATTCTCTTCCTCACATCATATTCTTCATAATCCTGAGGCTGAGATGGAACACTACCAGTACTACTTCCACCTTCAACATTTCCATAATCACCATGAAAACCAAAAAACGAACTTCCACTACCAATTTCAAAATTCAATCTTCCCCTTCTATCGTTCTCAAATTGATGTTCATCAAGTAATGTTTTCATCTGCCACTTCACATCATGACTTACTTTTTTACATGCTTCCACATCTCCTTTAACCCTAGCTAAATGCCTTTTCAATCGGGTGATTCCTCCACCTTTCAAATGCTTGTTACAAAACAAGCAAATGGTATGATTCTTTTGACCAAGAATCGTACCAGCGTGAGCCCAAGCCAAATCACTGTATCTTCCTGAAATAGGTTGATCGGGAGTATTTGAACTTTCTTCCATTTATCTGTACACAAAAATAAATAACACATAATTTCAGTACACAAAGACAATTTGCATATCCATCTTATATAATATAACTCATTCTGTATGATTACATTACATACAATTCAATTTCAAGGAACACAATTCACTATAAGTCAAAAGCTAACAATTCAAGACATTCAACATATATAATAACATAAAACAAAACATACTTCAACAATCACAAAACATTTATAATTCCATTTTTTTCCAACAATTTGCAATTTCAACAATTACAAAACAATCATAATTCTATTTCCATTCCATTCCATTTCCAACAATTTCCAATCCTAACAATTACAAAACAATCATAATTCGATTTCTATTCCATCCCATTTACAATAATTTCTAATTACAACAATTACAAAACATTCATAATTTCATTTCCATTCTTAACAATTTCCAACAATTTTCTATCCCAACAATAAAAAAACATTCATAATTCCACTTCTACTTTCAACAATTTGCAATTTCAACAATTACAAAACAATCATAATTCGATTTCCATTCCATTCCATTTCCTACAATTTCTAATCCTAACAATTACAAAACAATCATAATTCGATTTCCATTCCATCCCATTTACAACAATTTCCAATTGCAACAATCACAATACATTCATAATTTCATTTCTATTCCTAACAATTTTCAATTCTAATAATCATAAAACATTCATAATTCCACTTCTATTTTCAACAATTACAAAACAATCATAACTCCATTTCCATTCCATTTCCAACAATTTCCAATCCTAACTATCACAAAACGTTCATAATTCCATTTCTAACAAACCATAATATTATGTACACTATTTTATATTTCGTTCTTAAATATATATGTTGCTTTTACAATTCTTAATCGACATTAATGACTATAAGTATAAATGATTGGAATCTACAAGTGTACAATATATTCACAAATCACAATTTGATAACAAATAGTTTTTTCAGAAATATTTATTACATCACTACTTTGTAGTTTGTACTTTCACACATTACCAATTTTAAATATTTATGATACCCTACA
>JAOSBN010000179.1:24306468-24325667 GCA_027563595.1 Erythroxylum suave
AATGTAAAACAACTCCCTTTTGAAGCCCATCGAACTCAAGCCATCGCTACATCTTCAAGAGGAAATGGTGTTTAGCCGCGCATCACTTCGGGAGCACTCATTACTGCAAATACTTCGACAACATCCATGGCAACAACAACTAGGTGAGATCGACGATGAAAAATGAAGAAGATTGGTGATGGATGAATGTTGAGAGTGAAAATGTCGAGTGTTTTTTTGTCGACTCTCCCTCCCAGAATGTATTTTCTTGTCTCTGCTCTCTTTCATCTGTTTGTGTCTCCCGAATGACCTAATTTAGCATGTTTTTAAATGTAGGGTCGCGGGCTGGGTCGGAACAGTGGGATAATTTTTCAAATATGGTCAGGTTTTTGATGTTTTGCCACGGCGACAGATCGGATCGCCGCGGCGTTGCGTCTACCCTGGATCCTTTGCCGCGATATGGGAATTAATCTTCGTCGCAGCGTGCTTTCCCCACAAGTTTTGCCTATTCTTCATTCTTCTCCGTGGCGACAGATGGGCTCGTCGCGGCGTTCTTCTTCCAAAGGCTTATCTCCTGTTGACTTTGACTCCCTTCTCCTTGAGCATCCTACAATCAAAGAAATAGCAATTTGCAGTATCAATTGTTCTTAGAAAACTTAAGAGATGCAATTAATACCAATTGTGACAATTTTTACTGTCAAATTGCATTAAATAAAAGTGCACACTCAAGAATTAATTTCAGCACAAAATCGAAAATTAGGAGTCGAAAAGCATAGTGAAGGCCATAAAAGTGTTGCCAATTTAGATAATAAGCTTGGGCTCAATCAATTATATCTTCTAGCATGTTCGCAAAAATTGTCATCATGCATCTCTGAAATGTGGCTAAAGCGTTGCAGAGTCCGAAGGGCATCCTTCTATATGCAAACGTATAATAAGGGCAAGTGAAAGTGGTTTTCTCTTTATCAACAGGGTAGATGAAAATTTGATTGTAGCTTGAGTATCCATCTAAGAAAAAATAAAATGAATGCCTAGCTACCCTTTCTATCATCTGGTCTATGAATGGGAGGGGAAAGTCATCCTTCTTAGTCGCTAAGTTAAGCTTCCGATAGTCTATGCATACTTTCCATCCTATGGCTGTTCTTGTCAAAATTATTTCTCCACTTTTGCTTTCTATCACCGTTATTCCTCCCTTTTTAGGTATGCATTGCACCGGGCTGACCCACTCACTATCAGAGGTGGGATAAATTATCCCTACATATAGGAGTTTGATGATTTCCTTCTTGGCTACTTCCTTCATATTAGGATTCAGCCTCCGTTGATGCTCACGCACTGTTTTACAACCATCTTCAAAATTTATTCGGTGCATGTAGACATTTGGACTTATTCCTTGAATGTCTGCAATCTACCACTCGATAGCTTTTATTTGTTTCTTAATAACCTTCGCCACGTTACTTTCCTGTTTTTACTCAATTGGTTAGAGATTATTATTGGTAAGTTTTACCCTTACCTAGAAAAGTATACTTGAGGTGTGCAGGTAAAGGCTTAAGTTCTAATGTTGGAGGCTTCTCTGAAGATGGTGGAGTGGGTGCTTTGGTCCGAACTAATTTGTCTTGATGTTCTGGAACATTTGTCCCCTCAATCTCATCCTTTTCTGTAGATTGAGGATTATGGTGTTCATTGTCATCTTCTACTTCTAATGAGTTTACTTCTACAATGCAACTCTCAATTTGTTCTTACAGTTTGTGATCCAATATTTCGACCTTCATGCATGCACTGCTTGTTATTGGATTCTTTAGGACCTTATTCATATTGAATTCAACTTGATCTTCTCCTATTTGAAATGTCAATTTACCTTCGTGAACATCAATTATGGCCTTTCCTGTATTTATAAAAGGTCAACTTAGGATTAAAGGATAATTCTTATCTTCTTCAAAATCCAGAACCACAAAATCCATGTGAACAATGAACTTGTCCACTCTCATCAGTACATCTTGCACTATTCCCAACGACCTTTTAATGGACTAGTCTACCAATTGAATTAACATTGAGATAGGCTTGACCTCTCCCAATCCTAACTTCCTAAATATTGATAAAGGCATAAGATTAATGCTAGCTCCCAGATCGCACAATCACTTCGCAAATTCCAACTCACCATCTATATAAGGTATTGTAAAACTTCCTGGATCTTTCAATTTTGACAGTATTTAACTGGTGATTATTAAACTACACCTACCAGTTAGGGTTACCATCTGATTATCCTCCCAAGTATGCCTTTTCAATAATATATCCTTAAGAAATTTTGCATAATTTGGCATATGTTCTAATGCCTCCACAAAAGAAAGATTGATCAATAACGTTCTTAATTTTTCAACAAACATGGCAAATTGTTCATCTGACTTCTTCTTTTTTAATCGTTAAGGAAATGGCACCTTGAGTTGATAGGGTGGAGGTGCAACATAAGGAGGGTATTCACTCATATCCACTTCTCCTTCCTTCTCTTAATTCTTCTCTGGCTGGGCAGGTTCCTTTCTTGTTCTTATGGTTGGTTCAAGTTCCCTCCCACTCTGAAGTGTGATAGCCTTTATTTGCTCCTTCAATTTTATTCCTAAAGTGCTAGGAACAATTCCACACTTCTGCCTAAAGAAGGCAATTGTCAGTTGGATCACTTGGGCTTCCAAATTATGAATGGAAGTTGTATGTCTCTTAGTAATTTGCTCAAACTTATTTTCTAGCTTCTTGTGTGCATCATCTAAGGTCCCAAGCTTGTCTAAGATTTTATCCAAATTCGAATTCATCGAGCTTGTTTTGTCTTGTTGGAAGCTCGATTGGCCTTAGGGTCTTAACTGCCCTCCATTGTTGTTGTTCGACCAAGAGAAGTTTGGGTGATTCTTCCATTTAGGGTTAAAGGTATCAGAGTAAGAATTATTACCTCCTCCACATCTGAATTGTGCACCCATGTAATTGACTTGCTCCGAGTTATCTTCTCTCATCAGGTAACAATCCACCTCATTATGATCCACTTGGCCATATAACTCACACTTCATTTGTGCGGCCTTTACTTGACCCAAAGATGACGCCTTCATATTGCTGAGTTGTCGTGTTAAGTTATTGATCTTAGCTTGCATCTCCGTCATTTGATCGACTGCAACAACTCCCTTATGCTCCCTAAAATTAGTAGGTTGCCTACTACGTTCAGCAGCTCATAAATAGCTATTGCTGCCCGTCTCATCTATTAGCTCCTCTGCTTCATTGACCGTCTTTCTCATAAACAATCCTTTCGATGCTGCATCAATGGTGACTCTGGTAGGTTGATTAACTCCATAATAAAATGCCTACAACAGGAATTCCTTGGGTAAGTTGTAGTGTGGGCATCTCCTCTGCAGGTCCTTATAACGCTCCCACGCTTCATAAATAGACTCCCGCCTCCTTGTTGGAAATTGGTAATTTCCTTTATTATCTTGGTGGTCTTCGTCAATAGGAAGTATTTATCTAAGAAGGCAAGCACCAGTTGTTCCCATATTGTAATATTAGCGGGGCTCAGTGAATGATACCAAGCCTTCGCTCTATCTCTAAGCGTGAAAGGAAACAGTCTAATACTCTCCACATCTTCTGGCATTTGAAGATACCAAAAAGTATCACAAATCTTAAGAAAACCCACGATGTGCACGTTTGGGTCTTCATTTGCTAGTCCATAAAATTGGACGTTTTGCTAAAGCATGTTTAGGAGGGTGGGTTTAACTTTAAAGGAGACTACTTGAATAGGCAGTCTAATCACTCCTTGGTTCGCTGGATTGAACCTTGGTCTCATAAAATCCATAAATGTCCTCTATTGCTGCCTTCCAGGGTTGACTTCTTGATCCATGTTTCTTTAGAACTCCTCGGTCATTTGTACTTCCTCGAGCTTTTCTTCTTCTTCTCACCAACCTTTCCTAAGGGCTCGTTCTAAATGTGTGATATCTAAATCTAACGTCTTCGTTGTGTGACTTGAATCCTTCGTGACTCTTGTGTTCTTACAAGAGCATGATTCCTATATAAAACTAAAAAAAAATGAAACAAAGATTAAAACTATTATAATGCCTTAAACTATAGAACCAAATTGCCTTCCCTGGTAACGGCACCAAAAATTTGTTCGCTCAAGGTTACATGTGCTAATTTTTACTATTTATAATCTTAGTAGTTACTGTAAGTACATAGATCATTCGCATAGTACCTAAGGTGTCAATCTGATGAGGAAAGGAACTAGTCCTAAAATCTAAAGCAGCTAAGTTCACAATTCCTAACTAACTACCTAGTGTAGAAATTAAAATTAATCATGAATCCCATATGAGAAATTTAAGCACCAAAAAATAAACAAAATAGCAAATCACACAATTAATCTGACAATCAACCTAGAAATGAACAATTAAGAGAAAGGGGGAATTTATTCAAAATTAAAGAAAATCTACTCAATCATGTAAATTCCAACTTAATGGGCCTACACGATCCTAAGGTGAATTACTCTCTCTCGAGTTATAATTTTGAACCCCTAATTGATAATCCCTAATTTAAATTGTGGAACTGCAATCTCTCGATTTACGATTAACCTAAAACCTAAATTAGTTCTCAATTTTCTATTAACCTACTGGGAATCTATGTTCGATCTCTTGTTACTTAACTCAACTAGTTTGATTCAACTCTCTACCTATCAATCTACCTAACTCTCGTTAGCCTAAATCGATGATTTTCACTCGGCTCACCCCTCAGTTTATTGTCGAGTTACGAAGAATCAAATTGAATCACAATTAAGAATAAACACAATCAAAGAAACTTTATTAATCTTAAGAACAAAACACCATGAAAGTGAGTTTAGACAAAAGATCAACACTCAACAACAAGTATTCCAAAAAATCCTCAAATCTCATACATCAATGAAATTCAAATAAAAATTGAAAGTATTGTCAGAATGGATCTTGGAGGTTGCAACTGCAAGAAACTACTTGTTTCAGGAAGTACGTCACGTCAAGCGTATTTTTGTGTCTCTCTTCTTTTGTCTCCTTCCTTAGTCACTCGATCTCTCTCTAGGTCGCTCTCAGATAATTACAGAATTTCACCTCTTTGCTAAGTCTCTTCACTCTCCTCTTCTCCCCTCACGACTGCTAAGGATTGTTCTATTTATTCTCTGGTAGACCTAGGTCAAACTCAAGGTCGAAACGGTCCGAAAATTAATCCAAAAATTGAATTTTAGCAGTCTGACACAGGGCACGATTGTCAGAATGCATGTCACAATCGTGGCTGGTGCTTTACCCTTTCTGTCACAAGCGTGACTTGACATGCATGATCATGGCCTGACTTGTCGCTTTCTGTTACGATCATAGCTCAAAGTGCAAGATCGTGACCTGGCTGCTTCTTTTTCTTCCCTTTATGTTATGACCGTGGCCTATATGCACGATCGTGGCCCATGTCCTTAAGCCTAAAACTCTTTAAATCTTCACCGTTCTTCCCTGTTTATCCTGTAACACTAGCACATATATCAAAGTACCTCAAAAATATACAATTTAAGCTTAAGATTTACAACTAACCCATAAACATACTTAAATACTCGAAATAACCTAATTAAATTCTAAATGCATGCTCAACCCTCACTTTAACACTAAATGCATAACAAATTAAACTCTAAACATCATGCAAAACACAACTATCAAGTACCTAGTACAATTTTCTTTTAGTGTCCTTCTTCTTTAAAAAGTTCTCCATATTTAGACACCTTTGTTGCTAGCAGTTAGAAATCACAAAATTCCATACCTTGGATTTTGTTTTACAATTCAATATTATGACCTATTTGAGCTAATTTCATATATTTGATTTCTAATACTACAATCTAACATTGACTTTTCATCTTCTTGCAATGAGTGATGAACATGTTGGCATTTTCTCCACTTTTTTGAGTAACTCTAAATAACTGATCTATACTAACTTTTGGATTAGTCCTAAAAAACTAAGTATGAAACAGTCTTTCCATTTCAACTCAAGAAAGGATAGAATCCTTAGGGAATAGACTATATCAAGAGAATTTTGTACCTTTAATGAATTTAGGAATATCCTGACTTTAAAATTATTGAAGTTTTCATAATTAGCTCATTATTAGGGATGGCAATAGGTCAGGCTAGGTTGGGCCCATTCTCAGGCCCGAGAGGCCTTACAATTCTTTTTTTTTAAAATTTAAAACATCGTCGTCTTGTCTATGGCTGTCAATTCTCAGACCAAGCATGGGATCTATTCCTAAGTCTACTAATTCTCCACATTATATAGTGAATCTAGCAATATGTTCAATGGTTGATTATCCATCTTCAATAGAAAATAAGTTGAATATAGGAATTATATAACCACGTGAATAAGGATTCTTATGGTTAATATACCCTTAATAAGGCTTATGGAATTTTGGGTGACCAAACTGTCTTAAACTGGTTCGGCATAATTCCTAGACAACTTCCATATCGACTTGTAATCTCATTTGAAGGGGTTGGGGAGGGGGAATAATAGGATTGTGATTTACTGCTACATTGTTACCCTAAGTTGTATTATGGTTTATTAACTTCAACCTCCACACCAAATCCTTACCTATCTAGAATTTGGGGTTTGATTGCCTATCATCCATCTTCAGGATTAATGTGTAGTGGCATGACTAGAACATTCTCTCTCTTATGAGGAGGGACATATCTTTCTTCTAAAGAAGAAGTAGCTAAAAGGAAGCTATACTTGGTAACTTCCATCGTATTCAATGCAAGATGCCCCACGAATCCTTTGAAAATATGCTTTGTTAAAGCAGAAGAATTATTCCCAATAGTCTGTACTAAAGCGGATGACATTTTATTAACCTTATCTATCAATATTTTGATTTTAAAATTTCATTTATGCGAACAAAGTCATTTTGTTATAACAATTTTGGATTTTTGTCAGTAAGAGAGTTAGCTGAAGGTGAGGCTACCTTCTTAAGATTCTCTACGATCTGGGATAAAAGCCTTCATTCCCGACTACTGTAGGGACTTCTTCACCCAGGGCTAGAGCAACAATAATTCTTTTTCATTCCTTAAATAAAACATCATGTCTCATTGGGCCTACCAAATTGTTGGTGTCAATCTAGAATTCAGGCATATCAGGGAGGAATTCTGTTAAAATTTGTACCTAACTTCTTATTGACGATATAGGTGGGCTTCCAAAAACTTAGAAAATAGAATTATGTGTTACCAAAATGCTAAATGTGTTAGAAAAAGAAATGCTTTGATTTAAACAAAAAGAAAATTACAAGTTACAAAGGGAATTTGAGGTAATAAAAATGAATAAACAATGTAAAGAAAGTTGAAAAAAATAAAAATTGTTTTCTAGTCGATTATCTCTTTACAAATTATCTAGAGGTTTTGTATCTGTTGGGGATTTTTTTGGTTATGGTTGTTAGGTGAAAAATATTGTCCATCCTTTTTTTTTTTTATCCTCTTATAGTCCTTTCAAACTCAACTACCTCAAGTTACTTTTGCTATAACTTCCTAACTTCTAGCCCACTTAACTATATTCTAGTTAACGTCCATCATTTTATCAACTTTTTCATTTTGGAATTCTACATCAAGTACCTCTTTTTTAACTACCTGACTTCCATTCCACTTATTCATGTTTTTTTTTTTGTGTTTGTCACTTACTCCAATACATTCATCCTCCATGTTATAGACTTCAACGAATTTAATACGTTCCTTCCTATGTTTTGGTATTTCACCACCCATAAATTCTCTAGCTAAACATTTTAGGACTCCTTTTCACTTTCTTGGCTGAATTTCTTTTTGGACTATCAATAAGTTGTTTATTGGAAGAGCCCTAAGCAATATTTTATTGCAACTTCAACCATGGATGTTAAGATTATAACTTATATTAAAGTAGGATCCCATGCCAATTGGTTGAAGAACTTTATTTGGGGTTTATATTGATTTGAATTCTAGGTTGTTAGGATTCTTTATGATGACTAATCTTCTATATTCTTTTCCAAGAAAACAAAGAACATTAGTTATGCTAAATATGCCAAAGTTAGGTACTTTAATCTTTGAGGATAGCTTGATAACGGTGATGTAGTTTATAAGTACCAATGATTAAAAAATCAAACTAGTTCGACTGGTTCAACTGTGAAAACCTTTAACCAACCAACTTTTTAATTGAGTTTTTAACTTTTCATTCTAATTTACTTTAACAACCTATGTTGTTGAGGATCGATCAACTTGTTAATTAATTAGTCAATTTTAGTAACTAATCGATTTTTATAAACCAAAATTAATTAATTAATTTTTATTTAATAGTCTCCATTTTCAATTAAACTTTAAATTAAGGATAGTTTCTTTCAATCATATTTCAAATTCTTTAATTTTATTCAATATTCAAATTATTTTATGAGGATCTAATATTAGTGAACCTTTTAAACTTTATATCTTTTGTCTTACTGGTTTAACTTTCAACCTAATTTTTAAAACATTAATGAGTACATTGTAACCATAGATATATAGTTAAGCCACAGACTAGGGGCTTAGGCTTATAGATTTTCATAAAAATTAGGGTAATATAAGCATTATACTATCTTACGATGTTTTTATTATGTGTTTATGATTGTTATTTTACATTTATTACACTTCTCAAGATTAATAAAAGTAAGAATTATGCACTTGTTTTTCACACTATGATAAATAATGCATGCATATGGTTCTCTTATTGTTTATGTGTATATATGATTCTTTCTATCTCAAAATGTGATTTTAACTTCTTTATGGAAGCACATGGAATTTTTTCTATGATTGATCTTTATGCTCAATAACTCTAAATTGAGTGAGTCATCTTTTGGTTGTTCATCTCTATATAAGGTTAATAGTGTTTTTTAGGGATCATGAGTTATGCATGATTTATAATTTATGAGTCACAAATGCAAGTCACACTACACTAGTACCATCCCAAAGAGTTTTGTTAGTGAGTTATTTATGATTGTGATTATGTATAATTGTATGTTAATTATAATATATTCTTTATACTGATATATTTTTAAAAATAGCTCATAAACTTATTAAATTTGCTTTTTGACATAATCGAGTCTTCTTAAAATATTTTCAAAGAAGTTAAATCTTAATTAATTTTGCCCAAATAAGATAATTTTAAAAATTTTTATATATGTGATTTTAATTATTTATTTTTTATTTCAATTTTGGATCAAATAAAGGCACATGGTCCATGATTAAAGTTTGTGATTTTATTATAAGCTTGATTTTCTCAGTAAATTTGTTAGATATAATATGATTATTGTGGGGAGCTATTGGAATACCTTGACGATAAGGCAGGCTCATTCTTCTAACTAAGTATGTCTTTTTTGTCATAAGTAACATTCTTAGGGGTTGATTTCTGTTATTCCTAATTAGACTTAAAACAATGAGACAATCAAGAAAATAGTTGAGTTATTTTTTAATGCTAGGATATTCAACAAACATTAAACTGCTGTTGAAGAAAATGCTAAACGAAGTCAGATTATTGTTATATGCACTAGCCAAGAAAATTGGAGATGCGTTCCAAGCTTTCAATTACGAAGTGGATGTAGTTTCCCAACTAGTTCCTTCTAAGCGTGGGATTGAAGTGGGCTTCATAGACTTGATTCTGCCTCTTAATAGCTTGATGCTGTACGCAACCCGCAATTTTGCGCTTTTTAAGGAGCGCATAGACGTCAAAAGACAGCGAAGAACAGAAAGAAAGGTCAAACGGGCCAAACTTAAAAAGCGAAAAGTGTCTCCGTTTTAGTGCCCAGAGAAACAAACATAAAAAGAGAAAGAGAAACGAGGTTGGGTAAATATATAAAACAAAAACCCAATATTTGAGAAATTTTATTGGCATTGCTCATCCTCATCCAGCAGAGAGAGCGGGAGAGAGCAGAAGCATCTGGACCTTCTTCTGCTTCTTCACTTGTGGGTAACCCAACTCAGCTCTATCCAGAGTTTCCTGATATTCTTTTTATTGATTACTGATCTCTTATCAGAAATCTTTACTTACTGGAAGGGATTCTTGTGAAATCTATCGGACCTTGTTCACGAAGCTCCGCCTATCTTTTTCACTATTGGTTAGGGTTTCTAATTAATTTGTTTTCTCTCCTTGTTTTGCAAATTTCGATAAAAAGTAAGCATAAATTGGTAATTCACACATACAATTCTCTTTCAAAGTAGGTTAACAAGATGCACTAAATACTGTTCAATGAGAGGGCGTTGCACGTATGGTCAACTTTGTTAGGAATGCAATGCAGGACGGCAGGAAGCCTATGTTCGAGTGACCAAGAGTGAGTACTGACTTTAGCTTTAACCAGAAGCTGAATTACCTTCCTTTGGATTTTGCGCAGCTTCATTCATGAAGAGAGGAGAAAGGAAGTTGTATTTCTCTCATCGTAACGTAGCCCTTCATTCACCTAGTCATCTTTCTTGCTGGCTTTTGTGAACTGAGACTCCATCTACTGGCCCTTTGAATTGTTGAGCTCTTGAGTTTTAACTTTTCCAAGTAAAGGGCTCTTATTATGCCTGCTGTTTAAGTACTCTTGCCCAGCAATATCATCTAGAAAGTGGGATGCTCAGAATGCGTACTTGTTTGTTAATTACTCTTGTCTGGCAATTTCACCCAGCAGTTGGAATTCTTAGAATGCATGCTTCTTGAGTAACTACTCTTGACCAGCAATTTCATCCCACAGGTCGGCTTCTTGCAACTTGTACATTTCTATTGAAATATGAGTCAGAATTAAGGGCAGAAGTTGTTAGTTTCTGTAACTTACTACTGCTTTGCTTGCTTTTGTCCATCAGGAAAATGCCTCATAAAGGGAAATATGGGGTTGATTTTGATGACTACGAAGATTATGACTATGACTATGACTATGACAATGGCTATGATGTAGAGGATAATGGTCAGTAGGAATGAATACACACATTGATTTGGTTGATGATGTATACACTTCATGCTTCGAGCAACTAATCATCACTTCCCTTTCAGTAATAATGGTCTTTCTTGTTGTTGCTTTCTACTCATGCTGATTCGAGTTTACAAGTTGGTTCCCATCCTATTAAGCCTGATATTTTTTTATACGAATTAAATTTTTTTAAAAGAATTATACTGTTTACCTGGATTATTAATTTGAACAATCATAGAAGCTCTCTCTCTCAACACACTCATTTTTCTGCGATGTTCTCTATAGAAAGGTTCTAGACTTATGAGGGAGTTAGTTGAGCTATTTTCCAACAACTCTATAGTTTACATATTATCTTGGCCTTTTCTGGACACTGCTGGATAAGAGATGGTCATTCATCTGTTCTTTTTACATTCTTTTCCTGTCATAGTTTATATGTGCTTGATCTTGATGATATCTACATAAGCTTACATTCCTATTGTGAAGGCCAGCTTTTCTCTGTTTTTGAATGTACTGTTGATTCTCTACAGAGTTTCTGATAACCTACTTTCTTCATTCTTATTCCTGTAACTGCAGAAGTGCCTAAGCCTAAGCAAGAAACTAGTAGGCCCACGGTATGGCGTTGCTCGATTTGCACATATGACAATGATGAAAGCATGCCCATGTGTGACATTTGTGGGGTTATTCGTAATCCTGTGTCAGGCAACTACAGTATTGGTGAAAAGAGAGTGCGTAAGTGGTTCTTATATCCCTTCTACTATCATCCCTCTCCATCCTTTAATATGGAAAGTGGGCAATGACGTCGGTTGAGCTTCGTGTACCATGATTTTTGTTTGATTCCATACTAATTGATTCTGTATTGTTTGTAAAAAGCAGGCATAGATCTACTCATAGTTGTTACCGATAATATCAATGTCAAATACTTGTCTTGTTATCAGCATACAGACAGCTTTTTTCCTGCTCTTGCTGTTTAGGTTTCCTCTGAAGTTGGTTGCCAGTTTATAGAATAGATCTCTTTCATGCAGCTGATGGTATTGGCAAAGACACTGGAGTATCCATAATGGCCAAGTCTCTTTTTACACAGTTGCCACATCGAGCACCTGATAATGCTGTAATAGGTCAACTGCAGACTGATGATATTGTGGCAGAGGGGGGCAATAACTTCCAGAGGCATGGGAATTTCCGAGGAAATTTTCATGAACTCCTTAAAGTTTTTAGTTCTAAGAACCATTCACATGTTAACGTAGGTCTGAACATGTCTGACTGTTGAATGTAAATTATATTATATGTAAAGCTAATTCTATTGGAAATCTTTGGTCCATTCAGCTATCTGTATTACGGCCAATGGCTGTTTCTGAGTCAGCTTTCAATTGTATTTGTCTTAAATGTCACTATATCTGTCCAGCATAGTTTAACCTTGATATGTTTATTATACAGTTCCTTTCAAGTTTGACGTGCCATCTCCGGATGATACTGTTGCTAGTGGACTTCATTCCTCCAAAATGGGTTTCAAAGGTCCCCTTCTTTTGTTGTGCCTTTTGATAGATCAAATTATGATGTGCCAATGAACTCATAACTGATATGGGGAATTAGGAATCACTATTGTGCAAGCGTGATCTTTATCATATCCTTTGCTAGAAGTGTTGTTTTTAGATTGGGTATTTGGCTTTCTCAAGGGAGAATAAATATATAGTTTTGGATGACATTGCTCTAGTTTCACTTGTTCTCGTCACGAAGATCATAATTTAATTTTCTTTTTATTGAGAGTAATGTAAATAAATTCCAGCTTCGTGTTTGTACAATTGTCATTAACCTAGATTTTCTAGAGGATTATGACTATGGATTTATACAATTATATAACAGGCATGTGTATGCATATGAAACATTCTAATCTTTTCTTTGCCACAAATTTTTATTTAGGCTAGTGTTGATCTGGTGAAAATTGTTGGATCTTCTATACAATATCAATTCTTTGTAATTTTTCTTAATTCCTTGTTGCTGGCAGCTAACGTTCTCAAACTTCAATTGCTACAGTTTCTTTAGGAGATAGTGAGAAGAAAGATGCAAATAACACATCTAATATTCCAAGGTCAGATGGCATATCTCAGTTATCAAAAGAACAAGGGTTCAACCCTGACGAGAGCGATAACTCAGTTAATGGAGCGGCTCATGCACATGAAAGTTCCAAACACAAAGATGGCTTATTGACGGCATCAAAAGGTAGAACAAAGTTCAAGAAAGATGACAATCTTTCAAAGAATAAACCCGATCTTAAGTTCAGCAAAGAAACCTCTGATGGTTTGCTTGCATCAATGCTAAAAGGAAAACAAAAAATTGTTGGGGATAGCGCTTCATCAATAAATGAAGGCAACACCCTTGGTCTTGCCAGTAACTTGGGCAACATTTCTTTGACTAATCAATCTGAGGTTCCAAGTTACATTAGTACTAAAAGAGCCAAGCCACCTACTCAATATCAACCTGATAAGTGGATGCTCCCTGATAAAGCAGAAGATAGATTGACTCAGTTGAATCTTGCAATTGTAAGTCAGATATATGCTTTTAGTCATACATTCCAGGGTATTGATGGTAATTAATTTGATCTTTTTGGTTTCTTATAGGTTGGCCATGTTGATTCTGGAAAATCGACACTTTCAGGCAGACTGCTGCATCTTTTGGGGCGTATAACACAAAAAGAAATGCACAAATATGAAAAAGAGGCAAAAGTACAGGTAAAATTATCATGACCTGATCTTTTTTCTAACGGAATTATGGTATTGGTTTAATTTGAATTCTAATTCAAGCAGGGCAAGGGGTCTTTTGCTTATGCTTGGGCATTGGATGAGAGTCCTGAAGAAAGAGAAAGAGGAATAACAATGACAGTTGCTGTTGCATATTTTGATTCCAAAAAGTTTCATGTGGTTGTGCTTGACTCGCCAGGCCATAAAGATTTTGTTCCAAACATGATTTCAGGAGCAACACAAGCTGATGCTGCAATACTGGTGATAGATGCCAGTCTTGGTGCTTTTGAGGCTGGTATGGATGGCTCTAAGGGGCAAACAAGGGAGCATGCCCAGCTTGTTAGGAGTTTTGGAGTTCAGCAGATCATTGTAGCAATTAACAAAATGGATGCAGTGGAATACTCCAAGGATCGTTTTGAAGTGATTAAAGGTCAACTTGGAACTTTTCTTCGTGTTTGTGGTTTCAAAGATTCCTCTGTGTTTTGGATTCCGTTGAGTGCTATGGAAAATCAGAATTTAGTAGCTTCTCCTTCTGATGTTCGTTTGTCATCCTGGTGAGTCTGCCCTCATAGAAAAAGCAGATTACAATTTTGATCACAGTTGTTTGGCTTTCGCATTCTTTGAGATAGTAGGTTCTTAAATGAATTGCCTTTTATAAAACTAAATATTAGAAATGAGAACTAGGGTTTTCAAAACTGACCAGTATATGTGGAATTGCAGGTATTCCGGGCCTCCCTTGTTGGATGCAATTGATTCCTTCCAACCTCCCTCAAGAGAGTTCTTGAAACCTCTTCTTATGCCCATATGTGATGTTGTTAAAACAACTTCACAAGGCCAGGTGTCAGCATCTGGTAAATTGGAGGCTGGAGCTCTCCGAAGTGGTTCAAAGGTATGGATTAGTGATCCAGGAGTACTTTAGACTTCTAATTTTTATCAAGTTTTCCTTAGTTAGCTTACTTATTCTTCTTTCCTATGAACTATCATCCCCATTCTTGCCCTACTTTGATGAAAATAGCTTCCCTAGCCTCTCTCCCTACATCAATAGTTTGTTTATTAATCTTGGAAATGTGAGTTCATGTCAAGGATATTTGAGGGAAGAGTCTTAAAGGATACTTTATAGGGTTTGTCATTTATCATCAAACATACGAGCATTTAGCAATATAAAACTGTTGAATGTATGAAGTATGAACGTGATATTGTGGATATGATTTCTTTCTTGTCGTTTGTTGAATATATCAAGTATGGACATGATAAACTTCCATAGAATTAGTCGTGCTTTTACATTTCTTTCTATAGAAGTTGTCTTTTGACTTTCTTTAATATAAAGCTTAATGCTGCAGAAGAATTAAAATGTGATTGGAATCTGATTTGATTATTATAACCATTCCACAAGTGCACAGAGTTCTTCGTTTTTTTGTTGGCATTTAGGATCTGAGTCATCTGGCATATATTGGTTACTTCATGTACAAAGTACAGTGCTGATGCTTGCAGTTTGTTGGTTTTTGACTTTTTTAGATAAAGGTGTATTGATCTGTTCATCTCCTTAACCCTGCTCCATAATGATGTTATATTCACATGTTTAATGTGTGGTGACCAGGTTTTAGTTATGCCATTTGGAGATGTAGGAACAGTACGTTCTGTGGAGCGGAATTCAAAGGCTTGTGGCGTTGCAAGAGCTGGCGACAATGTAATTGTCAGTCTATTTGGCATTGATGGAAGTCATGTGATAGCTGGAGGTGTTCTATGCCACCCTGACTTCCCAACTACAGTTGCAAGACATTTGGAGTTAAGGGTACTCGTCTTAGAGGGTGCAACCCCAATTCTGAAAGGCACTCAAGTACGCTCCTCACTTCTACATTTATTCTCGGTATCTTATTCAGCGTTCCCTTTATATCTAGCCAACTAATTTTCTGATAAATGAGCAGTTGGAAGTTCATATACACCATGCAAAGGCAGCTGCGACAGTTGCAAACATAATATCATTGGTTGACCCAAAGACTGGTAAGGTGACCAAAAAGGCACCACGCTGTATAATATCAAAGCAGAATGCTGTGCTTGAGGTAATTATGATAAATGTATGATGATCTGATCTCATTTTGCTGCTCAAGGGAAACAGTGAGCGGTAAATATGAAACTCATCTTTTCACTCAAATTTCAGGTGGTTCTGAATGAACCAGTTTGTGTAGAAGAATCCCAAAGTTGCAGAGCTCTTGGAAGCGCTTTTTTGAGGGCATTAGGGAGGACTGTTGCTGTAGGCCGTGTAACACGAATAGTTGAGGATCAGGATTAAGATGACATACAGCAGGACCCGGTATTTATGATGTAACATTTTGCATACACAATTTCATGATCACAATTTCGTTTGGTGGCTAACATAACTCGTGCTAAAATATAGCGAGGGAGTGTCCTATGAGTTTTGCAGAAAAGAAGAAATGCTACATTTCATTTCATACACAAGGGATGACAATGCAATGGGTTGATGACCATGCATATTAATAGGTCACAACAAACTTCCTGTTCTCTTCTGTAGTTTCATGTCCTCACAGTTTTAACTTAAGAATTATAAGCTTGGTTAAACACAGTTTTTCATTTTTTGAAAAAGATGAAGAAAATTGTATTCAAAACCAAAGAAAGTACAACCAACATTTACATTTGGATTACAAGGCTATAGAAACAGCTTTAGCTACGAGAATTCAGTCCATGAAGTAGGATATGTTTAAATGTAGTACAAAATTAAAAGTCTCCACGCTTGAGCTATTGTGGCAAATACATCTACAGGCATCACCATAGTTCATCATCAATTCTCTGGTCCAGTTAGTGATTTCTTTGTGAAGGATCAAGCTTGATTTTTCATCTCTTCTAAACAATGTTGCATCTTACTTTCTATATTATAAACATGCACGTGTCGAAAGTTGTAATTACAATGATTTTATCACCTTGACAAACTCATTTGTCTCATAAACCATTTTGCAAATGTCTTCTAGTTCCTAGCATCCATGTCCACATTAAGCAATTCCAGAATATATGGCCAAATCTCTTCAGAATATTTGCATTCAAGGAATAGATGATTTATGCTGTCCTGCATTGTTTGACAAAGGTAGCACATCAATTTGCCCTATTCATGAAAGCAAGCTTATCCAGAGTAGGATGACTCCAGAATTACTAACCGGAGGAAGAATGAAACTCTAGAAGCAAACCAGTCTACATCAATCCAGTGTAACTTCCTCCCCTTTGAGAATTTTGCTGGAAGATTCATTGGTAAAATTTTGAAAGAATGGGTAACCCAAATATAGACATCAACCGGATTAACTTTAAGATGATAATTAGAAATGATATGTGCTAGCTCTTAGGGAAAATTAGCTCACTTATCATCCTCTATTCATGTACTAATTTTAGCTTCATATGAAATTTGTAAGGATGGCAAATTTTGGCCCCTGAGTCTAAATTTAGTTATTTTCAATAGATTGGCCTATAGGCTAGGTCTAGGCTCAGATTGACTCGATAGTTAATTATTCTAAGTAAAACAACGTCATTTTATTTAAAAGAGTTAGATCTCGAGTAAATTTAGGCCTAGGCAGTTCAAATGTGAATCCAATTAAAAAAATAAGTTGTTATATATTTTTAATTTTAAAAAAATTGGCAAGGGCTAACTCATTACCATCTCTAGAAATTTAGTCTAAAGCCTTTGATGAAACTTGGATGTTATTAAGAATCCAAGTAATCAGTGAGCTAATTTTCCATATTATACCAATAGTGATGTAGTATGGAGATAGTTTTCTTGTCCTTTAATCTTACATCTAGCCTGACCTTCCATATGAATCCTCTTCTTCAAAAGTTGAGTGAAATAATAGGATTTGCTTAGATGAACTTGGAATTCCCATAAACTTTTACCTTTCATACAAAGTTTTGGATCCTATTAACCCATAACGATTTTGTCGGGAAAGAATCCTCCAAATTCTTTTGCCCATCGAGATTTTATTACACAAGTTTAGTGAGAGGATAGCCCACTTGAATTCTTGCTCTTACAAATATGTTTCCACACTACCTTAGCATTATATCTTTTATTGTTTGTCCTAGCCCAAGGAAACCTCCTTATCACCTTCTTAAGAGTTTTGATCAGACCTTTAATAAAGCAAAAATAGGTCATTGTTAAGGGGGCATTTAACTTGTCTACCCGTGATAGCCTCAGGACATGGCGCCAAATCACTAGCACTCTTAGATGAAATTAGGAACTTTTCATCTCGTTGACATCTAAACCAGATAGGTCCTTGAATATTTTCAAGGTTTGCATAATCAAGTAAATGGACTTTATCATGTGCTTTAGCAAAGACCAGGAGGTCATCAGCAAAATGAAGGTGGGTAATCTTCAACTTCTTACAACGATGGTAATATTAGAATGTTAGATCCTGTAAGACGTTATAATTCAACAACCTGGAGAACACTTCCATGTATAGGATGAAAATATACGGAGATAAGGGGTTCCCTTTATGTATGCCTTTCTTCCCTTGAAACTATTTAGATGGCTCCACATTCACCAAAACTGAATCACTAGGAGAGGAGTAACACATTTTTTGACACAACCTGACTTTTTGGGGGAAAGTTAAAGACCTCAAGAACTTGATCTATAAAGCTCCAGCTCAATGTAGCATAGGCCTTGTGAATATCTATTTTAATTTCACAACTGGTAGGAGGGTTCTTAATGTATCCTCCAAATAGTTCATGGGATAAAGGAATGTTGTCCACGATGTGGCGTCATTCTAAAAAGGCCGCTTGAGCTTTATTGATCATAGGGACGAAAACTGTTTTCAGCTCTTGGCAAGTAATTTGACAGCTATTTTATATAGGAAATTAAAACAAGATATCGGCCTGAAATTTCCAAGGCCTTGTTTATTTAGCATGAATTTTTATCTCGGAAAGTAATCTTTTTTAAAATTTTATATTATTATGTTTATTTTATTTTTTTGAATAGTTAGGAAAGTAAAAACTTTCTCAATCTAGAGAAAGTAGTATCACTTGTCTTAGATTCTAAATCCCACGACTCCCTTGATATTTAGATTACTTTCATCAGGAATTTATCTAAAAAATATACTACCCAATTCAATCCTTCATTCTTTCTTAACTCTACGACAGCTCTTTTATAATAATAAGGAATAATAATAATAATAATAATAATAATAATAATAATAATAATAATAATAATAATACAATTACTAAATTAATAATAATAATAATAATAATAAATGTAATTGATAAAAATAATAAAATTGGTAATAATAAAATTAATAATAAGTAGAAAATTAATAATATTAAGAATAATAAATTTAATAAGAACAATAAATTTAATAATAATGCACTAATTGTATTTTTATTTTCAATATTAGAAAATTTTGATATTTGATTTGAATTTTAAGATTTATCTTTGTACTTGGTTGAGGTTTTTTTTAGTATTTTTCAATACTACATTTGTGATATAATAGTATTATATGATTAAAATATTATAAATCAAAAAATTAAAATTTAATAATATAACTTGTACTACAAATCAACATTAT
>JAOSBN010000179.1:24331203-24341315 GCA_027563595.1 Erythroxylum suave
GGTTAGTGTGTATAAAGCTAATGTGTGTTTATTAGTTAGATACGAACAAAATTTTTCCTTGAAATTTTGTAATTTCTGTGGATTTCTCTTTATTTATATCTTTTGTTAACCATTGTTTAATTTATAATTTTAATTAGCATTCACCTACATAACCAGGGATGAATGTTATAAGCTAATGCATATTATAAAATCAAGAATGGTGGGTTCTCCTGTCCATGGCAGTACAAAAGTTGAGAGACAAAGTGAGATACTTGAATAGCATTTTTTATATTTTTTATGTTTGGTAGTTAACAAATACAATATGACCGATCATCTTACTCTTACCCAAGTGTCAATAAGTCTGATCTCCACAAGACAGTTGTTATGGAGGCCAAGAAATGGTTATAAGAGAAGAAATTGTGGTCAAATTCAAAGTCTATAATAGAGGGTGGAACCTGCACTTTCAACACTGAGATACTGCCACGTGTTAGTAGTTCTTTCCAAAGAGATATCTCCTCTTTAGAACCTTATTGCTATGATTATTCTTGTGGTTTCTCTGGATTATATATTTGTAGGTCCATGTCTATGACCTTGATTTTAGCAATTAAGGATAAAACTATAAGTTGCTATTATGCCTTTCATTCTTGCCTATCCAATTAGATTTGTAACTCATGTTGAGTATTGAAGGTTACTCGTTACATCTTAGCTTATCCATGTATCCTAGGGTATTATGAAAAGTTATATGTGGAACTACATATAACAATCATTATGCTATATATTTATCTAATTTGAGGTGTTTGTCTACTGAGCAGGTATCTGATAATGAAGAAGGTTCCCCTATGGAGTTAGTCAAATTTTATATGCAATCACGCCCTTCTAGGGCATCTCCATCTTTGAACAATACCCAATGCAACTCTACTTCACCAACAGGTATACACCTGTTTAAAGCGAGTACATTATATTGGGCAGCAATCCTACATCCACATCCAAGGTCCCTTTAGTAGCCTCTCTCTCTCTCACACAAACACACACACATTTTTCACTTTAATCTATTGTATATCTATGTCTGGGGATATTGTCTAGTGGACAGGTTTGTGTGTGTGTATACATATATAAATCAAGAAACTGACATTAAATACATGGAGGTGTGCACTCATGCAATTGACTACCTACTGAGGAATTTCTTTCCTACCATTTATGTGGATACTTGGAAATTAATGTTGATTTAGTTTCTTTGGCTACTCCCCAATCTTTTGGAAGATGACTTTTTAATGATGAAGTATGATATAGATAATTCTTTGGGGATTAAACATAATTAAGGTGATTGTTGTGAATTCCTTATTTGTGTTCTTGTCATCGGGATTGCAAATAATTCTATATATGTTATTTGGCTTAGTTTTCTAAATTGCACTAACAAATAAACGAAAAGAAAAAACTAAGAAAGTCTACAGTGTATTGGAAGTAATTTAATATGTGAATGTACTGAGGACATCAAAACTAGGAAGAAATAGTGAAAAACCGAAGGGGTAGTAGTTTCGCAAACTTTCTAATTTTATTGTAGACGTCTCTAACAAAAACAAAAACAAAGCAATCAAAAGCACCAAAAATTTGGTAACGCAGTTTGAAACACTTTGCTTACATCTGCTGGGCCCTCACCTAGCTTAATCACTTTCACCGAAGTACAATAGATTTATCCAAGGCTTTACTAAGTCGACATCACTTAACCCTTGATACTATCTCTCAACTTCACTTTTTCGTGAAAGAATTTCATACCCAATAACACGACCGACTCGTGGTAACCTCGTCAGAAGATTTTTCTCTACTACTCTTAATGAAAGACAATTAATAAAACAATTAACGAACAACTTAAGTGATTAAAATAACTAGAAACAAAAATGAAAACACTTTAGACAAAAGAAAAGAACAATTTTCTGAAAAGTAAACTCCACGGAAATAAATCTAGAAGCCGTCGCAACAACAATGGCCTGATTCATATAAACACCAACATGAAGCCACAACAAATATTTCAGTTGATATTTCCACCAAACAAAACTTCCCAATCCAACATTTATGTACAAATGTTATTCTTTTTGGGAGAAAACAATGTGGCCTCTGAAATTTGTGCATCTGAAATGCAATAGGATATATTAATGAAGTCATCGCATACAGTACAAGAATTACTGCTAGTGAAGAAGGGGATGAACGTTGATCATGTTTGGTTCGGCAACTCCTTCAATTAACTCCACATTAAGTTAATGCAACACCCATCTCCAAAACACACCCACGGTATATCTAAATATGGAACACATGCACAACTTTTTATACTACCCATTATCTCATAGATTTTCTACACTTGGATACGTACCCTTTTAAAAATTTCCAGCAACGTTATCCTATTAATTGTAGGACTCCCACGCTAGATGCACTTCTTCTTTGCAGAGACTTCAACATCTAAGCCACATGCCTCAGTTGATGAACCAATAAAGTAAGTTACGAATGCAACTCCAATTTAAAATAGAGTTCTACATTAATGGACTCTACTACGAAACGCTCTGAAATTGAATGTGCGGAGTCTGACTCCTCTGATGGTGCTAGCCATATAGCAAAAAAGGTATGCTTTCGCACTCGGGAGGAAGATCCTCCACTACTGCAAAGTAAAGTTAGCTATAGTAATGTGGTTACTGGGGAACTCATGACTCGAGCGATGGAGGCAGAGGAGCTTACGTGCCCCGATGATGAACCAGTAGAGGTGGAAGAAGGTGATATCACTCTGCTACAAGATAATTCTGACCTGGGTATCGAATTGTCCCTAACATTCAAAAAGCGCCTAGACCAACAATGGCAACAAGCAGTCGTCATTAAGCTGCTCAGATAGCGCATAGAATACCATTTGTTATGCCAGTGACTGAAATTATTGTGGACGCCTAAAGGACCCACTAAAATTATTGATCTGGATCATGACTTCTATCAGGTTAAATTCCTTGAATCTGATGACTACCTTCATGTACTCACTGCAAGACCATGGGTTATAATAGGACATGTGCTCTCCGTCCAACGATGGCAACCATGCTTCCGACCCTTGCATAGCAAAATCAAGAGGGTAGTGGTTTGCGTGAGATTTTCGGAGCTCCCAATCTCTTGTTATCATTTGCAGATCTTAACTGCATTAGGCAATCTAGTCGGAAACAAGATTAAAATTGATGAAGCAACGTTGCAATCCCAACATGGGAAATTTGCCAGAGTCGCGGTCGACATCAACATCGGTGCTCCACTTTTATCGCGCTTCTAAGTTGACAGAGAGGATATTCTTGTCGCCTACGAAGGATTACTGCAAATCTGCTTCACCTGCGGGGGCGTCGGAAATGAGACCACTAAGTGCCCCACATGTACCACCACCTCCAACCCAGGCCACCCATCCGATAACCAACCAGTCACACTGTCAATGGAGGTCGGGAATGCAACTCAGCATACAGACGTTGGACAGATGCTAGCGACCAACCTAACAGGCCGTGGATTCAAGTACAATGATACACCCATAGGTCTAAAGTTCGAGGCTAAAGTCAGAGTGGCCATCGGGACACTGGCAATTTGTCAGAGGCACGGGGCTCATGCTTCTCCATCTTGTCACGGAAAGAGCCATTAGACTAGAGCGCAACTCCAGTGAGTGTCTCCCTGGGCCACCATCAGTCACTACATAAAGGCCAGAACGTCTCCTTGGGGCATTACATCGTAGTGGCACAACAAAATGCCACCAGTAAGCTTTCAAACACAAGGCGCCACCCACACAATGCACCAACCGGAACCACCATTCAGGCCCTTATCCACTCCCGCATGCTAGGCCCAGCAACAAACCCGGACCATCTGGTCATCGGTGTCACAAAGGAAGTAACGAACAAAGCATTGAACATGCAACCTCAACGCGGAAAAAACACTGCCATTAATATCGAGTCCCATCAGGAAGTATTCTATGCAGAGGCCTCTGCACTGCTCCAAGTGACGGACGCTATGGAGTGCGGGAAGAGCATACCAGGTGCAGAAGCATTAACACACCCCCCTTCTCTACATACTAGGAACCTTGGTGACAAACCACCTTCGCAATCGCCTGATCCTCGACTGCTGAACGAGCTATGCACAGGACAAGTCTGGATGGAAGAAGATACGAGTGCCAACCTCACTGACGAGGAGGTAGTTCCATAGACACCGGTTTGCTTTGTGGGAGGCGAAACCAGCGAATCCAATGGGCCTGATCTGTAGTAGACAACCCACTTTCTACTATGCATTTTATACATGTCAATATTCGTATGAAACTGTCAAAGGGCGGGGAGCAAAACGTTCTGGCCCCATACTCCAAAATTTCCTCATCATGCATAAACCTTCAATAATGGTGCTTGTTGAAACTAGAGTAAGTGGCCTACAGGCCTAGGACATCATCAGCAAATTGCATAGGATTGATTCTTCTTTCCAAGTCGAAGCACGGGGCTTTGCCGAAGGTATATGGATGCTTTAGATAGCCGAGGTGAAAGTTCAAGTACTATTGGCTCACTGCCAATTTATTCATGCTCAAATCTAGAAGGGCCAACTGAAATTCGTTTTTACTGCTATCTACGTCAGCCCACAGCCTCGCCTGTGACATTATTTATGGTACAATCTCAAATGACTCACGACCAACACCACAGGACCTTGGCTCATAGCCAGCGATTTCAATGCAAAATCAGAAGTGGGGGACAAACGCGAAGGAACAAACACAGTGCCAATGGTCAGTACAACGTTCTGAGATTGCATACAACAATGTTGTCTACATGATCTAGGATACACGGGATCTAAATACACATGGCGAAGAGCACTCCTACAAGCACGGCCGGATAGGGCCTTATGTTCCTCTCCCTGGTTGACTACCTTTACCAAGACTGAGGTGCAGCACCTACCCTACCTAGGATCCGACTATCGACCTTTGTTATTCTGCATTGACAGGTCACTAATGTGAACCGATAACCTTAGATGTTTTAAATTTCAAACTGCTTGGTTGGCAAACCCAAGCTTCTCACACATTCTAAAGCAGAATTGGCGACTAAACATCCATCAGTTAAGCCAATCTCTTGTGAGTTTATCGGAAAAGTTAACTGAACGGAATCGAACGGAATTCAGTAATATATTCTATTAGAAAAAACGCCTATTATCTAGACTGGAAAGCATATAGTGGGCCATGGAATATAGAGATACGAACTCCATCCGTGATTTAGAGCAGCACCTTTGAGACAAGCTCATTCAAGTACTCTGCGAAGAGGAGTTATTTTGGCACCAACAATCCCGTTGCAATTGGCTGACCCAGGGTGATCGTAACACACGTTATTACCACACAGTCACCATGACAAAGTGAAAACAACTCAAGGTGACTCAACTCTATGACACCCGTAGCAACATTATCTCCGACCCTACTAGGCTACGTACAATGGCACAAGCTTATTACCAAAAACTCTTCACAGTGGATGAGTCACAGGCAGCACTATTCCCTTCTACATGACACTTTCCTAAATTGGATGCAGATTCTATTGGAACCCTCAATACTCCAGTGTAGCCGGAAGAGGTGCGATAAGCGATATTTGTCATGCCCCCAAACAAGACCCCAGGGTACAATAGGTTTCATGCTCTTTTTTATCAAAAACAATGGCTAGTGGTGGGGGCAACAATTACTGAATAAATTCAACAAATATTCTGATTGGAATAATGGGAATCGGACCTAAACAAGACAATACTAATAGTGATCCCTAAAGTTCCCTCCCCTAGTAATCTTGACCAATTTCGGCCCATTAGCTTATACTCAGTTTTGTATAAAGCCATTACAATCATTGTTAACAATTAAAACCCTATCTGGATAAAATTGTTTTTGTCAATTAGTGCAGATTCGTCCTTGGGTGCCTAATCACTAACAACATTATTATCGCACAGGAAGTAATGTACTCTATGAAGCGAAAAACAGGGAAGCGAGGTTTCCTAGCTCTCAAAGTCGACCTGGAAAAGGTATACGACCGGTTGACTTGGGACTTCCTTCTCCATACTCTTCGGGAGATAGGGTTACCTGACGCTTTGGTAAGTCTCATTATGAAATATATCTCCACAGTATCCATACAGGTCTACTAGAATGACTCGCTGTCATAACCTTTCATCCCAGGTAGGGGCATCAGCCAAGGAGACCTTTTGTCCCCATACCTGTTTGTGTTATGTATGGAACGACTAGGGCACTTGATCAACCATGCTATGGCTTGGGGGGAGTGGAAACTGGTTGTGCTTAATCAAGGTGGTCCCCCGATCTCACACCTATTTTTTGCAAATGACTTGATTCTATTTGCTGAGGCTTCAATAAAAAAAGTTCAGATTATTTCCACTACCTTACAAACCTTTTGTCAGGCCGTAGGACAGAAGATTAGTAAGGCAAAAACCTGTGTCCATTTTTCAAAAAATGTCTCCCGTGACTGCGTTTATTCCCTAAACCAACAACTAGGCTTCAGGCACACTACTTAGCTTGGTAAATAGTTGGGCATGCCATTACTCCACTAACGAACCACCCGTCATACTTACCAATATATACTGGATAAAGCCCAGTAAAGACTAGCCAGGTGGAGAGCCAAATTTCTGTCCCTAGCTGGTTGGGTTACCTTAACCCAATCAGTGTTAGCATCATTGCCCATTCATACAATGCAAATAGTTCGCCTTCCTTGGCACTTATGAGACAAGTTAGAGAAAATAACGTGTAACTTTATTTGGGGGTCCAAAGTAGGCCTGAGGAAAGTGAATTTGGTGAATTGAACATCAGTCTACAAACCAAAAAGTTTGGGGGGACTAGGGACAAGATAAGTCAGGTTTGTAAATTATGCCATGCTCACCAAGCTTGGATGGTAGTTGCTGACATCTCCATCAACCTATTAGGCCCAAATTCTACGAGCAAAATACCGATATGATAGTAGCACAATTCCCCATAACCAACACGTTAACAGGGCGTCTTCAGTTTGGCGGCGTATCGCTGCTACATGGCGATTTGTGCTTGCAGGGGCTAAATGGCAGATGGGAAATGGATCCATTATCAACTTTTAGACCGATGCCTGGGTGGAAGACTAGGGCCCGTTACTATTTCACCAGTCCTAGCCGACTACCAGCATGAGAAAGTTTAAAGTTACATAGACTTATGTGGTGGATGGCAGTGAGATAAAATTCAACATCTCCTCACTGCATCAATCTGTATGACATTAGCAAAGATACGGCCACCAAACCAAAACTCCAAGGCAGATCATATCATTTGGAGGCCCAATCCACAGGGTACTTTTACGACCTCCTCTGCGTACACATTCATCGAAGATGACAAACTTCGTGAGAGTTCTAGGCTACGGTACGAGATTTGGAAGTGGCTGGGTCCACAGCAAGTTAAATCATTCCTTTGATTGGTCGCTAAGGATAAACTATTGACTAATCAACAATGTATGACACGAAACCTCTCTATTGATAACCGATATGCCTTTTGTAGTAACATCGAGACAATTTTATATGCGTTATGAGATTGTCCAAGAGTGCGCAACTTCTAGATTCAATTCCCTACAATGACCATGAACCACAATTTCTTTTGTCAAGATGTTGATGGATGGCTCTTGACCAATCTCCACAAGCACTGTCTAGTGAAGTAGTTGGAATGGTTCATTATTTATGGTGTTGCATGTTGATTTTTATGGCATTGGCGGAACCAACATCTTTTTGAGAGCCAATTCCAATGGCCTACTCCCACCATGGCTACTGCTATTGTAACCAACTATGTGCAGGAGATTGCAAAAGCAACTCTCATTGCCGATCTAACGAACTCGGGCTAAGAATTCACATCCACAAGGCCAATAGGTTAGACAAAACCACCGGAAGGGTGGGTTCGACTAAACACAGATGGCGCCTCACACACTTTAACCAAACAGGCCACGACAGGAGGCCTGATCCGCGATTGTGATGGCAATTGGGTGAGTGGCTTCATTCATAATATTGTCCTGGGTAATTCACTAGAGGCAAAATTATGGGGTATTTATACGAGATTAGGGCTAGTTTGGAATCTTGGGTACCGAAAGGTAGAAGTTGAAGTGGATTACTTAGAAGTTATTAATATCTTATCACCCTTGGTACACATGTTTACTATCACACACATGCTTTTCAATGCGGTTCGAGCTCTGCTCAATAGGCAACGAGAGGTCGACTTCCAACATATCCTCCGCAAAGGAAACCAATGTGTGGATAGACTCCCTGCACTGGCAAAGGCATCTAGGCCGGGCATCATACTTTTCCACTCTCCATCCGTTGAGGTTATGGACGTTTTTCTTCAAGATATGGTTGGGATCACTTTCCCCAGACGAGGAGTCTAGTTAGGTGGTTTTTAGTTTTTCTTTCCTCTGTTAAAAAAAATAGAGTTCTACGTTATCTCAAAAATCCATCATACCTTTTCTCAAGATACACATCTATTCAAATAGGATTCCATAAGATCAAAAAATATTATCAAAGATAGCCTTTTTATTTTTGAATCAAAGTCAAACAAAGATACATGATTAGTATCATCATCTAATTAATATCTTATAGATCCAATTAATAATAAATATGCCAAAACAAAATCAGAAGATATATACCATATATCTAACAAACAGAGTCGGCCCTAGGTAGGATATATCTAACAAACAGAGCCGGCCCTGGGTAGGGGTAGCCAGGGCACCTGCCCAAGGCCCACCATATAAAGGGGCCCTTTAAGGGTCTTAAGTATTGAATGGGTACTTAAATGAAGAAAACGACGGTGAGTCTTAAACAATTAAAAGAGAAAATGTTGAGAGTCTTAAACATTTAAGGAAAACATTGAGAGTCTTAAACATTTAATGAAGGAAACGTTGCTTACAACGTTATTAGCATTTAATAAGTTAATGTTAACTTTGAAAGTTAACGTTAACTTGTTAAATATAAATAATTTTGAATTATTTAGGTTATATTCTTACTTTCTAATTTCTTTATTTTCATCAATATATGTATTTAAGGTACTCAAACTCAAAAATTAGCATCAACACATTTCACGATTCGATCTTCTGAGTTCTGAGTATAATTTAAAGGTAAAGTTTCTAAATTTTTAAAGTGTTTTTAGTTTATTAAATATTTGAATATGTTATAATTAGTTTGTGATTTGTAATTAACGTGGACATTATATTAACATTTTAAATCATAACATTTATATTAAATGATATTGTATTTATTTTTGTATCTTCTTTTTTATTTTTAGATTACTTATTATTTATAATAATTTAATTTTTGTAATTGTAATTTTTATTACGCTTTACCACAAGTAATGTAATAATTGTTGGAATTGTGTTCTTGTAGAGATCACATAAGTTTAGTGATAAAATGACTAAATCAAATAATTGAAGTTACTCAATTCAAAGACTACATAGATGATTTCTTTTATTAGAAAAATAAGTATGATTCTATTAAACATATCATAATAAAAAATAATAATAATATTCAATCATTTCCACAGCTTATATAATAGGATAATATTTGAATTGAGAAACTTAGAATATTATTTATTATATTATCCCCTAAGTATGTTAATTTCTTGTATTTTTAGAAATTAATGTTTCTCTATCATTAAAATTTGCTCTTTGTTTTTCATTTTTAATATTAGATATTAAATTTTGTTATTTATTTTTTCTTCTATCATAGATGTAATACCATTGATATATCTTCATGATATATTGTGAAGCTACTGGTGTTTGATTATACCTGCATACTTCTTCCAGTTCCATAAAGGTGCTTTTGTTCCTTTTCTAGTTTGAATATGTTATAAATTGGTTTATATTATGTTTCCTAAAAAGCACTTGTCTGGAAGTGAAAAAAGGAAAAAAAAAGAAAATAAGTAGAACAGTTGATAGAATCCCAAAACGGAGCAATTAATAAATTTGTTAAAAGAGTAGGCTCCTCTAGTGAGAGTCTCGAGGAATTAGGGGAAAGCAGTTTTGAATAGCATAAAGAAAACTTAAGTGATGAGATTGATATTCGTGAGGATATTAGAAATTTGAGTGAGCATGATCATGTACCAAATGCATCCACTTTAGAAAATTTAAAGGCAGATGAGC
>JAOSBN010000179.1:24343656-24354039 GCA_027563595.1 Erythroxylum suave
TAGCTACGGCCGTATCACCGACGTTTTCGCTCTGTCGTTATATTCCGTCGGCAACCTTAATACCGACGGAATATTTGATTATTCCGTCGATATTTTCAGTCGCTAAACTGCAATTTTCTTGTAGTGTAAAAGGAAGCTTCATTTCTTGTTGGGGGACAAAGCAGAAGCTGGTGTAGAATGTAATATAAACTATTCTAAGCAATTAATTGATACTCCTTTACTCTTGCCTAGTCATGTAGGATCAGGTGACTTACCAGGTATCCTATTATTCTTGTCTGAGAGACTGTTGATTCCTTTATTCTTGTTTAATCTTGCCAGTATGTTGAATAACGAGAGATATTAATTTTATGCTTTTAGTTTCACAAATTACTCAAGATGATGGATTGCAGAATGATGCAGTTTTATCAAATCCAGCTGCTTCGAATGCTCAACAGAATGAGGTATTCAAGTGATGAAGTTGGGAAATGGCATAGATTAAAATCACTTTGTTATATTTCTAATATGTGATAATTACTTATTAATGATTGAGAAGAAAATTAGATTTTTACAAAGATTTGTTTACAGTTAAAATAAAGTGTCTTATGCTTCTGTTAACATTTTGTGGAGGACCTTGGACCTGTGCTGATTGTTGAGGAACGACGAGGTTCTTTTCTTATATATTTTTCTTCTTTGTTTTAGTAACAAATTAAAACTGTCTGATTGACTTGTGAAATGGCTCAGAGGGATGGTCGAAGCTTAGACAAACACTTCAACCCTCAGAATATATGCTGGTCATATTGGAAAGGTTGGCTTCCCGTAAAAGATTGGTGATCTATTCTTTTTCATTTTATGTTTTTCAGGACTCCTATTCTTCTCTTTTTTCCTTAAAATCCATGTAGCATAGTCAGCTCACAATTTGCTTGATGACTTCTGCATGTCATTGCTTATAGTGCCACTATTGCTGCTATTGGACCAAAGAACACCGTTGGGAACATCCAACCCCTGAGCTCCGTGGTGGGAGACTCTAATCAAAGTAAGAGTCACACCTGGCAGTCTTAAGAGATATTACAGACTATTGGAATCACGCCAATAGGTTTCTACAAATCACTTCTAGAATTTAGGAACTATTGTTAATTGTTTAGGAAGCACTTTAGAGAAAGAAAGCTTTCAACTTAAATCAATCTAATCTTCTTTGAAATACTCAAACACATAATAATGTATACAATAAAAGAAAACCTAACTCTTAACCAAATGGGAATTTTGACCAAACTTAATAAAACTCTATTTTAAAAATGACTCATTATTTACTAATATATTTTAATTTCTCGGAAAAACTAAAATAATATATTTTCTAATAACAAAAATTTAGTTAGTTAGAAAATAAAACAAAATTTTTATTCTTAATCAATGTTAAGGTTTTTATCATTTGGTGTTCCTAACATTGGAAATGAACCACACCACAAACTAGGATACAATGCACGACTGCAGATCCAAGTGCATCCATCTAAATTGGATTGTTGTTTTAGTATATCAAAAAGATTTGACAGTCTGCTGAAATGGAGTTTCTCGCATGCCTTGGAATTGTCTGCAAGTATAGCCATGTTTTTGTTCTTATGGTTTCTTTTGCATTAGCAGATCCAAGTGTCAACAAAATGAGTTGTTCGACATCAGAAGAAATTGCTGGAAGGGTTGATGCGGTTGCTGCCAATGGTTTCCCTTCTCCAGGCTCAAGGTAACTTGTGGCTGGCCATTTTTAATTATGGTATGGTTTTGTTTATGCTTGATATAATCAATCCCCTTTCTTTCAGTTTGTCCACAGGATAAAGAAGAGATCAAGACTCTAGGCCGTATGATTAGGCGCTCGACCAACCTGACTCCAACACTGACAATATTGAAAGAAATGCTTTTGATGACGAGAACTGCAAGCTGTTGAGTGAAGCTTCTGTTGATGTTCCAATTATGTCTGTGAATGAAAGTGAGGTCCAATTTCTCAATGAGATTAACAGTGTGGCCAGTGGGTCCCAAACAAGTTCGAGCATGCATAATGAACAGATTTTGCCAGCCCTACCACGGCAAAGTTTGAAAAGGAGCGCTTCTGGCAAGAGCACTGAGAAGCAACAAGGAAGGAAAATGACCAGATGTAGTAGGAGAGGCAAGGGACGTGGAAAATAGTGAGGCTTTCCGTATTTCTCTGTATTATTAACACGTAAACTAGACAAAACCAGAAAAGAGAGAAGAACAGCGGCATGAGAGGGCATTTGGTGTCCGTTTGTGATTTTAGGTATTGATGCTTCTATTTAGTATTGGATCCACGGGATTCCTTGTACCATGTGTTCTTCAGATCAGAACTTTTTAGAGTAAATTCTCTCTCCTTAATCGCATAAATGTTGAGCTGGTGGAATTTATTGTTTCCCGTCCCTTTTCGTGTTAGATTGTTGAATATATGCATTAGTAATAACGTTTGTTCGTACATTTTTGGTTAGTTATTGAAGGCTAGATAAATTGTTTTATATTGGACGCTTATGTATTGGTAAGAATCGAAATGGTTTTAAGCACAGCTTTTCGTGAATTACGGCAGCAAAGGAATCACAGAAGATTCCAAGGGAAGCAAAAGAATTCGTGCATTTCGTCTCCAACATCATATACAAAGATTAAACAGCATCTGTGACTGATGGAAATCATGCTTACTCCACCCATCTCTACTCAACATCGACAAGAATGCATGAAAAATTGAAGATAGAAGGTGCATGTGTGTTTGTGTCTGTGAGTCGTCGAAGAGAGAAGGAGGACAAAAGCTTGTACATGTCTGAAATGTTTAAAACTCAAAACACTGCCGCAGCCCTTTGCAAAACGCAGAAAACGTCAAGACACAAGGCAAAACATTGTCGTATTTCATTCAAGCAAAAGGGCAGTATATATAGTCACGTGTGGAGCAGCAGCAACTTAAATCTCTTGAACCAAAACGCAGCATCATAACGCACAAATACAGCCAGCCCACTCAAAACGCACAGCAGCGTTAAAGAAAGAAGTGACTGACGCCAAGTACTTAAACATAAAACGCAGGATACAAGCAACAAAACGCAGACCAGAAAGCGCACAGCAGAGGGTGGCTCTTTAATGAGTCATGTGGGACGCACATGGGCACCGTCTGAAACGTGCAAACTCATCCAGAAGTCTTCGTCTTCTTCAGCTAAAAGAACAGAAGCATCAGGCACAGACACAATATACACAGAAACTTCATTTCACACATCTCATTGTATTCAGTGATTTTGAGAGAGCAAGAACAGAGTGAGAAAATATTAGAGAGTGCTAGAGTACACACCTGTGGGTACTAGGAGAGTTGGAGGGCTCTTTGCAAGTGTTGAAAAAACACTCATCTCTATACTGTTTCTCATCTTCTTCTCATATTAGTGAAATTCTTTACCACCATAGGTGGGAGCCTTGGATGTAGATAGTTTCACACTATCGAACCAAGTAAATCGGTCTTCTTCTTTAATTTTCTGCAAGTTTTGATATCTGCAAAGTTTACAAAATCTGATTGTGTTTAAAGAACAGCAGTAAAGCAGTATTATCCCAGCAGTGACCAATCTCAATAGCCTTAATTTGTCCAGCGTTGTTGGGGTTGGTTTAAACTAAGCTATTTATTCCTTTGTAAAATGTTTTGGGCTTCTTCATATCCCAGTTTAGCTCCGTTCGTCCAAAAGTTCTTCTATTAGCGGTGTTGTCCTTAATTGTGTGCTTGTCTAGCTTGCAGTCGTCTACACACATTGGCCACAAGTTGTTGTTCTTCTTGACAAGCGTAAGGACTGTAGCTGCGTAAGATAAACCCTTGATTCATCGAGTCCTTTATGGGTTGTTCAATGACATCCTTTTGAGCTCCTTAATATCTGTGCGGCCAGACGTTAATAGCTTTTAGATGAATCTAATGATTGTGTTTTCAATAAGTGGAAGTGGATTTGATTCCTAAAAATTTACTCTGAAAAAATCTTATTGATTTTATCAAACACACTCCATTGGTCATCCTTCTCTCTCATATGTTGCAATTGGTATTCGATTGGAAATGTCAATTACATCACGAATAATTGTCCACTTTTTGAACATTGTAATGTTCTTTGGAACTCCTTGCATGAGATTACTCGTGATCTCCCTTTGGGGTTTCCATTCAACGTCACTATCTGACCTTCCTAGTTGAACGTCATCGTCCATTCCTTGAAATTACATAGCATGTAATTTAGTCCTACCAACCACTGGACTCCCAGCACAACATCACACCCTCCTAACGATAGAACTAATGCATTCATGGTGAATTGAGTTCCTTGCATTGTCGATGTGAAATTCTCAGAACATGATCAACACCCCCACCCATTGTGATAGAAATAAGTTCTATATCTCGAATGTCACAGTTCTCTTTCCTTACAATCGATATATCAATTAAATTATGAGTTCTCATTGCTGACCAGTATGTCGATTACTCTTCTTCGATGCATTCACACTATTCTAATATCTTTGAATTCCATTTATCCTAACAACCCCAACATTGCTTGCATTAAAACATTAGGACAATCAACCTCCCTTTGAGTTTCCTCATACTCCTCCTGGTCTTCTTTTAGTATTACCTTCTCGTTGTCTTCATCTTTAGAGACCATATATAACTGTAATTGTTTTTCTTGCACTTGTAGCTTGGACTGTACTTATCGTCACACCGAAAATAGAACCCTCACACTCGCTTATCGTTGAACTCCTTACTATTGATGTGCTTAGGAGGTTTAAAAGATTTTAGTGCTAGTGAACATGTTGCAGTTGTTGGTGTAGGTAGTACTCTCTCTGTGATTGAACTTCTGCTTACGTTTGTTATTTGCTGCAATCTCAGAGCTACAGTTTAATTCCCTCTATTGCTCATGTTTTTTATTCTGTTTCCTCGCTCGAGCATAGTGTTCCCATTAGACATCACTATTGCTTCTTGCGTTGGAGCCAACATGTATGCCTGATGTAAAGAGTGGGGTTCATATAGCCTTATTGTTACTCCAATTTCAGGTTTGAGACCTTTCAAGAAAAATTTGATCAAAATTCTTCTGACAATGACAACCTACTTGAAAGACAATCCAACTGAGCGCAGTAATCCATCATTGTTCCATCCTGTTTCAATTCTTTAAAGTCTTCCATTAGGTCGTCGATGATTTCTGCATCGAATCACTGCTTGTGTGCCCTCATGAACTCATCCCAATCTACCATCTTTGGTTTATTACGGTTCTTTATATATAGTTGATATCAATGTTGAGCTCACTCATCCCTATGAATCCCTATGAAGGATTGCCACACTCAACTTTGTCCTTTCTATGGCACTTTTGTCCTTTCTAAGGTTTGATCCAACTAAAAAAATTGTTCACAATGATGAAGCCATAGTTAAATTCTCTCGTTGTCAAATATTAGGAACTTGATCCAACTCAAATCTTGTAAGAGTTACGTTTTCATCCTTCTCCTGCAAGGGTTGCTTACTTTAAGGGCTACGTTATGATAAGACAAAAGTTGTAGTTCTGAGTTCCACTCCTTGTCAAAAATTGCGCAAACAAGGTTTTCAACTCTATCACATCTTTCTCTAACTTTTTTTGTTCTGTTTGGAGATTCTAAAAGTAATTGTTCACTTCTGACCTGTGCGCCTATCAAGTTCTTCACACTTTCTTCGATTCGACGTAATTTAGCACCACTTGTTCCTTCCTCCATTAATTTCCATAACCTCTGCTCTGATACTAATTGTTGTGTTATTTTTTGCAATGTTGTAATTGTTGTATTGCTGTCTGTAATGTTATTTGTATAGTACGAATGAAGAGAGAAAGAGAGAGAGAAAAAGATTTCCATAATCATAATAGAATCTTTGAGAGGGTAAATAATTGATTTCCATTTTTGCATGCTCCTTATAATCACTATCGTAATGTTTAAATACACATGATAAAAGGACTACAATTGGTGCTAGAGTAGGATTACATTCATAGATCTTTTATTTAAATGACACTTTCATGTATAAAAACTAACATTGTCATTTCATTAGTTACTTAAACTTTTCTCGCAGCTCAGGTGTCTTCTTCGTTATTTTCTGCAACAACCTACGAGGATATGATTAATTATTCTCAAACTAATAAGTAGATTGGTAGTGATTATTTTGAGACTTAATTCTACTATATGCTGCCTTTAATAACTACCCGGGATTTAGAATATAAGATAAGAGAGAGGTAATAAACACAATTGATAGAGAAAGAGAGTGATAATTATTCATTAAGTTCTTCATAATTCATTATAACTAGTTTTAAATAGCAATTATGAAGGTTGTATGTAACTCAATGCGATAGTTACATGTTTTCTCTCCATCTATCATATACATTTACTCTTTATCTTTCAAATGAAGTGTGCCATTTAATCATTCTCTCACATGTCATTGTTTATAGCATTCACTATCATCCCAGACATTGATGATATCCTATATCAATATCTCCCCTATTGATAACCCTATACACAAGGTTGAGATCCGGATATCATTGTTCCAGCTAACATCAGAAGATGACCATTGAACCAAAATTTGCACCTCAGCGTGATCACAATGATTGATTACATAAAAACTTAGTCACTAAAGTAGGAATATTGAAACTCACAAAAGAATGATCAACAACATATTGCTTTAATTACGACACATAAAATAGGGATTGAATACAAGTGTGCTATGGTAAATTCAAACGATATGTCATCTCTCCTACTCGAGTGACCACCTAATAAGGCCCAAAGAATAATGCAAAAATCTTTTGATGAGAATGAGGATATAAGTATGATTCATAATTTGATCATAACTTAACATACAATCAATAGCCACTCAAAACAATATTTATCAGTCACTTTACGCATACGATTATGAGTGTGATGCATAAGGAATTTAAACAACCTAACAATAGCTTCACAAGCACGAAGCACTCAATCCACAATAAACACTCTGTAAATAAGGAACACATAATGAGGGAGTATATACATATAAAGTCTCATTATGAGGGAGTATATACATATAAAGCCTCAAAATGAGACTTGTTTACTGTGGAATAAAATGTGGTATTACACTACTATAGTGGAAGAGGTAACTTATTCTGCCATTATAAAGTACATTCACAGGAGGTATACTACAAGTAAGCTTCCTGATATGTATATTTTTATGTGTTTTAATCTGCAAATGCATACAGTACAGCTGTAGTTAGCACTAATAAGTACAAATTAATCCTTCAAGGACTACAAATACTAGAAATAACCTTTTTCTATTATCTAACCAATAAATAAGATGATGATTTAAGTAAAAACCAACCTAAAATAAAATTTAACATAATAATGAATCAAAACACAAATGACACAATGATTACTCAATATCAAATAACTAGTACCTAGGTAATGAATCCCCTTAAGATTTCTTAAGGATTAACCCTTTATCATACATTTCAATTATTGATCATTGGATTGTAAAAATTCCTATCTTATGTTATCATCTTTCTGAAGACTATTAACAACTAACAACTAATCCTTAGTTCATTAACTGAAACCTCTTTGTTGTTAAAACCCTTAAGGATGTATTACTCAATTCATGAATTTTACTATTAGGTTTGACCTTAATCTAGAAGATTTATGTCAACTTATCTCTAGATTTGCATATAGCTCCTTCTAATTATGATATATTTATTTATACAAAAGGATTTCTCAATTTTAATTATATGAAATCAAACATCGAACTTATATCTCGGACATATTGATTTAATAATAAAAATGTGTTATTGAATTGCAATAAATCAATCAATTAAATTGCATTAAATAAAAGATCAAATCGCGATATCCATCCCAACATAAGTTCATCATTTCTAGGTACTAAATAAACTTAGTACCTAAATATAGAAAACAAAACAATCATAATTTTATATGAATAATTACAAAAAGAAAATTCATGATATAGATGCCCTTTGTTCTAATGTAATCCACTTGAAACTTTTATAAAAGGATGCTCCTTATTTGATCTTTTGAATTAATCCTTGTGTTTTCTTCTTCCTAAGTTTAAAATTACATCTCCAAATTTAAATTTTGTCTCTAATTCCAACTCTAATTGCCTCCCCTCGTCTCCTCTTCATAATTGCCTTTTATATTGTGAAATTAGGGATTTTAGATTTTACCTAATCAATCACATGATCTTATAAGTGATTGTGTATCTAAAAAATTACCTTAAAATTATGAATTCAAACATTTCTAGAAGCTTACATGGGCATGTCATACGATCATGTATGTGACTTACACAAGCATATATCTTCATACAAATAAAAATAACATCTTCAAAGCTTTATACATTTAGTCACTTACATAGCCCCTTAAACGGGTGTGTACATCTTCACACAGTTGTATATCTCCAAAATAGCTCTATTTCTTCTATTTTTAGCCCTGATTTTACTCGAATTGTTCTCTTTTTGATTCATGAAGGTAGTTAAGACCTAAAAAACATACTAGAAATATAAAAAAGTACTAAGAATAATATAAAAATCTTAAGTAACAAGCAAAAAACACTAAATATGGGAATTAAAATAGTCTATTGGTTATCACTTTCATTATTTAATTTAAAACTTTGATCTAGCCATCAATCTAAGAGTGGTACGCAATAGATAAATAAAGGAAAAATCCTAAAAATGAAAGAGCTATTGTCAAAATTGATTGGTGAAGACGACATCACTTATAACTGAAAATGGTACTTGACATTCCATGCAAGTTCAAAATGTGATCTAAAAAATATAGGCCACTTTAGAGGTAGAGTACAGATATGATAAAGAAATAAAGTGTCGATATTTAGTTAACCGATTGATCACTAAGTGAATCATTGTCACACCCTCTACTCTGGGAAAATCTCAATAAGATCTACACTCGTATCTATCCAAACCTACTAGGGTGCTAGAAATGGTTAAAGCAACCTTAGAGAAGCCACTATTTATGTTGGCACACCTTATAATGACAAATGTATTTATGAACATCTTTTTTCATTTCATGTAAGAAAAATATTTAATTTTTTGTAGATTCCTACAAAACCAAAGTGGTTATAAATTGAATCATAAAAGAAAGAAATTGAGCATGTTTGTAGACAAACATGAAAATTCCCTATTACTAACCATTGCAATAAGCCATTAGATCAAATATAAGTTGTAGGGACATATTTACCTTACATTAAGTGTTCAATCAAACTCTATTTACCTTACATTAAGTGTTCAATCAAACTCTTGATAGATGATAACCCAATTAGTTTTAACTTCTTATAAAAGATCAGTATTGATAGTAGAAATATCAATAGAAAATAATTTGAAACTTGTCATATGCTAAAAGGCATTAATAACTGAATGTTATAAGCCCTTTTTATATTTAATGTCAAAGTCAATGCCAATTAGTTTAACTAATCAATTTTTTTGAATAGGTGGTAACTTTTTGATAACAAAAAATCAAACTCTTGTGATCAGTTTGAATAATGAAATGCTTACCAATAAGATAATGTGACCATAATTTTATAGTCATAACCAAAGCCAAGAGTTTGTTTTCATGAACTAAAAAATACATGTAATACACTAATAAAAACTTATTCCTAAAGGCAACAAGTTTTCCTTCGTACCCAAGGATGAAACGATTCTCTTACCACTGGCATCTACTTTAGTAACAAACTCCTTTGAGAAATAAGTTAAAGCTAAGATACAAACTAAAGATAACGTAACTTTTAACTACCATTGCTTTAAAGCACCACGCAAATACATTCTTATTTAATAAAATAGTAAGAGGTTAACAAATTAATCCATAACCTATAATGAACCTAAAGTAATAACCACAAAGACTTAGAAACACTCAAAGTTATTTTATGATTTTTACTACAGGCCAATTTTGCATAGCTTTCACTTTTTGAGGATTAAAAAAAGATATTTAGGCATTAATGAAGTGACCAAATCTTCAACTTAAGAGGCCAGAAATAAACATTTAGAAAGTTTAACATATAATGTTGTTTCAAAACTGGTAAAACTCTTTAAATAATCATCTATGAATCAAAGGATTGACTATATAGTAAGAGATCTTTGAAGAAGCCAAATACAAACAAGTTAAGGTATGGTTTAAAAAAGAGGTTCATAAGGCCATGAAATATCAAAAATTTATAATACCCTTCATACGTCTTAAATGTGGTTTTCTAAATGTCATTTTCATGTAACATAATCTAATGTTAACCAAATTAGAGGTCTAGCTTAGAAAAATAGGTCATGCTATAAAATTCATAAAAAAATTCATCTTCTAATGATATTGTAACATCCCATTACCTTTGGGAGGTTAGAATAGTAAATATGAGTGATTAATGAGAGCTTAGAAATGTATTTTTCA
>JAOSBN010000179.1:24358847-24374325 GCA_027563595.1 Erythroxylum suave
TGAGGCATAAACCTAAGTATAAATTGTACTTAGATGAGTTTTGATATAAAAATGACTTTGTGATGAAATTGATGGATAAATACTCGGGATTGTCATGAACGTGCACTGTACATATTTCATTTCATACATGTGCATTATTAAACACTTATAATTGTAGAAATTGTGATATATGTGTATGGTATTTGATATAGAGGCGCAACTAGAACGTCCACCTCCAGACGTTATCGGAACTTCCAGGCATTAGCTTCAGGAGCAACTTATGAGTAGCCTAGACGATCTCACTTAATTACTTGTTTGCTTAATTTCTGTTTGAAACGATTAAATGAATGTGGCTTGATTGTTGATTCTGGACAGAAGATCCGATGACTGTAAAATGTGGATGAGATATTGAAGTGTTACTTGTATGTGAATGTGAAGAAATAAATGTTACTCCAAAATTTTGTTAAATGTTGGACTAAGGTCCAAAGATAATTTTGTTTTGACTGTGAATGTGACTAATTAAAAACAATGATTAAATGAATATGTGAGATGTAATTCATTTCATGAATGCATGAAAGATAAAAGCAGTTCTGACCGGAGTCGCTAGTAAAAGAGCTTAAAGCTCATAACGTGATAAGAGCCTTGGGCTCAGTTGTACATATACCTAGTATCCATTAAAGGATATGCGACATTAATTGATATAGCTCAGTATCCACAAAGGGATATGAGCTAGTAAAAGGGCACCTAATCACAACAAAGTAACAAAGGAAATTGAGTCATGTACATTACATTTATATTTGATATGTGTATTTTACATGAATGAAATGACCATTATGATTGTTCAGAAAGTGAAAGGTGTTGTTTTATGAATATGCAAAGATATGAAAAATATGTTGCGTGTATTGATGTGATGCATTAATTGAGTGAATCATCGATGATGGTTACCTCATTGAGTTTGCAAAACTCACTAAAATTGCATCGTTAACTTTTCAAGCCGAGAGACGACTTTAGCTACTGATAGACCATAAGAGAAGCGTCATTCTTGTATTTTTGAGAAGAAAATGACTCACAGATCGGTCAGCTGGGATTTGAAGGATTAGATAGGCATTTTGATGTAATTTCCTCTTTCATGTAGCATATTTTTTATTAGGCTACGATGATGTATTTATATGGATGGTTGAAAGATACGTTGTATAACGTTTTTGTGAATGAATTGAGGAAAAAATTTGGTTTAAAAATATTTGGACTTTCTTTATGACGCTTTATAAGAGAATAAAGATAGATGATGCCATGTTATAAATGTAGTGATCGAACGTAGCTCGCCCTTATCGTAGGATATGTACCGGAATGACCTCCGAGCGTCCCGGTTTGTACCTTACGATAAAGGGGTGCTACAACTACAGCTCTAACTATATCACTACCTCCTATATTAATTATTAAATCATCAATTACAAATATATGGCCATTTATTTTCCAAATGGAAATTCTTGCTTATCTAATGGAATTAAACCTCCGATCCCCTCTTATGTAAATATTTACTAGTTTAATCTCTACCAATTGGTAGCTTTCATTCTTAAGTCTCCCACATTAACAAAATTGTAGGTATTTTTGTAGTATGTTATATGTATAGATTAACCTTTAACTTGTACCTTAATTTTAACCAACTAAAACGTGAGTGAGGCGATTCTAGCTATAACTGGTAATAAAATAATAGCTTGGCCTTCCATCTATTCTTCATTTTCCTATATATTCTCCTTCTTTTCTTCTTTAGATATATACATTTGTAGCATACATCTCTTGCATTTATTTCTTAGAGTATCTCCTTACACCAAAAACTTATCACTTTACCCCGTATTTTGTTCATTTCTTTACTTGTTGTCACCCTTGTTACTCCCTTGTTATTATATATGAATAGCTCTTTACTTGATTACCCTGATTTGAATTAATTGAAAAAGCCATAGGTAGCATCTTGCTCGTTCCTTGGCATATTATAACCAATTATATGTTTGTTGTAAATTTTGAGGATTTCAAAGCTTGACCAAATATTCCATCTTGATTTTAATATTTTAAGGGATAAACTTCACAGATGTTACCCTATCATCATTAGCTTATGAAATTCACATAGTATTCTCCCACATTCCTTTTTTTGTAGCCTTTTTAAGTCCCTAATAGAGTCCTCAAATGTAGATTAACCAAAATTTTGTTCTAAGCCTAAATGTACTTAACCCAGCTTAATGGATTTATGGTTAACATATTCTTCAAGTATAGCTCATATCGTGCTAGGACTTCTCCCTCCAGGTGCATCACTACTATACCTACTTTCATTTCTGGAAGAGTATAGTTGATAATGGAAAACTATTCACATTTGAATATCCAAGATCGTAAACCCTCTCTTCTGAAAATGAAAAACTTAATCTTACAAAGGTTAGTAGGAATGTTGTAATACTCTAGTTGCACCCCTTTGACATTTGTATGTTCTACCACTCAATTGTGTCCTTCTTTTGATTATGAGATCCTATGTCCTCCTTGTTAATAGAGTTGCAAAATTTTTTCTTTCAATTCATGCACTCTTGGTTCATACTTATTTTCCATGTCATACATCCAATATATGTTGTTCAAGTCATCTTCACTTTTGTCCCTATATTCTCTCGATCATTAAATACTTCACTTTTGAAGAAGAATGTTAACTCTGATATAAATTTGATAATGACTATTTTGAGGCTTAATTTCATAATCACTACCTTTAGTAATCGCTTAAGATTTAAAATAAAAGATCAGAGAAAGATAAGAATACAAAAAAGAAAACAAAGATAAGAAACACAATAGAGGGAGAAAGAGAGTGGAGAAAACAAAGATAAGAAACACAATAGAGAGAGAAAAAGAGTGGACTTTATTTATACGCAAATATTGATATTCAGGTGGGATGAATGGAGAATGTTGTTGGTTAATGCCATTCTCATCCTAGCTATAGATGTTAGCTTTTTAGCATTGATGTTTCTACTCAAATGCTCAACTAGTAATCTCAAGACCCTTTTTTGTCTATTGTTGTTAATCCAACAAGGATTTTTTTAGCTATAAAAATTAAGATTGGGGAATTCAGGATATATCCAAAAAGGATATAAGCCACTGGATGATCCTATTTCTAAATATCAGACCATGCCTCTTAATAGGATTGAAGATTTCAATGTGCACTTTAAACGTCATTTTACTAATTGTTGTTGTTTCATTTGGTGCTTCATATGATTATGGCTAATGTTGTTCTACCATATAGTATTATTCTTTAGGCATTGCTTATTTTAAAACATTTCTTGGCTACCACCTCTTGCATGTTTTATGGAATAATTATTGGGTGAGTACACTTTTATCATTAACTCTTTTAGGTGATTGGGATTATGTTACAGGAGACAAATTTCAAATTTAAGTAATGAACTTGCTTCTATTGTTAAATTTTATTTATATTCATTTTATTTTTAAATGTATGTTGTTGTTTGTGTGGATACTCGACTATGATTAGAATTATGGATTATTCAAATCAAGATTCCACCCTTTTAATGATTAGAATTTCATCTTTATATACATCATATGGCTGTATAGTAAGCTGAGAATCAATTAGCTCACTCTAAATTGGCCCACTAATTGTTACCCTATAAAGAAGGAGTTGAAAAGTATATGTAGGATTGTGTACATACTTTAACTTCATTTTAAAATTGTTAGATTTTTTAATAATAAAAGTTTACAAATAGAGAAGGAAATAATGCGTGTATACGTGATGCATTACAATTTTCTTATTTGATATTTAGTTGTTTGTATTTCACTTTTTTTTAACTCAATCACTTTATAATTCATTTCCATTTTGGCCATGTGGCTTGATTAGGATTTTCTCATATGTGTTGTGAGCTTTACTAAACTTTTAGCATTATAAATAAGTTTGACAATTAAGCTTGAAATCTACCTAGTCTAAAGTTAATGACTCAAATGCAATTGACATTGAGCTCAAATTCTCTTTAGAGTTATCGAGTTAGGCTTGAACTCGGGCTTCATAACCCGGTCTAACCTAAAGGCTAACTATATATACAAAAATCTATTTGTTGTAACTCCCTCTTCTCTTTTGTTATTGTCTATGTGATGCTAGTGTTGCTCCTTTCTGGCTCTCTCTCTCAGTATATGTATTTTTCTCTACTTTATTCTTCAACTATATTTTATGGCTCTCTCTCAATGTATCTCTTCTTCTATCTTCTTTTTAAAAACTATTTTTTTACTGATCTTATTCTCAGGCTTACGTCATAGTTTTCTACTTGTCTATTTCTACCATTATTTCAGCATATGTTGCATATGAGAAGAAGCTATTACTTTTGAATATGTTTTATAGTTTTCTGTTCAAGCAATTTAGAGATTTATAGATTTAAGATGTGGAAGACACTTATCTAAATATGAAAATTGCTTGCTTAAGATATGATGATGGAGGGGTCCCCATCTCCTTCTAATTTCTACTTTTATTTTAGCATATGTTACATATAAGAAAGATCTATTGCTTTTGAATATATTTCATAGTTTTCTATTCAAATAATTTTTAAATTTGTAATTTCAAGATATGAAAACTACAATCTCAAATAGGAAAATTACTTGTTTCTAGATTTAGCTATGGAGGGATCAATAAGGACAAGGGAAATTGATTGATGGGTCGGATCAAGATTGAGGTTATGGTTAAGATAATTTGATTTTTGAATAGAATCAGGTTGTTAAAAATCTTATTGGACTCGGATTCAAATGAGATAAGTCAAACGTAATTAGATTTCAGACTAAATTTAATCTTATTCTAAAATGGTTGAGTCAAATCTATGTAACCCTTTGTCATCCCTACTTATAAATTGACCTCTAATACTTATGGGAAGAAGCAGGGAGACGACAAATTGACAGATATACTCAGTTCAACTATAGCTCCACTTTAGCCCAACTTGCGTTTTTTGATGGAAAGCATTTCTAATAAATGACATAATGGAGTACTAGTTTGCATGTAGGGGCATAATTTGAGAGGTAGTTTTGTTAGGACAAGATTCTTCGTGTGCGTGAAACTGATGTAAGTATTTTTTTTCGTAAGTTGATAAAGTGACACATCCGTGGGAATTTTTTATTGATACTAAATTTTCGTCGAGAATTTTTCTTCAATAAGTGGTAGCTAGGATACTTGGGGCATTTCCATCCAAATTCAATGTGTTATATCTGATAAACTCATAGGATTTCATGCGAGCAAAAGTTTAGTCATCACTATTTTAACTTGGTATTTTTCTATACAGGTTATTAACGTAAACTCTGATCCGTTTTCTCGATTAGAATTGAGAAATTTGATATTTGCTTGGGTTACTTAATTCTTGAGAAGACGTTGAAAATATAGTGACTATTGATTGATGCGTATTTCCAATGGCTCCATTCACTCCGAACACAAACGCAAAATCTCTTGTGGCTGCCAACCGTTGACCCATGTAGATGATAGTAATTTCCAATCACAAAATTATTGTCCTTACCATACCATCATTATGATTGTCTGAATATGGACATATGTTTTCATACCAACACAAGAGCACATAAGAAACTTGCATGGTTTCAACTGGAACAGATAAACCTGCCTATATAGTTAGTGCAGCATACAAACACAAATTTGAGGAACAAGGATATGTATAGGTCATTGGAACGAAACACCACGGAAGGCAAATCTTTTAGATCCTGAGAAAGTGGCATCCACGTGCCAAGCAAGCAAGCACCTTGTGACGAACTTGTATTCAAATTTTAATAATTTTAGATGATGCTGAATGGTCCAAGGAGTAAGGAGCTTTCATACAGGTACTTCTCGTCACCACCGGCACCTATTCTTTTACGAAAGGAAATTGTACGGATGAAAAGATTTGTCAAATCTACACTTGTCTTTTCCGCTACTAAGCCTCCCGTAAAATGACTATTTCGCTCGACCACGTCTCTCCTTCTCTATCACTCTTGTTTTGGGATTAGATTCTAACTTGATAACAGAAAAGGTGGATATGTTATTTCACAAGAAAAGCTACTCTTCATGGGGTTTTGAGGTTGTAAGGTAGACAAAATATATAGCTTTGAAGAGTTCGCAGTATCGTGATAGTGTCACATGCAATCCATTAGTAGCTAGCAAAGTAGCTCCCTTTAGTAAGTCATTTGTGCTCTTACGAGACGTGTTGTGTAGCTTATTCTCTTCAATAATAGGTAGGATTAGGAAGCATGTGAGAGAATTTTCTAGGTCCCAAAACTAGTTTGGACCACTTACTGTGCGTACTTATAAGCTTTTTCTTCTTTCTTTTTCCAACCAAATTTCATGGAGCAAAAGCGTCCTCGTTTCCTTGTCAAAGTTGGGCCATTCCCGTGACTTTTTATCTCCCCTTTCACTTCATAGACTCATCTTATCATCAAAATCCCGAGACTAAAACTTTTGAAAAGAAGCATATGGTTTCATCAGGCATCATGCATGGGAACTTTATAACTAATCCTCCAAGTGAAAACATAGCATATAGATCTTTTTGTGTCTACATTTCCAAGGTCTTCCATGGATATATCAAATATTAAGAATTAGGTCTACTAACTAACTATATTGTAATTAAGAATTCACATATATATATATACACACACACATACAACAAGGGTCTATTCACGTTAGAAAGTGGCCACTAACTACCAAGTCCGAATGGAGTTTTCACTTTTGGTGATCTTGAGAACAACGTTACCATTAGGTTGACTACCAGCACTCGCTCTTCTAACACGACCCATCTTTTATCTTTTGGTATTGCTGACAGGAATCTTCTCTAATTGAGCCAGACTGATATAATAAAAAGTACCAAAAGGAAAAACTTCGAGCATCAATGTTCCTCTCTTTCTCCTAAATTATATTCGACTCTGCAGTATTCCTCACGTCCACGGAGGTGATTGAGGAACATATTATCTGTTCTTATGAATATGTTCTTATCTTATTCTATAATTATTCATCCATTCAATAAATATAACGTGATCTGAACCCATAATTTAATGATATATATATATATATATATATATAAAAGAAAGTTAATTTTATTTTAATATAAGAGGCACATTAGTCATTAAAGTCCAAGAAGTTGTACCTTATGTTGTACGGCAACTAAAGTGAAACGACGACAAGTGTCTGCTGGAAACTGCTGCTGCGTTGCGTAGGGGACATGGATAGGAATGGAGGGGCTGACGGGGTAGTTACTTGAACGTAAGAAAGATATATAATTAATAATAGAAAGTGAGAGCATTGAATTTTGGAAGGGTTGAAAATTCAAAATGCTTTCTTTTCTCAAGAATGGGGCCTCCTATTAATGAAATTTCGACGGTTTTAATTTTAAATTTGAAGCTGGTTTATATGTATCTTCTTCGCCTACCCATAGTCACCTTGTGAACAACCATAACCACGATCTTGCTTTTGCTTTTAGTATTATCATGGGCAGTTAAGCCTTGGTCACATTCTTCAATAAGATTAACATTAAGGTCCAGATTCAGAATTTTAATTATTTTACCCACCACATAAATTAAATTCTTTGAAAATGAAATATCCGCTTCCACAAGGAAAAGTAAACCAATGACTCCGTGGCCAATATCTTTTGTTATTTTTTAAATTAAAACGTTAAATATTAAGTTGGAAGTCATTAGTCAATATACCTCAAGTAGGTTGGACACTTGCACTAATCATCTTGGTCTTTGTCTCATTTAATGGCCTTGTTTTGTACTTCAATTCAAGGTGGCATGCAAAAATTAAGGTTGGTATCAAAGATCACCAAGTCTATTCGGAGCTAATGGGCGGACTTGTGTACAATTTCTCCCTAGTGGTTGGCAGTATCCATATATTTTTTAAAAAAAGAAAAGTATCTAATTTTGTAAAATAATTAGATTTATATAATTTTCGGTTAGTATAAGTAATAAATAATAAAATAAAGAAATATCTCAAGCCACAACAATAGCCAAAATGTGGTGGCGCCGATAATGTTGTTTATGTATAGCACTGACTCAGCCCGCCAGTTTTGTTCAAGCTCTATGACGAACGTATTTGAAGTTGGTAAAACACCTCAGTCAAATTAAACCAATTGCTTTAGTTCCTTGGCATCTGATCTGCTATTTGTTAAATGTTAAATATTAATATTGGAAAGTAATTTTTTTAGATTTAAATTATAATTAGTATACTGGTTACTGACACGTAATCCAAGAGGTTGGCCTTCAGTCGTTTGGTGTCCACGCTCCATCCCTACTTTTCATAAAATACCAATTACCGTGAGTTGACTGCTCTTCTGGCGCCAGCGGGTGGGCCCATCCCAAGGCCCAAACCCTGGTATATATAATAAACAGATCATGAAGGGGTGGTACAAGCGCCCTCGCTCGAGACACCTCCCCATCACCATTACTACTCTTTACTAGTTAAGAGTATTATTATCATTCTCTCTCTAGAGAAGATAAAGATGGCCAGTAGTAAGGGAATCAGCTTGGAGGAGATTAAAAACGAGGCTGTTGATCTGGTAAATTTTCCCTTTCCACCCTTCTTTATAGGAAACCGACCAATTTTTCTTTCACTTATGCTGATGAGAGAGCTACGATGCGATTGCTCGATCGGTTCATGTTGGTTTTGTGGTTTATCGCATGGTTATCTTGAATTACGTTCGAATTATAAACAACTTGGGTTTGGTTTTAAAGGCGAGGTGAGTGAGAGAAGCATAATATTATCACTGGACTCTGGAGAGACTTTCCTCAACCCCAAGTACAAATAAATAATCACTATTCAGAGTTGTATGCTCCAATTCCAAAGAACTCGCAAGAAATTTTCAGTTTTAAATATTACAGACCTGAGAAGATTAGCAAAGGACACTGGATGGGTCCCACTCCCACTCTCACTCCCAACCCAACCCTTTTGTTTTGAATGACACGCACCGAATCACATGATACAAGTGAAGTCAGATTACATCCCACGCGCCGTTTTTGTTTTTTCACACATTCAAATAAATAAAATAAAATGAAAAAGAATAGTGTTAAGAGAATAAGATTGTGTGTGTCAGATTTTATTCCTTCTCTAGTGATAGGAATTGTTCTACGGAAAGAAAAAATAAGTCTAAGCGTGGCCGTGGCCATATTTGACTTGAATCACAGTGGCCCATGTTTGAGCGAACGATTGGCGACTGTTGGCGCTGTTGCTGATGAGATTATGATTAAGTCCACCTCCTAATAATTTTAATTTTTATGTATTTAATTTACAGGAGCGGATTCCGGTGGAAGAAGTGTTTGAGCAGCTGAAATGTACACGAGAAGGTCTTACCTCGGAGGAGGGAGCCAACAGGCTTCAAGTTTTCGGACCAAACAAACTAGAAGAGAAAAAGGTCTGTCTTGTTTTTGTAAACCTTAAACGACGACAACCATATTGCTTCCACCAGTTTTCTGTTTCTGAAATGAACAATCCGACAGGAGAGCAAAATTCTCAAGTTCCTTGGTTTCATGTGGAACCCATTGTCATGGGTCATGGAAGCTGCTGCTTTGATGGCCATAATCTTGGCAAATGGGCAGGGTAGACCTCCTGATTGGCAGGATTTCGTTGGCATTCTTGTCTTGCTGTTCATTAACTCCACAATCAGTTTCATTGAGGAAAATAATGCCGGTAATGCCGCAGCAGCCCTCATGGCTGGTCTGGCCCCTAAGACTAAGGTGACGACTGAATCTTCGTTTGATGCTTCAGGGGGCTCGTCCTGTTTTTGATTTTGCCTCATCATACTCTTTTTGCAACACCATACATTACTTCTTCGGTAACATGATTTTGGTCCCCTTTTTTTTTGGCAAAATATATATATATAGGTTCTAAGAGATGGTCGATGGACCGAGCAAGATGCTTCAATTTTGGTCCCCGGGGACATTATCAGCATTAAATTGGGGGATATAATCCCCGCCGACGCCCGTCTCCTGGAAGGTGATCCTTTGAAGATCGATCAATCTGCCCTTACTGGCGAGTCACTTCCTGTCACTAAGAACCCCTCTGATGAAGTGTTCTCCGGCTCGACATGCAAACAGGGAGAAATTGAAGCAGTTGTTATTGCAACTGGTGTGCATACCTTCTTCGGTAAAGCTGCCCATCTGGTGGACAGCACCAATCAAGTTGGACATTTCCAGAAAGTTCTTACTGCAATTGGTAACTTCTGCATTTGCTCGATTGCCGTTGGGATAGCCATTGAGATCATTGTCATGTACCCAATTCAGCATCGCAAGTACAGGGATGGAATCGACAACTTACTGGTTCTTTTAATTGGGGGAATTCCAATTGCTATGCCAACGGTTTTATCCGTCACCATGGCTATTGGTTCCCATAGGCTGTCCCAGCAAGGGGCTATAACTAAGAGAATGACTGCCATTGAGGAAATGGCGGGCATGGATGTTTTATGCAGTGACAAAACTGGGACATTGACCTTGAACAAGCTGACTGTGGATAGAAACTTAATTGAAGTGTTTGTAAAGGGTATTGAAAAAGAGCAAGTTATCCTTCTTGCAGCGAGAGCCTCAAGAACTGAAAATCAGGACGCCATTGATGCTGCAATTGTTGGCATGCTTGCAGACCCAAAGGAGGTACTCTTAACTTCTACTACCTTTTCCTCACCGGTTTCTTGCTTCAGTGATTGACAATAGAACGGGGATTTATGACCACTGTTGGCAATTGGCAGGCACGAGCTGGCATTAGAGAGGTTCATTTTTTCCCCTTCAATCCTGTGGACAAGAGGACTGCTCTTACCTACATTGACTCTGGTGGCAACTGGCATCGAGCAAGCAAAGGTGCACCTGAGCAGGTAATACTGCTTCTACTTCAGTACTAAATGATGAATGGAATATCTAGGCCCAGCACTAAGTTATTTCTTTTTTCTTGTGATTGTTTACAGATCTTAAACCTATGCAATTGCAAGGAGGATGTCAGAAAGAAGGTTCATTCAGTGATTGATAAGTTTGCTGAACGTGGGCTTCGATCTTTAGCTGTTGCAAGACAGGTGTATAGTCTGAGCTTCATCTGCTTTCAATTTCTGTTAATCAGATGAAGTAGATCTTATTGTTGCTTCAATTCATTTCTACAGGAAGTTCCTGAAAAAACAAAAGACAGTCCAGGTGGACCGTGGCAGTTTGTTGGTTTGTTGCCTCTGTTTGATCCTCCTAGGCATGACAGTGCTGAAACCATCAGAAGAGCCCTCAACCTGGGTGTGAATGTTAAGATGATTACTGGTAAACCGTAAACCCTTAATTTGTAGCTAATTTATAATAAGAAGTTTGCTTTTCAAGGCTTACAACTTCTGAACTGTTCTCTGATTGTAAAGGGGATCAACTTGCCATCGGTAAGGAAACTGGCAGGAGGCTTGGAATGGGAACAAACATGTATCCCTCTTCCTCACTCCTAGGACAAGATAAGGATGCTTCTATTGCATCTCTTCCTGTAGACGAGTTGATTGAAAAGGCTGATGGATTTGCTGGAGTGTTCCCAGGTGATTTCTATGCCTGACGTTGTTTAGATAGTGTGCAAAAAGTGTGCTTCCTCACGCCCACACATGATTTTAAAAAATGTGACTTCTACTCTCTTTTACGAAGACATGCCTTTAGATTTTCTTTTTGCCTGAAACCTGAAGGTCAGGCCATGTATATATACACATTGTTTACTGAGTATCTCATTATCTCATGCCTACAGTTCAATTGTAGAATTCTAATCTTGCTTCTTCTAACACAACTTTTATGCTTGTTAAAGAGCACAAATATGAAATTGTTAAGAGGCTACAAGAGAGGAAGCATATATGTGGAATGACAGGGGATGGTGTTAATGATGCCCCTGCTTTGAAGAAGGCAGACATTGGAATTGCTGTTGCTGATGCAACAGATGCTGCTAGAAGTGCTTCTGATATCGTTCTCACTGAACCTGGGCTTAGTGTGATTATAAGTGCCGTGCTAACCAGCAGGGCCATATTTCAGAGGATGAAAAATTATACTGTTAGTTGTATTATCCTTCTCAGCTTGTAAGTCTCAATCCGTTCTATGGGTTTTGAAGTGTCCAAACTGACACTGTTCCTTTTGTTGTCTTTTGCAGATATATGCAGTTTCAATTACCATCCGTATTGTTGTAAGTGCTAAAGCACATTTCAAATACATTGTAAAACCTTTATCAGACTGCTTTAGCATTGATTTAATTTCTTTTAATCTTCCTGCAGTTTGGTTTTATGTTTATTGCCTTGATATGGAAGTTTGACTTTGCTCCATTCATGGTACTAATTATCGCCATACTAAATGATGGTAAGATACGTAGATGTTTGTGAAGATACAACTCTTTGCAAAACTTGTAGTCATTCGCCATGAAGATGAGTATATTTCATTAATTGCGTACCTCAGGGACGATTATGACAATATCAAAGGATAGAGTGAAGCCATCTCCACAGCCTGATAGCTGGAAGCTTAGAGAGATATTCAGTACTGGAGTTGTGCTTGGAGGTTATCTGGCACTGATGACGGTGATATTTTTCTGGGCCATGAGAGAGACCGACTTCTTTTCAGTAAGCAGATCCTGCATCTTATTGTGGGAGTTGGTTTTCTTTATGATTCTTCAGCTTTTATATCTCGCCGTTGGTCAATGTAGGACAAGTTTGGAGTAAGATCATTACATGGCAAACCACATGAAATGATGGCAGCCTTATACCTACAAGTAAGCATTGTGAGCCAGGCCCTTATATTCGTTACCAGGTCTCGCGGTTGGTCTTATGTAGAACGTCCTGGACTCCTTCTAGTCGGTGCATTCATCATAGCACAGCTGGTGAGTAGTTTCATTAATCAGCTATTTTGTTTCTTGGTTTCATTTTGTGCTCTTGGATCATTAGTTAAACGTAATTATCGTATTAAAGGCAGTAGTTGAAACTCGAATGCTATTTCAGGACCTCTGTGAACCTAAAGATTACTGATTCATTCACCCTTATACCTAAAACCATGTAGTGTGTGATTTATTGGGGGCGGGTACATTCTGCTATTGAATATCGATCGTACTGTCCTAAATGTGAAATGGTTGTGCGTAACAAACAGGTGGCAACGTTGATAGCAGTGTATGCAAACTGGGGATTCGCACGTATCAAGGGAATGGGCTGGGGTTGGGCTGGTGTGATATGGCTCTATAGTGTGGTGACTTATGTGCCGCTTGATCTACTCAAGTTTGCCATTCGCTACATCCTTAGTGGAAAGGCTTGGGACAATCTATTGGAGAACAAGGTAATGCCCTTATATATATATATATTTAATGGCGGCGTGATGTGAATTCCAAGTCTCCTTACGCAGAATCTCTTTAATCACTTTTTTTTTTCATATTTTCAAAATAACAGACTGCCTTCACCACAAAGAAAGACTATGGTAAAGAAGAGAGAGAAGCTCAATGGGCTACGGCTCAAAGAACCCTTCATGGTCTCCAACCACCTGAAACAACCAATCTGTTTTCTGACAAGAGTAGTTACAGAGAACTCTCAGAGATCGCAGAGCAAGCCAGGAGGCGGGCTGAGGTGGCAAGGTAAGGAATGGATTCTATTTTAATGGATTATAAATACACAACTCCACTCAATTCATTTGTTCAAGTTTTGGTTTTCGCAGGCTAAGGGAGCTAACTACCCTTAAGGGTCACGTTGAATCAGTGGTGAAATTGAAAGGGCTGGACATTGACACAATTCAACAACATTATACCGTGTAGTGATCTTCAAGGCACGGAAAAGAACCACCTCTCCAGGCTTCTCATCCCTATACGACGACGACAAATGCCTGAGTTTTTCTCTTTTAACGTTTTTCTCTTTATGTTATGATTCTGTCTGTTTCCTGGCCTTTTAGAAAAGCCAACCAGTCACATTAACGCCTTGTCAAATGAAAGAGTGAGAGATAACTAGGGTATAGCAAATTGCAGCTTAAAGAGCTAATGTGTCAGAGAAATTAGTTTTGTATAATGATGTCCAAGTCTCTGTTTTTCCCATTTTAAAAAAATAAATAGACAAATAAAACTTAGACTTTAATCTTTACGTTTGCCAACCCATCAGCAAAGTTAACGCGGTGTCATATTTCAATCATCCCTCTTCCCAAAGGTGTAGGAGGGACGTGTAAATCCATTCGAGAGATAAAACAAAAAGAAGACATTATGTTACAAAGAAAGGGGGCAAGGAGAAGGAATTGATGAGGGGAACACGCGAAAACTGAAAGGAACAAAGTCGTAAATACAGAAGGAAGCGTACGAAGTGATGCATTTTGGTAGAACGTTTGCAACCCAACTGTAGGCTACGTGTCCTTCGAAGGTAGCTAAATTCTCGATTTGGTAATTTCAATCCGTGATTGTGGTAAAAAAAGGACGGGAGTATAGAAATGGGACACCCCGCCTACGGGGTTGGCGGGGTTGGCATAACCCCATGGAATTGGTTGGCAGGGTGGACACCGCCCTGCCATATTCATGGCGGTGTGAAGCCAAGGTGTCCACCCCGCCAACCTCTATGGCAGTGTGGACCCACCTTCTTCTAAAATTTGTTTTTTTGAAGATTTAGTTTGATTTAGGGTTTTTTTAAAGGTTGTCATTTTTTTAGCATTAAAATTTTTTTATTTTAGGGTTAAGTTTTATTTAGGGTTTAGAACATCCATACAAATTAAATCTGAAGTACAAGTTTTAATTTGTTATATTTTTCTTGTATTGAAATTATTTTGACGTAATTTAATTTTTTTAACAAATTTTATAATATATACATTTGAAAAATGAAAAATATTTGAAGTCAAGTTTTTTTTTTAAAAAGGCAAATCAATTTTATTGCATTAAATAAAATCACTACTGTACCTGACTTGAAGAGGGACAATTTGAAGCATTATGACCTGACATATTACAATTATGGCACCTTCGCGGAGAATTAGGACACGGTCTATCCATCTCATTTCGTATTCGAGCACTTTTCACTTTGCCCTTCTTTTTAGCCAACCTTGACCTGCGAAATCTCAATGAAAAATCTGCTTCCTCCAAAATCTGAATGTTGAAGCGGATAGAACTGACCGAAATATGTATTTCTGTATGCCGCAAGACTGTAAACAGGATGAATATGGATTGTCGAATGAACATTAGATCTCAAACATGCAGCAAAGACGTGAGAACATGGAAAATGAAGTTCTGTCTACTTTCCGTAAGTACAAGTTCTTTCTTGAAAGTTAACAATATTTTCTCCGCTGTTATTATTTTCATGTCAAGCAGTGACCGCATTGTATGTACCATACCTCGAGTCATATGATTGGATAGTATGCTTTCAACCTTTTGCTTCATTGCCAAATGTTGATCGGATAATTATTTTGTATTTTGAGTATGATTTTTCAATTTTCCTGGAATAATTTAACCATTTGTTCTAAAGTAAAGCGAACACAGGTAGTGATTGGCAAATGTCGTGCCCCTTTGAGGATGTTATTAAAGCATTCAGCCATATTTGTT
>JAOSBN010000179.1:24382399-24414635 GCA_027563595.1 Erythroxylum suave
CATGAATTAGGAGTCAGCAAATGCATAAATACTTAAGAAAGCAGGGCCAATTCATAGTATAAATCTGGTTCAATCACATATACTTGCATTTCTTGTTGAATTTAGAATTTGCTCTCTGATTGTACTAATCAGAGAGCTGAGAAACTCTTCCTTTGTGCATACTTTTGATTGGAATCTCTGGTAATTTCTTTCTCGCCAAATCTCCTTAATGGAGGAGGTGAGAGAGATAATATATATATATATATATATGTTTTTTTTTGTATTGCAGTGCGGGTTAGCCTCATAAGTCATTCCATGTCTTCAATGAAGATTGAACCTAAGTTAGGTATAAGATTTAATGCCTTAATCCGTTCCCATATGGGTTGTGAGAAGGGACATTTAAAAAAGAGGTGGTCCCTTGTTTCTGGTTCTCTCTCACATAGCACACAATCTGAATAAGTAGACATAAAATGTAATTGATCTGTAGTGCTTAAACTATTCAGAACAGTGAGCCATAATAGAATAGAGGAACTTGGCATGAGAGACTTATGCCAGATAATAAGAAACCACTTTTGTCTTAAGTTATTACGGTTTTGCCACCGTCTAAATTTTTGAATGCTGAATATGTTAGGAGGGAGGTTGAGGCAGTAGTAGTAGACTTCTTGTTGTTGATTAGGGAGATAGCTAGGTAATAGAAATTGTGGTTCAACAGGAACATGCTAATGACGTCTTTGTAGGATAGTATTGACCTTTTCCTTGAGAGGAACATCATTCCATATATGGAGTACTCTAGGATGTTCAATTAGGGGTTCTTGCCCAGTCCAGTTGTCAAACCATAGATAAGCCCTTTCTCTATTCCTAATCCTGTAGGAAACAATAGGTTTAAGCAAAGGTCTAAGTTTCAATAATTAACACAATGGCCATGAGAAAGAGGGTTTAGTAGGTATAGACCAAATGCTCAATCTTTTAGGATATAGCTGTGAATCCAACGGATCCATAAGGAATTTTTCTCTATGAGAATGTTCTAGAGATTCTTGATCAATGCTACCCTATTAAAGGAAGCAATTGAAATCAGACTTAAGCCTCCTTCCTCTTTCCTTCTACAGACATCCTTCCAGTTGACCTTAGCAAGATGACTATCTGAGTTCAGGTTCCCTAGTAAGAATCTTTGGAAAAGCTTGTCAATTGATTTTATGACCCCTTTCTCTAGAGAAATGTTAGAGGGCCAGTAGATATGTAAGGATTTCAACATTGCTTTGATGAGTTGTAGCCTCCCTCCAATGGAGAGCACTCGGTTAGACCACATTCCCAATCTTTTTTGTATCTTCTCAATCTAAGTTTGACATTTTGAGAATTGAATTCTTCTTGTAGTTATGGGAAGTCCCAAGTAGGTTAATGGGGCAGGTTTTCTAGTCATGCTAGTAAGTTGGGAGAATTTATTTTCCATGGAATTTGCCCCTGTAGCTAGAACATACTGGCTTTTAGAGAAATTAATCTCCATCCCTAAGAGTTCTCTAAATTCATATAGGGAAGACATAAGACGCTCTATTGATTGGCCATGAGCCTTAGAGAATAACAGTAAGTTATCCGCAAAACACAGATTGATCAACCCTACCTTCTTACATTTAAAGTGGTATTTAAAAAGCCTATTGTTCCTACCTTCTTTTGGATTAATTGACTGAGTACTTCCATGCATATAATAAAGAGGTAAGGGGAGATAGGATCTCCTTGTCTCAGCCTTCTTAGACCCCTAAAAGAATCCGTTGGAGTGCCATTAATAAGAATGGAGTAAGAAGGAGTTGTTATGCATGCTGAAATCCAAGTAATAAAAACCTCAGGAAACCCCACTAGCTTTAGGGTCCGTGAGATAAAATCCCATTCCACAGGATCGAAGGCTTTTTTAAAATCAACCTTTATGGTATAATTTAGAGGGTTGTTCTTCCTTTGGTAAACCTTCATCAATTCCTGAACCATGGAATAGTTATCACCAATTCTTCTCCCCTTTAGGAAAGCACTCTGATTATCTGAAATCAATAGATCCAGCACCAATTTCAGTCTATTTGCTAAGATTTTGAAGATAATCTTATAGATGAAGTTAGTGCATGCAATTGGTCTGTAGTCATTCAAGGTAGAGGAGCAACGGTTTTTAGGTATCAGACAAATATGTGTTTTATTTATCTCCTTTAGTAGGATCCCATTAGAGAAGAATTCCGGGATAATTTCTTTGATTATAGGTCCGATATCTAGCTAGGTTTTCTGTAAGAAAAAACCATTAAAGTAATCAGGGCCAAGGGACTTATTCGGATGCATATGAAAAAATTACCTCCTCAATTTCCTTATCCTCCACCGGTTTAATAAGAGTATCTGCTTGTTCCTGAGAGATTGTTTTCTGAATAAAGGAATCAAGCGAGCTTAGGTTAGATGGAGGTCGAGAGTATCCATAGAAACTCCTAAAATACCGCTTAGCTTCCTTGAGTAAGTCTTCTAGTTTAGAAATCTCCTCCCCATTTTGTAACTTTAGGGATTATATTATGTTAACATTCCTTCTGGCTAGAACTGAATTGAAGAAAAACTTTGTACACCTTTCACAATCTTTTAGCCAATTAACTTTGGCTCGTTGCTCCATTAAGCTATCATGATCCTTAGCTTTAGAGAGATAAGACATCAATAGGGACTTCTCAATTGTCAGCAGCCTGACATTAGATGGATCTAGTTCCAATTGCTACTAAATCCTAGTTAGTTCCTCTCTAGCTAAAGTAACAACTTGTTGAGTGGAGCTAGTTCTCCTATTCATTAAGGATTTCATCTCACATTTTATAGCTTTCAACTTCTGGACACAAATAAACTATTTAGTACCATCAACCATAGCTCCCAACCCTTTTTGCAATGCATCAATAAAACCCTCATCATCAACCAATAAGTTATTAAATCTGAAAGGCGCTCTCTGCCTCTGACAGTGGGATAAGTTTTCAAGTTGCATAAGTGAGTGATCTGAGAACAAAGGGTCTAGAAAAGACATAACACTATTTGGGAACTGAGATATCCATTCCTTATTCACCATAGTCTGATCCAGCTTTTTCCTTAGAGCCCATCTTCCTTGTTGCTTATTGATCCAACTATAGAAACGACCTTGATCCTTTAGATCAAAGATACCTAGCTGCCCCACATAATCTTGGAAATCAATTGAGAAACTATTCAGGCTGAAGTTACCATCGACTTCCATTCTATATAATGTGGAATTGAAATCTCTACATAGTAACTATGCCCCATTTACCATGTTTTGGAACTGGATCAAGCTCTGCCATAACTGTTTTCGCTGAAAAACATGATTTGAACCGTAGATAAAAGAGACATAGATGGCAGTGTTTACTTGAATAAGTGACAGTTCAAGTGTATAGCTTGCGTCTCCGTAGCTAGAACCTGAACTTTCACCAAAGAAGGGTCATAACCAATAATAATTCTCATGTAAGAATGAACCTGATGATTTGAGATAAAAGACCACTTAGAACCCAATCTATTCAGTAGCTTTAGATTTTCATATCTGATCTTAGTTTCCAAAAGTCCCAACATCCATGGATTTGTGAAATTGACAAAATCTCTTAAAGCTGAAAGCTTTTTTAGGCAGTTAATCCCTCTCACATCCCATGCTAAGATTTTCATAACTAAGCAAAAGTGGATTTGTAGCCCTTCTTTCTGCTCCTGCTGGCTTTCTTCTTCACAACAGCCAGAAATTCGCCAATCGTGGGATCCTCCTCCTTCTTATCCGAAGTAGTATCAGTCCTATCTTTTAGTTCAGAAACGATAGGAGTGTCCCCAAGACTTGCTATAGGTTCAGTCTTAAGTTGCTCCTGATTTGGACTAGCCTTAGTATGCTTCTCCCCATTACCTTCAGTTTTGGATTCATCTGTATCTCCTTCCCCTATGTCACCTTTACTTCCTCTACTCTCATCAACATCGATCAACCTCAGTATATCTCCTTCTAATTCATTCTTTCGGGAATTCTCCTCAAGTATAGGCACATTTTCGATTGCCCTATCCTGTTCATTTTGAGGGTTTAGGAGTGTATCACCCATCAATTCTTGATAGTCCCCTCTAATAGGCATCCTACCCGTAGGCTTCCATGTTTTACCTTGAGCTGAAAGGGAAGGCTTCCATTGATATGTAACTAGCACAGTATTCTCATAAAAAGAACCATCAATCCCCATTCGCATGATAGGGATAGTTTCCTGAAGGTTGGAATTGTCCAGTTTATGCACATTCGGGCATACCCCAACCGCTTTCTAGTTGTATTATTTTCATCCATACATGGTAGATTACCAAGGAAACTAGCAATCATACTCAAGCCTTTAGTTGTCCAGTATTCAAGAGGGACACTAAAGAGGTTTACCCATAAAGGCACTAATCTCCTTTCTCGATAGTTGATCTAGAATTCTGGCTGCCATGGCTGCAAAAACAGTGGGTAGTTTGCAACATGCTATGGGCCTTCTTCTACTACTTTGGATGCGTGTACTTTGGAGGAAAAAGTGAATAGAATGTATTGGTCCTCAACAATTACTGTCTCCTCAAAACCCTTGTTCTTCCATACTGATTTAGCTCATCGTAGGATAACAGGAAAAGATGGTCTTTTATCCCAAAAGAAACCAATCAGAGAATTTTCCCAGGATTTGACCCCTTCCTGGATTGTCTCCTAGTCTGTGAACACAATGGGGCGCTCATTTTCGATTTTAGGAGGGCAGAAGTGTAGAGCCAATTCTGCAGAATCGCCACCCACTACTTGCTTCCATGTTCTCCGTTCAAAGGGTGGGTTGGTAGGTTTTAGGTGATGAAGGTTAGTGGTTACTGGTTATTGGGTGGGGGGTAGATTAGCTGGGGTAGGAGTTTGAGATGGGATACGAGGGAGATCTTCTGAGGTTCCTTTAGGGGATTGAGAGGAAGAGGAAGAGGGCAAGGTGGGAAAATCCTCCCAGTCGATACTTGGTTTTAGGACAAGGGACAAGTTTGGCAGAGAAAGCATGTTGGTTAGAGGGGTAATCAGGTTCTCAATAAGGCAAGAAAAATGGGCGAGAGAAAGGTTTGGGGAGTAAAAGTCGAAAGTACCCTTTGTGGTTGAGGAAGTCGTTCTGGTATAGAGTTAGTAGGCGGGGAATGGAAGGAAGGATGATCAAGTGAAGTAAGGGGATGGTCAGTGGAGAAAGAAGAAGCAGCAACATCTGAGAGCTTGTGGTTAGAGAGAAGTCAGAGCATATCTCTCGAACTCGATAGCTAGTTAGCTTATCTATTCATCATCCTTTTCACAGTCCCACTTTGGAGAATTAAAAAAACACGTGGATGAATCCACTAAACTGAAAATTGAAAGTCTTTACAGACAATATAGTGTATGGAAGCAACTTTTAACTCTTACTCATTAAATTGACAAATCTTTAATAAGACCAACTTCAGGAGTTGTGTTTGGGTCTAAGGTGGGTATGTTTAATGGTGGATGTCCAATGTTGGTATTAGGGTTTGGTTAATTGGGATTATCGAGGTTGGCTGTTGCCAAGCTCGATTCACCTTGAGCTCAAGGTCCCGCCCCAAGAGTTGCTTAAACATGTCTTCAATGCAAGGAATGAAACATTCCACTCCACTTTCATCTTGGCCATTTATTCTTGATCTTTGGAATCTTTGCGGTCTCTTTTTCAATCAAAGCTACTCTATTTTTCATCCTTGTTTTTGGCATCAACCAAAGGAATAAGGACTTCTCTAATACCAAAATGGTAGGATTTGTTATAAATCAAACAAAATAAGATAGAGAATTAATGGAGATGAAAACAGAGTTTAATGGAGATGAAAACAGAGATGTGTAGAATTTCATTAATAATGAAAACGTTGCCCAACAACGCTTACGGGGAGCTATGAACCTCCACCAATCTCTTTAAAGAACCAAAATGAGAAAAAAAAGAAGACACCATTTCTCTTTCCTCCCATAGAGTATATATATGGCTCATGGTGATGGTATCCTCATCCCACTACCTCACAATGATGATAAGGCAACAACACTCGTACACATAACAGACGTAATAACTCATCGTGACAAAAATAACACTCTCAACAAACTCAGACAAACACCAGCTTATAAAAGAGCCAATATGATCGATCATTCACAGTCCTAAGCTTGCATAATCAGTTCCCAAGTCTCCAAGCTTTTCCTCTCCAAGTTTTTCCTTCCTCCTCGTATAGACCAATGGGAACTTATCAAAGTACTAGTGCAATTGTCCGGGGAATCATCCAAAGAAGCCACTTAGAAGCATCTATTCAACTTGCAACGACGCTTTCCTAATGCAAACCTCGTGGTCAAGGTTCCTGAAGAGGGGTAACTTGTCATGAAGAAAGGAGGCAAGGAGAAACTGCTGAACGGAGCATGGGAAAACTTGAAGAAACAAAGTCGTATGGCGAAAACGAAGTCATTAAAATAAGGAAGTGTGGAGTAGCGTAGAAAAGGGGTTAATTACGTGCTTCGCTTTGATAGAACGTTTGTAACCTGACAGTGGCGACGTGTCCTTCGAAGCAGATTAAGTCTCACGTCTTTATCCCTGTGTAACCAATCAAAAATAATTTTAGGAATGAAATCATAATCTCGATTCTCTCTTCACCTCCTTTATTTCTTCTTCCAACCTCTCTGAATTCACTTGATTAACTTCGTAAGGACCATTTTACACGAAACAGAGTCATTTCAAACCAGCTAAACATGAATGGGAGACATCGACCACAAAAGTGGTAAAAGTAAAACAATTGCAACCTCAAACGGATCAGCCACCTGCATTTGATGGTTATAAATTAAAAGTTCAACAACTCAATTTGCCACAGTAGAAGTTTTCATTAAGGCATTAGGCACATAGGATACAGGTTCATAATGCAATTCAATCGTACGAACTTTAAAGTGTCTTACGGGATAAAAGAGTTGCGCTACAACGCACCAGAAGATAACAATACAAAAGAAAGAATGATGACGAGAACATCTATTCTAGACCTAATATGTTGTTTCAATTAAGGATTGGCACTATTACTATACAAGTTGGCGAAACTAACTGGTTTCCAGGTTTTGCTCGTACCTCATTGCCATTCTAACCAGGAGAACAGAGATCTAGAGCTAGTTATATTTGTCCAGAGTTGAGTTGCTCCAGCACTATTCTGGTCCTGGTATGGCTCAGAATGTGACACTAACTGGGGCTCCTTTCCTGACATATTTGCTTAACGGCTTGTGGAAGATTCAATACAATCTCTGCATAAGCTGAGATGAAGCAAAGAACATTTGAGAAACAGCAGAAAAATAAGAACAATCAAACAAAGCAGGCCAACAGTTGAGCAAATGTAAAAATAATAATATTTCCTCCGATTAACATAAACTAATTTCACGCTCTTCACTTATTTGCTTCATCATTTGAAGGCTACTTTGACGGGATCTCTAATAGCATTAAAGTTGCATGTTTCATATGAAAAACTGGGGGGATTGATTCAAATAAAAGAGATAAATATTTAAACAAACAAAGTCAGGCACAGATGTACATGTTAATGCCACCAATTAGAAAAGAAATTTGGAATTTTTTTTATTTGAGATGCTAATTAAATTGGAATGTTCTGACAGAAGAAACAAGAACAATAACCCAGCATCTCAGATGGATGCCTGGTAATACCATTAAAAATAAAAATGGCAACACCTTCTGGTAAGCTCATGGTTCGCAAAGCATCCTCAGCATAAGATAAGCGAGCAGGAATTGGGTGAGTTCCTACTGATCCACTTTTCTTTAATTGATTCATTGGCCATGCAAAGACCTTGACTCGAGTCGGAAGTACAGACATGAGGTCAGCATATCGAAGACTGACAGTCACTTTACTGCAAAATGGAAATCAATGTAACCCACCAAATTAAGAACATATTTGAAGCCAATCACAAAACAAAACACTAATCCACGAAAGTGAACTTTATACCATCAAGCAACTCATCTGGAAAATAATCAATAAAATTCCAAACAAGGAAATTATGGCAGAAAAATAATCACAAAATTGACCAAAATGAGTTTCAAAGGACTAGTGCTGCTTGTGACCCAGAACAAATGGAAGGAACTGGAATATTCTTCTGGATACAGATAAACAAAAAGGTGAAATAGAGTCACAAGACTGATAGGTAACTAGGAACATGGAACAAAAACAAAATAATGGTTAAGACCCTTTTCCAGACAGAAACTCAAGCCTGTCAATGACGTGACAATCTCCAAGATTACGAGACTAAACAGCATGCTAATGAAAACTCACATCAACTACTACTTTCTTCACCTTAAGTAATACTTCTGGTACTAAAAAATACCTCTTGCATATTCCAACAGTGCTACTTCTACTCTCTTCTAGTTAGTCATATTATGAAACCTCCAAAGGCAGCACGGGAACAATCACACAAGACAAAGATTTAATGATTATGATCAAGTTCCACAAATAAAATTAACATCCATTAGAAGACAAAATATTGCATCTGATTGTTAAATAATTGAACAGCAGAACGATCATTCATTAACTTCAAAACTCAAAAAGATGCTGACCTCTCAAAATCATCCAATACAAATTCTATCATGTGGTATGGAAGGCTGTGATATAGCTCTCCTATTTGGTTTCCATACAACTCCTTGATGAGTCGAACCTACAGGAAAATGAGAAAGCAAGTGAGGTGAACAATTATAGCATCCAAACCACATAGCAGGCTATGCTGTAGAGAACAAATTTTCAATACAGTAACCAGGTAAATAATGTGTTATTTTATGAACAATCAACTAATAGCAACAATTACTTATGAAACCTACATTTTGTCTCGTACCAAAGAGTTGACATTATATATCCACTTTCACGAGGCATAGATCAAACATCATACCTGTTCCCTTCTATCCACGTAAGCCTGCAGAAGTTCTCCAATGTAGTCTATAAATCTCTGAAAGCAAATTATCAAAAACAATTTTGAGAGAGGCTATGATACCTTAATGGCATGATGTCAAAAGGGAATCAAACAAAAACAATGGAAAAATCTTACAATGGCATTGGAAGAGAGAAGATCATTTTCTGCCTCTCGTATCGGCAGAAAGAAAGGAACTGTATGTTCAAGGACAGTCATTTTTTCAAGAAATGACTTGCTCTCAAGCACACAGTGGTACAACTCACAAGGCTCTCCTGGAGGTGAAAAGAGAACAGATGAATCATGTTCTCAGTTGCATAAAAAATTCATCATCTATACCAAAGTGTAAAACTAAATATAGGATAAGATTACCCAACATGAAATACTTAGCCATTGCGGAAATACTGAACAGTTTTATTTCTGTTACACTAGATCAGTACATAGGTACAATTATATATAGAGCTAGAGAGAGCTATTTTAGGAAACTAATATCTATACATAATATCATAATATCTGTACATAATATCAGATCAGATTTATTGACTTTCTAGGAGTCAATACCATTTAGGAAATATCCAGATGTATATTTCCCAACAGTCCCCCTCAAGCTGGCTTGCATATGTCATCCATGGCCAGCTTGGTAACTAGAACATTGAACTGCCTCTTGTGTAATCCCTTTGTGAGAATATCAGCTACCTGTTGTGATGTAGGGATATAGGGAACACAAATTAATCCTTCTTCAATCTTCTACTTGATGAAATGCTTGTCAACCTCAGCATGTTTTGTTCTATCATGAAGAATAGGGTTGTGAGCAATTGAAATTGCAGCTTTGTTGTCACAATAAACTTTCCTAGGAACTAAAATAGGAATCTATAGTTCCTCAAGTTACCCTTTTAATCCATAAAACTTCACAAATTCCGTGTGCCATTGAATGAAACTCAGAATCGACATTGCTTCTTGCAACAACACTTCATTTCTTACTCCTCCAAGTTACCAAATTACCACCAACAAATGTGCAGTAACCTAAAATTGATCTTCTATCAATTGCACTCTCTGCCCAATCAGCATCAGCATAGACTTCAACTTGAAGGTTGTTCTGATTTCGAAACATTAAACCTCTCCCGGGAGTTCCTTTTAGATATCTTACTATCTGTATACAACATCCAGAAGTTCTTGGCCTGGAGAATGCATAAATTGACTCACTAAACTCACGGCAAAAGCTATATCAGGTCGGGTATGGGATAGATATATTAATCTCCCAACTAGTTGCTGGTGTTTCTCTTTATTAATAACGTTTTCAAGTTGAACTAGTCTAAAATTTACACCAGTCTCAACTGGAGTATCAGCCACCTTTCATCCTAGTAACCCAATCTCATTCAATAGGTCCAGAATGTATTTCCTTTGGTATACAAATATTCCATCCTTAGATCTAGCAAACTCCATTCCAAGGAAGTACTTGAGGGGTCTGAGATCTTAATCTCAAATTCTTTGGCTAATCTCTTCTTCAACTCTACTATTTCGAATAAATCATCTCCAGTTATGATAATATCATCTATGTAAACAATAAGGATAGCTAGCATACTTGCCTTAGACCTCTTATAGATCAGTGTATGATCAGCCCCGTAGCCCTTCACTGCCCTTCCAAATCTATCAAACCATGCTCTAGGGGACTGGTTTAGGTCATATAATGACTTACTTTAGCTTGCACACATTGTTTCTTCCATAGGTATCCTCAAATCCTAGAGGTAGGCTAATAAAGACTTCTTCTAAGTCTCCATTAAGGAATGCATTTTTTACATCTAGTTGATGTAACATCCACTCAAAGTTCACAGCCAAGGATAGCAGTACTCGAATGGTATTTACCTTTGCAACAGGAGCAAATGTCTCTTGGTAGTCAATACCATATGTTTGAGTGAACCCCTTAGCAACTAATCTTACCTTCAGCCTTTCCACACTACCATCAGCCTTAGACTTAACAATAAATAACCATTTACAACCTACCAGCTTTTTATCTCTAGGGAAGTTCCCAAGTTTTATTCTTCTCAAGTGCATTTACTTCCTCCATGACAGCTGATCTCCAATTTGGATCTTGAAGTGCTTCCTGAATGTTTCTTGGCACAAATAGGTTAGTGATTTTAGAGATAAATGATTTATGTGTGTGATAGTTTCCCATAGGATAGGTACTTTGATATGGGATGATTGGTGCAAGCTCATTTCCCTTTTCTAAATACTATGGGTAGGTAATTATCGGTAGAGAGATTACTACAAAAATCACTGGTAAGTTGTGGGTCGGTAGGTATAAATTGATCATTATTAGGTATAATAAGGGGTAAATGATAGGGCCACCAAGCCTATAGTGAGATTGGTATACACAAGGAAAAAGTCCAGGGGCTTTCCAAGGGCAGGATCCAGCAACAGGGAATGAGGGATTCAAGTGTGGTGATGCATAGAAAGAATGAAGTCAATACGTAAATAAAGGAATGTTATTTTTGTCTGTTTGTTACTGCTAGTGCCTTTGTATGCGCTGGCAGAGTTTGTTAGACTTTTTTAGAATATATATACCTCGTAACAGAATAGAGGGGGGAAGGATGATTTTGTATTGAGTGGAGTAGTGTGTGAGAAAAGCAGGTTCTCAAATTCCTGCGGTTTCCTTTGTTGTCCACTGTCATCAATATCAAAAGTTCTCTTCTTTCCTCTGCTGTTCATTTGTTATTTGCATTGTTGGTACTGTTGTTATCATTTGGTATCAGAGCCCAAAGGTCCTCTTGTGGGTACCATTGAACCAAACATGAAATCGTCACACCCAAAAACCCAAATGGAAACAAGAGTCGAACAACTAGAAGAGGATATCAAAGGCATCAGTGCCAATATGACTCTCCTTATCAATCATATGAGAGAAGCCCAAACTAGTGTACAAACCATCCTCAGCCACCAAACAGCACCCACAATCACAAATACCTCGAACCAACATGGAGAATCAAGCAACTCCAAAACACCCATAACCAAATCTGACCCAGAACCCAATACAAACACTCACCCTTGCTGATAGAATCTTGGAAAGGGAGAAGTACCCCAGAAAACTTGACTTACCCGTATTTGATGGCAAAAATGCTGATAAATGGATCTTTCATGCTGAGAGGTATTTTTCTATAAATCGATTAATGGAAACGGAAAAGTTGGAGGCTGTTGGAGTTTGATTTGAAGGTGACGCGCAGGCGTGGTTACGTTTTGAGGAAAGGAATCAATCTTTTACAACGTGGGATAAACTAAAAACACAGGTGTTACAACGCTTTGTTGGGTTGCAAGATGGCTCGTTGCTACATCGGTATTTTGCAGTGAAACAAATGGGTACGGCCGCTGAGTATCGAGCCCAGTTTGAATTCTTAGCTGCGTCGTTAGGGAAGTTAGATGATGAAACCATGGCTGCAGTATTTGTGAATGGATTGAATGAGAAATTGAGGGCAGAATTGTTGGATTTAAACCCAAGCACGTTGAAGGAGACAATCGACATAGCTAGGCGTATAGAGAGGAAGAACCAGATTTTGAATTCAACCCAATACACCAAAGCCCACAAAGAACCCCCTTCAATCCAATACAAAACTGACACCAAAACCGTTCCATGGACCCCCATTAAGCCTTATAATCCATTACCACCTAACACCACATTAGCCACACTAGCCAAATCCCAAAACAACACTCAACCAGTCAATCCATTTCCCCACACTACAACCCAAATTTCGCCGACTCACTCCAACCGAAGTTCAATCTAAGAAAGTTCAAGGACTGTGTTTTCGCTGTGATGAAAAATGGCATATTGGCCATCCATGCAAGCAGAAAGAATTGCATGTCTTGTTGGTAAATGATGGGGAGGAACACACAAGCAAAGAAGAGGAAGAATTGCAAGGTGTGAATGAAGAGCTGTTGGGTAATGTGGAGCTATCATTAAACTCTGTAGTGGGTTTGTTGGAGCCAAGGACCCTGAAGCTAAAAGGAGAGGTGCATGGATCGGATGTAGTGGCACTCATTGATCGTGGAGCCACCCACAATTTCATTTCCAAGAGCTTAGTAGAATCATTGCAAATACCCATCCACGAGACGTCGCAATATGGAGTGGTTATTGGGTCTGGGCAGCAGCTTAAGGGGACGGGAGTGTGCAAAAGCGTGGTTCTCCAATTGCAGGAACTTACTATTATTGAAGATTTCTTACCCTTGCCGTTGGGAAGCACAGATATCATTTTGGGATTAAAGTGGTTAGCCACTTTAGGAGAAACACGTAATGATTGGAAAAGATTAACTGTGACATTTGAAGTGGGAGGCCAATCCATCCAATTGAAGCGTGATCCTAGTCTTACGAAGACCATGGTATCCTTGAAGACAATGGTGAAAAAAATGCAACACGAAAAAACAAGCTTCATGATGGAGTTGCTACACATCGCGGCCCATGAATAGGGTTCTACTGATTGTAAGGATCCTAACATATGCAACTTTTGACTGAATTTGCTGATGTATTTGCTCCACCCATTGGGTTATCTCCAGTGCGTGGAAATGAGCATGCTATTGTGTTGAAAGAAGGGGAAGGACCCGTCAATGTCTGACCCTACCCACACATTCAAAAGACGGAGATTGAGAAGCTAGTAGCAGAAATATTGGTAGCTGGAATCATTCGCCCAAGTGTTAGCCCTTTTTCTAGCCCGGTACTGTTAGTAAGAAAGAAAGATGGGAGTTGGAGATTTTGCGTGGATTATCGTGCCCTCAATCGTGCCACCGTGCGGGATCGCTTCCCCATTCCCAACATCGAAGAGTTGTTGGATGAGTTACATGGAGCTAAACTTTTCACCAAGCTCGACCTTAAATCGAGTTATCATCAAATCCGTGTTAAGGGGGATGATATTCATAAGACAGCATTCCGTACTCATGAACGTCACTATGAATTCCTAGTCATGCCGTTTCGTCTTTCAAATGCTCTGGCGACATTCCAAGCTCTAATGAACAACATCTTTAGGCCTGTGCTGATGTGCTGATGGGATTTTTCGTGATTCATAGTGAGTTGAAGAATTTTCCTTCAACTTATTAAATTTTCCTTCATGTGATCCCTTCCAATTAGCAGGCTTTCCATGTAGTTTCCAACATGTTTTGCCAATATACTATGCTTTATTGCAATAGTCACACCAAACCCTTGACTTTTCCTCAATCTTCTTAGTATGACCAGTAGCATTACCAGCAACTAATGTTGTGGTTTCAATAGTAGGTGTGGGATTTCGTTTGACAAGCATCACAAACCGTCTACTCTCTTCACGTCGGACTTCTGCAAAGACTTCTCCAATGGTAGGAAGTGGTTGTCTTCCAATAATCCTGCCTCTAACCTCATCAAACTCAACATTAAGTCCAATTAAGAACTTAAAAATTCGGTTATCCTCTATTGTTTTTCGAAAATAGTTACAGTCAGCAGGGGATTTCCATTCATAGTCATTAAAGAGATCTAAGTCTTGCCACAAACGTTTCAAAGAATTAAAACACTTAGTAACACTATCCTCACCTTGGTGAATCTCAACCAATTTGAGGTTAGTTCATAGACTTGGGACTGGTTTCCCAAATCATAATACATCTGATTCACATTGTCCTATAGCTCCTTAGCTGTGTGGTAGCACATACAATTGGAGCTAATATCCTCCTCCATAGAGTTTACCAGCCACGTCATCACCACAGAGTTTTCAACGTCCCATATTCCATGTGAAGGATCATCAGCTGTAGGTTCCTTTTTTTCACCAGTCAAATATCCGATGTTCCCTCTACCCCAGATGTACATTTTGACTGATTGGGACCAGCGAAGAAAATTCTCTCAATTCAGTTGTACAGTAGTGATCTGCATGGAATGAGAATTTGAGGTAGTATTATGAGTAAGAGGTGTTTGCCGAGATGGGTAGTTAGAAGATTCACCAACGTCGGACATGGCTAACATAGATTGGTAGGATTAGATACAGTAGGTGGCGGCTAGGGTTTAGAACTATAGATTGGGGATAGTAGGTCGTGGCTAGGGTTTAGGGTTGTTCAGGTATTGAAATACTGAGCAATTTTATTTCTGTTACACTAGATCAATACATAGGTACAAGTATATATAGAGCTAGAGAGAGCTATTTTAGGAAACTAAAATCTATACATAATATCTTAATATATGTACATAATATCTGATCTAATACATAATATCTTATCAGATTTATTGACTTTTTAGGAGTCAATACTATTTAGGAAATATCTAGCTGTATATCTCCCAACAGCTATCAATATTTGAGTCAAATTTCAATGTCACAAAATTGACTAGTTCTTAAAATCCACTAGGGCCAAGTGTTACATGATGAATATTTTTTACAGAATTTAGATAGCCTATTAAGACTGCTTAACAGATCAACCTCTACGCCCTAACATATGTTTTCAGACTAACAACAAATTAACAATCCCATTTGTTAAAACACATAATATCCTCTACAAAGGTACAGATTGTACAAAAATCCAAAGATTGTGGAGACAAAGAAGTTGATGAATAATGTTCAAAAGACAAGACAATATAATGGTTAAAGACAATTTAGGCTGTTGCTTAGTCCAATTTGAAAAGGCTACCAACCCCAAACCACGCAATCATATTCAACCATGCACACCAAGGATCTATGAGGTATAGACGAGATGAAGGGCACTGTGAAACAAGTTAGATGCATGACAAGAAATCACTTGATATACCTGCAAATGATGTCTCATATTGAATGCCAATTCTTGGCCCTTCCAAGCAACAGATCATCTGTTGAATAATATAACAGCTCAAAATATGTCTAAGACCAAGATGCATATGTTATTGCAAAGGACATTGAAAAAGTTTCAACAATACTGTTTTCAAGTAATCTAAGCTTGATAAGTTGTAACCACTAGAAATATTAGTTCTGGGGAAACCTTTTTGTAATGAATCTCATTCTCATATGTAATTTTACAATTTCTCAATATAAATGCAAAGTCACCCATACCTAACAAGAAAGAATTTCAAGGGTTTCCCTGAAGTGTAAAACATGAGACTCTTATCAAATGTTACTTCATGTCAAGTATAAAAATCCAATATTACATCATCAAAGAAACCTGAAAATGCTCACCTTACTTCCAACTTTGAAGGTAATCTTTTCATCAAAATGTTGATTTGGCATCATATTCGTGTCCCCTGACATTGCCTTTCTGTCAGCTTCCATGTGAACCTGTTAAATATTGAGCATGAACAAATTTAAGATTGGATAACACCCAACGTCAAATCTGCACCACAGTTTTTGTTATGGAGTGTAAAATCCAGTGGATTATGAGATAACAAAGGTCTTAATTATGTAGTCCAATTACAAGGAAAACTATAATGAAATTCAATCACTTCAAAGTATTCAAATAGAGTTGTACCCTTTCTCTCATTGTAGCTAGCAGCCCATCATTCCATTCGTCACCCTGTAAAAGAATTTCTGCAAATGGGGAACAATAGGTAGGACAAAAGCAGCACTTTTTAGTCAACAAACGATGAATATATCAGATATGCTTAAATCACAAACAAGTTATTTGAAAGATCTTGAAGAAGTGAAAGATATATCATATTAAACAATTATTGATCGAACATAGTTTAAGACATATATGTGGTTAGTTCATTTATTAATATCATCAGTGTTCACATTGCAAGAAGAAAACCTTTAGATTGCGATGCTCGTGCCACTTCAAATTCTTTCTGCAGACGTTCAAATATTGACTTGTCAGAATCCCTGCAATGTAATGGAACCATGAAACCAAATTACTTTAGCACTTCGATGCTCTATATCAATGAAAATCAGCAATCACATTGCAACCAAAACAAAGTATACAGAAAGGTGATTCTTTAAGTAAATTAAATATGTGCTGATATGACAGATAAAAAAGGTAAAATATAAGCTCAGGTTACATAGAGCTTAGTATTCACCAACTGGTTAACCAATGAAATGAAAACAACATGAGCAACTAAAGATAATTGTTTTAGCAATGTTCAATATTAACTATTAACCTTTCACAGAGAAATAACTGCTCTGCATATAAACATATATCAAACTTACATTGTCGCCCATAATAAAATTCCAAGTACTGGTTTGGAAGGAAGCATTTTTTGCAAACTATAAAGACATGTTGGTTTAAGAAATCATAGCAAGAATTCCAACAATTGTAAGAGATTTTAAATGAGCCACAGGAAATGATGGACTTAAAAATTGCCACCCTCAAGAGAAAAGGAAACTTGCTTGTAGGTGATAAAAGTATCTCAAACAAATCAACACATCACAGATAAATGTTAGCAATTATAAGGAATAATTTCTTATATTTTTGACAAGGATTAGAATTAAACCCTCCTTGGCTTCATGAAAGGTAATCATTGCATGTTAACACAATTAGGTGAAATACTTGCTATGCTTCAACTAATATAGAGTTGCATAACAGGAAATATTAATAAGTCTAAGCTATGCTGATATGCACTTTTAGTCAACCAAAACCAGTTGTATGCAGATAAACTGACAAGGATGCCGTGTCTTTGCAAGGTAACAAGAATCATTCACTTTTCAAAGCAAATTTTTGTTTTCTACTTCTCACTCATAAATGTTCATTTGATCAACAAGTGAAATCACCAATGGTTCTAAAGAATACCATGGATTACTTAAAACAACAAGATAAACTAAGCATACCTAGAAAGACGCTCTGCCAATTCCGCATGCCTCTTCAGAACATCAGAAACTGAGACAAGGAGAAGAAGATTGAATTTCTTCTACAAGAGCATCGTATTACTGAATACACATAAATACGCAACATAAAAAAAGACTTGCAAGTGACAACAAATACATCTAGCACGTGTTGTCTCCAATCGAATATCTTCCTCTTGCATAAAATTCTGTCAAGCAACAACATGAACTATGATTACAGGGATAGTTTCAAAATAAATAAAAAAATAGTAAAGGCAATACTTTCTTCAAACACATTGGAATAGAGTAGAAGGTCAATAATAATCATAACAAGCTACAAAAATAACTACTTCTGTGTTATAGCCGAGGAATAAGACAAACAAATCATAACCAATTCACTATATCAGAACTCTAACAAGAACAGAAACAACTCTAAATTGAATTACTTGACTTTGCAACAAAGCATTTTTGAATAATCAGTATTCGAACTTCGACTAATTTACACGCTCCTTTGACAATTATGGTTTCACTTTAAGATAACAACCACCGGAAAAGTACCACTTCCCCCATGAGTGAATACGGACGCCCTGAGAGCGGTTCGAACTGCTGCACAATCACAAAGAAAAGCAACTGTAAGCTAACACATGGGAAACTCACTGAGTACGGTGCCCTGAAAGACACAGACAGTGGCAAAGACGACGGAATTAAGAAAGAGACCTTGCGAGAGAAGTCTGCAGCAAAGGAATTCTTCTTCTTCCTCTTCTTCAAAGACTCCTCAGCGTCGCTATCCATCTGATATCGACCGCACTTGCGCCGAAAGACGGTGGTCGTGTGGAGGATATTATCTTGACTCGGGCGCGTTTGAATTCGAAATCCGTAGTGTTAGGGCTTAAATAGGTGGGTAAATTCCGTTGGATCCGAACCCGTGGGGTCAAATACGGGTCGTCCTTTTTTTAGTTTTTGATTTTGACTTATGGTATATTTTTAATTTTTAATTGTTAAATATATTTTTAATTTTTAAATAAAGAATCCGATAATAAACTACAAGAAAATTACAAATTAGAGATGAAAAATTACCAACACAAATAATACCATAGTAAATTACCAACGAAAAATTAGTTTCTGTTGATAACATTATCAGAAAAAATTGTATTTTGTAATGGACAAAATATCCATTGGTAGAGGGAAATTATCTTGGCACTTTTTCCGATGGAATATATTGATGGAAGAGCAATGCCCGTCAGTACAATAGGCAAAAATGCTTAGCAACATAAATAAGCGTTAGAGTGTACCAATAAAAATAGATTCCATTGGTAAAATTGAAAGTTAAACATCATTGTTAGCTTCAGCTTCAATGTTAAATGACATCGTTTGGGATTGAAGCCCACCCCCTCGTGTTTCACTCTTTGGTTTCACCTTTATCTTATCTTTGTTTTCTCCTCTGTCGCCGCCATCCGTGGTTCCCTGTTGTCCGTCGTCCATCATACATGCTTCAATTTCCTCACTGTCTTCCCTTCTATATGTCCATCTTCATCCATCGCGTGCCATCGTCTTCGTGTTCATTTAATCGTCTGTTAAGATAAGCAGTCTATCTAGTTTTACTTGTGATGATGACATTGTTGTATTTGGGTTTTTGTTTTTTATTGAGTTTTGTATACTAGTTTGATTGTATGAGTTTAATCGTCAGTTATGTGTTTTGTTTAATTTGATTGTAAGGGTTTAATCGTCAGTTGTGTCTTCGTTTAATTGTCGGTTGTGTGTTTTGTATTTTGTGTTTTGCCTCATTATGTAGTTGTGTACTGTGTCCATCTTCTTCCATCACATGTTTTTTACTGCTTTGATTGTATTGACATTATGGTTTACTGCCTATTGATTTTTGTAATGCATTATGCTTTACTGCCTATTGATATTTTTGTAATGCATTATGCTATATTACTATACTTGTCTACATTTTACCATTATTATGTGATGAATGACAATATACTTTTATTAAATGAAACACTCTATAGTTAAATTGTTATGATTCCATGAAAGATCCTAAGGATTATAGTCATGTTTACTCGATATGATTTATTCTTTATCATAGGTAGTTTTTGAACTTAAAAGATAAGATGGATCGGAAGTTATCATCTATAAGCATCTTCAGAATGAGAATAAGAAATTCATCAAGAATACTATGTTTTAAGAAATTTTTTTCTTTTTTTAAAAGAATTAAAAAATTGATTCATTAAAAAGGTTGGAACCTAAGTTACATATCATCTTAGAAATTTGGGTGGGACCAAGATAACATGGATCTTAAGTTGTAAGAAATTGTTGTAGTCTTGCCTAACCTTCATAAGTGAAAAAACTCAGGTATTAAGGGAATAGCCACTCTGCATATTTGAATTGCATCTTACTCACACTTACCTATTACTTGTAAAAAATGAACGAAGCCACCTATAATAGATATTGGTTGAAGAAAAAGGAGTTGGGTGGAGCTAATAACTTTTTTAAAAAAGGTGTTACTTAGGAGGCAATCCAAAAACAAGATTTATTTTTTTATTCCTTCATCCCATTTTCTTTTGACTTGTTATTAGCAATTATTGTTTTATTTTCTTTTATTTTCCATATTTTGGCATTTACAATAAGGACACTATAAAGTCTAAGCATGAGAGAGAAATTGTTCTCAGATGTGCTTAATTGGGAATTTCCCTTCTTATTTTTTATTGATTAAATTATTATACATGTTATGAGATTAAAATATTGAGTATGAAAATATAATGCATTGAATGGTTTAATTAACTTGAGGCATAGATTTTAATTAACATTTGAAGTTGAATTAAAAAAGAATGGACGAAAAGTTTTTGATATATTACTTAAACTTTATGAGCTTTTTTGCCATATGAGATCTATGTTAGTTTGTGTTTTTTATATTTCATATTCTTCTTTGTGGATGTATCCTTAAAAATTCCTTTGAACCATTTTGAGATTACATTGATATGTGCATACTTGAAAAAGATAAAAGACATATTTGAATTAATCATTTAACTTAAATAGGTTACTTAACAATATATCTTTTATCATCCCCCTAGCCTTTAAACTCCCTATAGTATTTTATTTAGTTAGCACCAGAAAGGGTTTTTCATATGTAGGCCTTCACCTTGACTACTTTGTTCATTGCCACAAGGAATCATCATAAACTATCCATTATCATAAACTATTTTATTTTATTTAAGGATCAAATATGGAACTTCCATTCATCTGAATATAACCTTTTTCCTTTTCGAAAGAGGAAAGAAAAAAGACATTATCCAAAAACTCACTATTTTGTAAACTCTAAGTTTCTATACTAAGCTAAACTTATTTCCAATTGAACATCGATATAATGTTCAACCAATATTGTCATCATTTTCCATATTTTGATTAAATATTTGATCGAGATGTCAAGTCTTACAATTTATATCCTTCAATTACTACAAGTGCATAGGTCGTGAGTTGTAGTATTTGAAGGGTTGATTCCACGAGGAGGGTAAACTAATTTAATCCTAGGTTATCTAAGGCTTAGATAATTATAAAATGAAACAAGAATATAAATACGGGAATTTGATTGCAGGAATTCAATTCAAGAAATAACACAAAAACAAGAATTGAAATTGAGCAACACAAAGGGTCACTATGAAAATTAACCAAGAGAAATTACCAAGTTATGAGAGAGGGGATTCTATCTATTATTAATAATAACCTAGTCAATTATGTGTTATCGTGGTGCCAATTCTAGACTATTGTAGGTGAAATTACTCTTCCTTAAGTTATAATCCTATACCCTAAATCATTAACCCTAATTAAATTATGGAATTTGCAATCTCTCAATTAACAAATGACCCATAATTAAAATTAGATCAAAAGCTCTCTACTAAACTATCGGGACTTATACGGGATCTCTCTCCATACAAAAAGTGATATAATTAACTATGTGATCTATTAAATCACTTAACTCTCGTTAATCCAATCTAATCATTTTTATCTGACTCACCCTCTCAGTTTGTTACCGAAATATGCAAAAATTGAAGTTAATCACAACATCTAATCAATAAAACACAAATCAACTATATTAACATTAAATCAAAGTAAAATCTTGAAGGAAGAGTTAGAATATCGTCAACAATCCAAAACCCATCATCATACAAGCCATTTCAATCTTATATATTAAATGAACAAAAATGCAATGGAAAAGAAATAGAACTTGGATCAGACAATCCAAGAAGGCAACAGCATCAAAAGATCATGTAATCCAAGAAGCAACGACGTCAAGACTTGCCTCTTCTTCCTCTTCTTCTCTCTCTCTCTCTTCTTTTCTCTCTCTCTCTTGAACTTTCCAAAAAATGGTAGAATGTAGAAGCTACCTTAGGGTTACATCATCAAGTCTTATGTAGTATTTCCAATTAGGGTAACCCTAGGGTCTTTTTTGGGTCTGAAAGATCTAAAAAATCCCTACAAAACTTAAATTAGGGCTACTGTTTGCGTATTTATTACATAGGCTATGACCATGACTGAGTAATTTTTTTGCTTTTGTCTTGATCGTAGCATTCCCATAACGCCACGATCATGGCTCTCTGCACTAGCTTTTGTGATGATCTTGGGTCCTTGTTCTTGCTTTTGTCACGATTGTGGCCCTGGGTTATTTCTATGGTCTTCTCTAAATCTCCTCTTATTGCCTTGAAACATTAACAAACACATCAAGGCACCTCATAAATATAAAATTGGAGCTCAACATCATCTTCCAACTTACAAAACACGAAAAAAAATATATTTACTAACACAATTCTAACCTAATCGTGCAATAAACAATAAAATTAACAACTAAACATATACTAAACTACCTACAAAACATAATGCAATCTACACCTATCAACATCCTAACACTTAAATGTTTACTTGTCCTCAAGCAAACAAAAACAAGAAAACATTAATAACTAAAACACAAAAACACACAAATGTGATAGTGAGGCAATGTTATAGACTTAACGAAACGAATTTAACTTTGAACACAATCCCTCAAGTTGTTTTAACTTATTAACTTGTGAAATCTATGTCTAAGTACTTTGGACTAAATATACAAACTAATCAAAATTTTAATGTTAAGTCTATTCAACCCTATCACTTGCACACACACATCGGTAATTATTTAGTCAAATCAAAAGTGTAGCTATTCCTAAGTAGGTTTTCATGAAAAATCAAGCTACTAACAAGTTTAGTAGGTTTTTAATTGAAAACATTCTTTTTATTGAGTTTTAAGGATATGAACCTAGTCTTTTTACGCGGAGGCAAACATTTATGGTGAATGTTGATCCGGTTACTTAACTAGGTAATGCTATTATTAAACGGTTGGTTGGAATATCATTATAACCTTTTGTGATGTGTGTTAATTTGGTTACTCAACTACATCACATTCTCAACTAACTACTAGCTCTATTCATAACCCTAAGGCCAACAAAATAGTTATTTCATGAAATTTATACACATTTTTTTACCTTATTGCTTTTGCTAATTATCCTCATGAAAATATACAAGTAATGCCACTTATTTGATTGGCCTAAAATTATAAATGAATATGGCAACTTCCTAAGGTGAATAAACTAACATCGTATCCTAATTAACCAATATATTTAGCCCCAAGTATCTTAGGTCACTAATTTCACAAGCTAATAAGCCTTAGCAACCTAAAAGACTGTTCACGGCTAAATTAATCTTGTTAAATCCTAGCCATTGCCATATTCACACAATGCACACATGTAGACCTAAACAAACTAGCATACACAATGCAAAATTCACACTCAAAATAAAAACACACAATCCTCCCTACACTTAAACAACACATTGTCCTTAATGTGAGAAGGGTACAAAAATACAAGAAGGGGAATAAAATAAAATGAAATATATAAAGACAAATTTAAAAGAGAAAAGGTTAGAACACAAAATCATCAAGGTGATGGAGGTGAGGATGGTGTTCGAGGTAGCGCTTGAGCACCTTAATCCTCAAAGTATCAATGAATATGACGTATATCCTAGCTCTAACGTCATTATATGTGGGCCATCTCCTTCATCATCCTGGAGTTTTCCGCAAGTGTGTCTATGAGTGTTTTGGTGTTGTCAGAGATTATAGCGAGCACCTTCTTCTAATCAGGTTCTTCTTCCTCCTCCTCCTCCTCTTCTCTAGACTCCTTGCTGGTTGAGTCCTCTTCTTGTTACTGAGGCTTTGAACTTAAATTTACCTGCCCTACCTTGGTCTTTACATGGGATTTGGCACTGATATCTCGAAGTTCCACATTGTGGGACTTTAAGATTTTAGCTGAACACAAGAGATGAAGGTTCATGAACTCAAGACGATGGATAGTGAGTCTGTTGCAATCTACACCATAATACTCAGCAATGGTTGACACCAAGTAACCAATACATAAATTATTGATTCTCTTATATAGAGTAGCAACAATTGCATTAAAAATGTGGGTGGAGGTGTATACTGGGATATTGTGATCCATGCACCACAATATAAAAAGTTCCTTTGTTGAACATTTATTGGTTTTAGTTTTGTCAAATACCATTTGACACATGAATTTATGCAGCAACAAATGTTCATGACTTCTGATTATGTTTTTGTGGGCATTTTTGGCATTGAATTGCTCCATCCCAGTTAATTCTTCCAATAGTGGGTAGCACGAAAATCATTGTGCTGATCCACTATAGATGACTCAGGGAAACCACAAATTTCACATAAAATGCCATAATTGAGTTCATAAGGTTGACCTCGCAACCTAAACCTCAAGTCCTTTAGGTTACTCAGCTCATATTGAAGAGAAGTAAAGAATTCTTAGGTTAGTTCTTGGTAAATAAAATATTGAAAATATATGAACTTACCCCACTTAATTCTTTCTCCTAGGTTCTCAACCTTGTCTCTCAATCCTATGCTATCTAACGTATCAAAATCGAAGTATTTAGGAACCATTATTTGATTAAGGCTAAGGGAGTGAAATCAAATAACTTCCTCTTATGAATAGATTGGGAAGGGTGCTGTGAAATTTATCGCCCTGTTGCTTCAGCCATAGCCTAATACTTGGATTCTGCCTAGAAATTAGGTGCACTTAACTGTTTGCTTGATGTGTGGTGTCAAGATTGAGAGTAAGCAAAAGTTTGAGAGAATGAAAGAGTTGATAGTTAGTAGAGAGAAGGGAGAGCATTTGGAGGTCTTAAGTTTAGAGAGAGTTTTACATTTTTCCACTCAAGATGCTGCCACTAATCCACTCAAGATGCTGCCATTAGTCACTAATTAAGTAGTCCACATGAGTAGTCCACATGTCACTCCAAGAATGGTCCACTTGTCACACAATAATTTGTCCATTTGTCAATTAATTACTAGTCGATTTGTCACACATTTAACCTGCCAAATGTCACACTTCCATTATCTCTTATTTCTACATTTTTCCTTAGTCTAAAATAGCCCAAATTTTTGTTAAATTTCGAAAAATATCACCAAAAATACTAAATCAATTATAATACTCACCAATTAAATTTTCAAGTCAAATAATCTACAATTCACATTTTAATCACATTTATACCGGGAAAATATCAATGAATGCATGTGCAATTATTTTAATGAATGTCAACATTATTCACATGTATGTGTATGACATATGATGCATGAAACGCACTTCTAAATTCTTAATAAACTCTCATATATAGTATCCTAAGGTTCTAACCCTAATCATGGGACAATGAGATTTTACATTTTGAGTGATTAATGTTTGAGGTTAAGATCATTCCATAAGATTTGATTCCATTGTATCATTATTGTATTGTTGTATGATTGTGTGTCTATGTATTTTCATGTTTTTTGTCTGTTTGTGTTTTTAGTTGGTTTGAGGACAAGCAAAGGTTTAACTATAGGGATGCTTATCGGTGTAAATTATATTATGTTTTTATAGTTTTTTAAGTTTGTTTTTAAGTATTTATTAGATTATTAGCATGTTTATATGTATAAAATTGTTTTATTGTTAATGTTTGTATATATTCTTAGTGTTTGTTTGGTTTAGAGCAAGAATTGGATCTTGATTTTATGTTTCATAAGGTGTTTGATGTGTTTGTATGTTGGCAAATAAGAAATTGAAGAATAAAAAAGAAGTTGGAGGCATGTAGGTTATCACGATCGTGATGTGGAGCATGATCATGATAGAGAAGGAAGAACAATTCTAGTCACAATTGTGATAGGGGCTTTTCTAGGCCTAATTTTTTTTTAATGTTTTGAGGGTTCAAGGGTATTTTTGAAACTAAACAAAGTACGGAAACCCTATAATCCTAATACACTATAAAAGAACATGAAAAACACCAAAAAGAGACAGTAGACACTACATAAAAAAAGATCAAGATGAGACATCAAGAAGAGCTTTAGAGAAATTCTAGATTTCCAAATTAAAACCCCAACAAGTTTTTCTTCCTTTTCCCTTTATTCTTGCATTGTCTTGATGTTTATTTGGATTTCTAAGATTTTTAGCTTGATTATGGGCTTTTAGATCCCTATTAGGGATTGCTCTTGAATTATTTTGTGAACCGTAATTATTGGTTGAATTCAATACAGTTTTTAATGTTTGTGATAATGGTTGTACATATACTTGCTAATAAATCGAGAGTGAATCAAGTCATTAATGTTAACGTGTGTAATGAGAGTTGGTAACTTAATAGACCTATAATTATCATATTAACGGTAAATTGAATAGAGATCTTCATTATGAAATTAATTGTCTATATGATTGCTTCAAATCTGATTAAATAAGTTAAAAGTAGTTTTTGAATCAAAAGATTACAAATATAAAATTATTGAATTCAATTAGGGTTACTTGATTAAATCATGAGAGAGATAATAAAAAATTTAGGATATCTTTGATCAAACATAAATTGAATCAATAATATTAAAGGAAACAAAATAAAGATAAAATAGTTCCTAAGTCTTCAACTTGATTAATATCAGTTTCACTAGTAGCTCACTTATCAATTATTTACTTATTCCATTTTATTAGTTGTTTTACTTTCAGTTGTTTATTTTATTTCATATCAATTCTTTGTAATTCAGAAAAATTCTTTTTAAGTTGTTTAGCTGGCTATTAATCCTCATGGGAATGGTACATTTTAATACTACAAGATAAAATCCATATACTTGTAGTATTGTGAGTTTTATTTTATACTTGCTCAACACTTCTCAAGTAATTTATTTGGTAGAATTGTTAAGCATTCCTCACTTAGTCTTATAGTAGCTAGCTCCTCCATCTCCTTTTTATTAGATATCAAATCGCCTAAAATTTTTTAAGTACTTTGGCATTTGCAAAAGAACCTTAATAAAAGGTAAGTTAATTTGAAGTTGCATAAAATGGTCAAGGAATTTCCCAAACTGCTTATCCATACAATCTTTCTTTAACTTAGAAAGGTATGGGATGGTAGAATGGAATTCAATGACTTTTAGAGGACAGTCTGTGTCTTTAGCTTTCTCTTGGATCTTTTTTCATTCTCCTCTGCACCTTAGGTCTTGTTATTAGCTTACATTTCGTTTTTGCTCCTAAAGGTGACTACCTTTATATGCTTTTTAGGATTTGTCTTTATGGTACTAGCAAACTCACTTACGGTATTTTAGAAATTAACTTGGTAGGTTGGTTGATCTACATTTCTAAGTTAGGTATAGAAGCCTATTAATTCCTTAGTGACGCCTCAGTAGATTGAAATCTGGCCTCCAAATGTTGATGCATTTTAGACATGATATGCTCTAAGCTTGACTTCTTTTCTTAAGGTGGTTGTTAATAGAATATGGGTGGAGGGTTATTCTTTGTTTGCCCTTGATTCCCCTAAGAGAGAGTTAGGTGATTCCTTTATCTCAGATTTGATGCCTTATTATTTGGATAATTTTAAGGCTTAGAAGCATTCCCTGTATAATCCATATAGTCAGGTTATAACGCTTGACAGTCCTGACTTGGAAGTCCTAGCCTGCACACCTCACATTAGATAACTTAGAATGATTTAAGATTAACAATTAATCCATCAATCTTCCTACTCAATACTTCAACTTGGTCAACTATATCAACGTCATATACTTCCACTAGTTTTCCAAGTCTTGCTCAAGAAGAGCATCACTAATAATTGTTCATATCCATATCTTCAATGAGGTCCTAAGTTGCTCCTAGTGTTTTATTATTCATAGTACCCCTAGCTACTCAATCTATCATTTGCCTCATTGTTTGATTAAGCCCATCATAGAAGGTTTGTATTTGCATTCACAATGGCAGACTATGATGCAGGCACTTCCTCGACATTTCCTTGAATCTTTTCTATGTGTCATATAATGTCTTTAAATTCGATTGTGAGTAGGAGATGTCATTCCTCAATTTAGCAGTCTTATCTGGTAAGAATTACTTTAGAAGGAACTTCTTTGGCATTTAGTCCCAAGTAGTGAAGGATGTCCTAAGTAGAGAATTTAATCATTATTTCACCTTTCCCCTTAATGAAAACAAAAATAAATTCCATTTAATTGCATCGTCATTGGAACCATTGATCTTAAAGATATCATAAATCTCTAGAAAGTTTAAAATATGTGCAATGGGGTCCTTATCCCATAGCCCATCAAGCTGGACAAACTGTTGCACCATCTGAATAATACTCAATTTAATCTCAACATTAATGGCATTAACACTCATTCTCGTGATGTTGGACTCTACTCTCATAAGTCTAGTTTAGCGTAATTGAACATAGTCTTTGGTTAGTCTGCATAGTTCCAAATTCATTAGTACTGATATGACCTTTCAAGTCCTTTATTTGCTGATCTATCTTGAACTCTCTACGTGGGGTGTTATGGAGATTTGTATTAGTTATCCTCTTAATCTTTAGATTTTTGTTAACTAGATGCGATGGATTCCCCCAGTTCATAAACTAACCCTATTACCTTTAGAAGTAGTAAAAACTAAAGAGTTAATAAAATAAGTAATCAAATTAAAAATTAAAAGGTAAAAAGAAATAAAACAAGTAATAATGTCTAGATTAATAAAGCAGGGTTTTCCTAATATTCTAATATCTAAAAATGGTGTCAAAAAATTAATTTAATGTAATTTTACACTACATGTGTAAGATTCACTTGTAGGTAGCATTAGCAAGTACATGTCGATCCTACTAGGATTACAAGCACTAGTAATGACCCCTTTTATATTATTTAACCATTGACTAAGATAATGATTTGATTTAAGACTAAACTAAACTAAATCTCAACAAAATAACCAATCAAGATAAATATTTCACAAAGATTAATTCAATATCAAACAAATAGTACCTATGAAATGAATCATCTTAACAAATCTTAAGTTTTAACCCTTTATCATACAATTTATTATCATTGGACTATGGAAATTTCTATCCTATTATATTAAGATCTTTCTCAAGTTTATTAACAACTAATCCTCAGTTGAATAATAATCTCTTTCAACAAGTTTTAGTGTTTTCAAGTGTTTATTAGATGATTATCATGTGTATAGGCTTAAAATTGTGCTATTGTTAGTGTTTGTTTATATTTTAAGTATTTTTTGTTTATTTTCTTAGTTATTTTTTATGCTAATAAAGAGAAAATATTGACAAAAATTTTGGGAATTGAACATTGAATTAATTCAATTATAGATTTAATTTTTTATGGTTAAAATTTAGAAATTATGAAAAGAAAGAATGAATTCAATCTTAATTTTATGTTTCATGAGGTGTTTAATGTACTTTTCAGTGTTAGAAATTAAGAAATTGAAGAACAAAGAAGATAAAGGAAGCTTAAAGGTGTCACGATTGTGTATGAGGAGCACAATCGTGACAGACATTCATGGGTTACTGTATGGGTTTATCGTGATCATGAACATTTAAACATGATTATGACAAAGAGGCTGATGCATGGAACACGATCGTGATGGAAAAAGGTTTCCAAGCAAGAGTTTTTCAAGTTTTCGAGGGTTTGGGGTTTTTTCTAGAACTGAATAAAGGGGGAAACCCTAGACACAGCCTCAAAAACCTAAATAACTATATAAAAATGTGAAATGCAACAAAAAATAGTAGTCATAAATAAAAAGTGAATTAAAGTGGAGAGATCAAGAAAGGCTTCATGAAATTCTAGCATTCCAAATCAAGGAGTCAAACAAAGTTTTTATTCTTTTCATTTAATTTCTCCATCATTCTTGATTTGTAATTGGAAGTATTTGATGTTAAACATGTCTATGGATTTCTAAATCCAAATTAGGAATTATTATGGAGTTATGTTGTGTCTTTTAATTATTTACGATTTCAATACATATTTAGATGTTTGTGATATTGAGAGAGTGAGTTAAAGTGATTAGTGTTAGGTTGTACAATGAGAGTTGGAAATTTAATAGGCCCACAATTATCAAATTAAAAATCAATCGAAAGGAGATCTTGGTTATGAAATTGATTATCTAATAGATTACTTTAAATATCATTGAATAAATTAGGAATAGTTTTATGAATCGAAAGATTAATAATTTATGAATATCATATTCAATTAGGGTTAATTGATTAGATATTGAGTGACAGTAATCAAATCCTTGGGCTAGGATTAAACATAAATTGAATCAAGAAGATTAAAGTAAACAAAATAAGGAAATAATAGTCCCTACATATTCAATCTTGATCAAACCTTAATTTTTATTTGTAGCTCATTGTTTATTTGATTACTTGTTTTGCTTATTTAATTATTTTAATTTCTAATATTTAAATGTATTTCAAATCAATTTCATATTAACTTAGACAAAGTTCGATTCAAATTTTCTAAGTGTTTACAATTCCTCAGGGCAACGATAACCTTAGTAGTATAAGATATGATTCTTGTAATTATGTGTATTGAGAGTTTTAATATATATAGAATTTTGTCAACAAGTTTTTGATGTTGTTGTCAGGGATTTTAGTATTAATATGATTTAAATTCCTTTGACTTAAGGACTTTTTGTTATTTTTGTGTGCTTGGAATTGTATGAACACAAAAATTACACAGAGTTCAAGCAAGATAGAAGAAACTCTAGCTATTGACATCACCGGGTAAGAAAGATAAATCAAAAGAGAGAAACACTAATAAGAGATAGAAATAACAATAGAGGAAGAATTCAATCATAGAGACTAGTAAAGAACCCTTATGGACTTTATAAGGCCACGGTTCAATGTAACACTAGCAAGGATCATTTGACTATCGATGCATGCAACCTCCTTTAAGATTAAACTAGCGTAATGGAATATGCTGGAGACTAATATGCAGTTCTATTGGTTAGCTAATGAAGATCCCAATGCTCATCTATTGAACTTCTAAGAAATATTTGACTCCTCCCAATATAAAGGTATGTCGGAAGATGTTTTTAAGATAAGGCTCTTTCCCTTTATGCTTAGAAATAGAGCCAAGGTGTGGTACCATTCACTTAAGCTAGCCAACATCACAACATGGGAGCAATTAGTTCGAGCCTTCCTAGACAACCAGTTCCCTCTTACAAAAACAACAAGATTGATAAAAGAGATTACCAATTTCCAACAAAATGATGGGGAGTTGTTTTACAAAGCATGGAAGTGGTACAAGGATTTGCAAAGGAGATGTCCTCACCATAACCTACCAAAGGAATTCCTTTTGCAAACTTTTTACAATGGAGTTAATCCACCCATAAGGGGAACCATAGATGTAGCTACTGGAGGATCCTTAATGAAAAAACAGTTGAGGAAGCAAAAGATTTGCTAGAGGATATGGCAAATAATAGTTGTCTTTGGAAGTTAGATAGAAGCAAACATCAAGTCAACCTTATGGGATTAAAAGGGTGTGATTGTTGTCAATTTAGTGATAACACTATAAACTAAGATCACTAACTTAACAAAGAAACTAAACAGCCTAAAGCAATTCAGAACAGATGCGAATTACACAAAAAAGAAAATCATTTTATTGCTAATTACTTCTTAATGTAAATCAACAATGTAGAGCAACTCAACTATATGGGTTCATAATTTGGTTAAGGAGGGGGGAATAATCCGTATTCTAACACATATAATCCTGGGTGGAGGAACAACCCAAAATTTTCTTAGTCTAACAATACAGGTACTCAATTGAGAAATAAAGTTCCATTTGGATTTCAATAAGATAAGTCCAATGCCAAGAATTCAAAATTGGACAAGATTATGGAAAAGATTAGAGTATAGATAGGCCCAAAAGAGGATTGAAGGGAAGTTCGAGCAAGTAGCAAAGAATCTATTCATAACCTCCAGTGGGCCAACTCGTAAATGAATTATATATAAAAAATGTAGGAGCCTCTTTATTAATATTGAAGCAAATATTAGGAAGTAACACAAAACGATCACATTTAGGAGTGGCAAAGACCTAGAACAACCAGTAAATAAACAAGCTAAAACCCATCTTGTAGATGTTGGTAGTGTGCCCTAGGCTAATGGACATATGTGACTTTTGTACTGACATTCTGACTTAATAATAATACATTATGAGGTATTCTTTTATATATACATGTATATTGTTTACATAATGTGATTTACATTCTATGAATAGTATTAGGCTTATGTCATCAAATATGTGACTTGATAGTAAAACCATAAGCAT
>JAOSBN010000179.1:24414735-24433490 GCA_027563595.1 Erythroxylum suave
TATGTATGTATGTATGTATGTATGTATGTATGTATGTATGTATGTATGTATGTATGTATGTATGTATGTATGTATATCAAACAATTTCATGAATCTTAGCATTATATTTAATACCCAAAACATGCACCAAGTAGCAACCGGTGGTGTATCATAGTTGGCATAATATTCAAAGTCATAAAAAAAATATGACAATGTTATTCTTGATGGAAAATAACTAGTGACATCTGCAGATACAACTAATCCTGACCACGAACTCATGTCCAAATGCAGAAGTTTTACTCTAACTACACTAGCTAGATCTCCCTTAGTCTTGAAAACAACATTATAATTTTGATGAGTTTGCAAACTTAGTGAGTGAACCATCATCGATGCACTCATGTAAGTCATATCATAAAGAACGGTTCCAGCAACATATTATTGCTAATCAACAATCATATCATATAGAACAGTTCTAATTACCACATCATGTTATCAATGATATTAAGATGTATTGCAATATTTTTATGCAATTAGAACATATCATATATACAAAAATGCAAATGCAAATGCACATGTGCTTTATTTCTTCTTTCTTCTTGTTGTGATCAAATATGCCAATTCACGCCCTGGGTTTCAATCAATTTTCTACTAGCCAGCTTAACGAGCATTATAGGCTTGATCACTTTACAAACTTTAAGCCATGATTTCAAATTACAAGCATTAAGCCACAATTTCACATTACAAGCCTTAGGCCTTAATTTTGAGTATTCCGCCTTGAATGTCTACATGTTGGTCATTTTGATCACAACTCCCATTAGCTCATAATGAATTTCAAATGCAATGATATGAATCATCTTACACATCATTTGCTTTCATCAATGTAACTGGTTATCCAAAATTCACATTCAGTTTTGATCAAATAAGCATTTTTTTAAGATAATCACATAATCAACAATTGACATTCCAATTGAAAACACTTCCATATATGGCCCTATATATATATACATACATACATACGTATATATATATATATATTACATATATATATATATATATATATATATATATGTATATGTATATGTATGTATGTATGTATGCATGCATGTATGCATGTATGTATGTATGTATGCATGTCTATATGTATGTATGTATGTATATCAAAATATTTCATAAATATTATCATTACATGTAATACCTAAAGCATACACCATGTAGCAACCGGCGATATATCGTAGTTGGCATAATATTCAAAGTCATAAAGAAAAATGTGACAATGTTATTCTTGATGAAAAACAACTAGAGACATCTACAGATACAACTGATCCTGACCACCAACTCATGTCCAAATGTAGAAGTTATACTCCAACTAGACCAGCTAGATCTCTCCTAGACTTGAAAACATCATTGTAATTTTGATGAGTTTGCAGACTCAGTGAGTGAACCATCATCGATGCATTCACGTAAGTCATATCATAAAAAACAGTTCCAGCAACATATTATTGTTCATCAACAATCATATCACAATAGAACAGTTCTAATTACCACATCACGTTATCAATGATATCCAGATGTATTGCAATATTTTTATTCAATCAAAACATATCATATATGAAAAAATGCGAATGCAAATGCACATGTGCTTTATTTCTTCTTTATTTTTGTTGTGGTCAAATATGCCAATTCATGCCCTAAGTTTCAAACCATTTTCTACTGGCCAACTTAACGAGCATTATAGGCTTGATCACATTACGAACTTTAAGCCCTGATTTCAAATTACGAGCATTAAGCCAAAATTTCACATTACAAGCCTTAAGCCTTAATTTTGAGCATTTCGCCTTAAATGCCTGCATGTTGGTCATTTTGATCACAACTCCCATTAACTCATAATGAATTTCAAATACAATGATATGAATCATCTTAAACGTCATTTGCTTTCATCAGTGTGACTGGTTATCCAAAATTCACATTCAATTTTGATCAAATAAGCATTTTTTAGATAATCACATAATCAACAATTGACATTCAAATTGAAAACACTTCCATATATGGTGCTGAATATCAAACTCCTTGGACCAGCAATGTCTGAAATTATAACAATCATACAAGTAACAATTAAATAACTACAAGTTAACCATAAAAATTAATCATTGTGAGAAACATTTATGTTAACTTATAGAACACTCCAACGAGTTGTTGCCTCAATGTTCCGACAATATCTTGGTATTGAAAATCATTTTGAGAGCCTATTAGACATGCATATGATTATTGGTCACTGGTAACGAATAGTGAGAATATGTATGCAATCCTTTAGTGCAATGTTTACACCCTTTTCTTCCTAATGTTCCTTTATGAACAAGCTGTCTTCCTTCAATCATAACTCTCTCTACAAAAGTCCAAATACTATGATTCCTATGGCCTCCTAAAACTAGAATTGTATTAGTCTTAATATATCTAAGAATTACTCGAATAACATCTCCCATTAAAATACAATCCCCATCCAAAATTTGTCCATTTTTTGGCAAGAAGCATGCTGGAAACCAAAGCTCAAATAACAATAAATCATTATCAAGTCATCTTCTAGCCAACTAAAGCCCTAAAAAATTAGGAAATAATACAAGGTTCCTACACAAGGGTCTATCATGAGTAGTATTAGGGAAATAAGCATAACTCAAGCTCTAGTTACTATTTTATCAAGTCACTTTCACAGAGGTCAAGCTAAGACCTATATCTACAATGTTTGTTCTTTAAGTTTCTTCAAATTCATTTTCTAAAAGATACGTTAAAAGATCTAAAGAGGAAGAAGAAATTGAAACCAAAATTTTGACTTACTTTGGTAACTTCTTTCCTTCTCCTCTTCTCTTCCCCTTTTTCTTTCCTTCTCTCTCTCGTTTTTTTTTCTCCCTCTTCTAACCTCATGGTAGACCTTAACTCTCCTTTATGTTGCCTTGTACATCTATTTGCTCTAGAAAGTTCAAAGAAGGTCAAACTAATCCATGTGTTGCCATTTCATTAGTCCATATGTCACCATTCTATTGGTCCATATATTTGCACATGTCACTCATTTAAGCCTCCATATGTCACTAGTTGTAAGCCTACACATGTCACCAATTGTAAGGCCATATATGTCACCATTTGTACAGTTACACTTGTCTCCATTCTAAATGTTTACATTTCACAAGTCTAAAGTGTCATTTGTTGCAAATTTAAAGGGCTATTTGACGCAAATATAAAGTGTCACTTGTCATAAATATAAAGTGTCACTTTCTCCAATTTTAGCATTTAGGAATTTTACGTGGCCAATTTACATATTGACTCCTCAAACTTCCAATTTTTAACAATGAACTCCAAATTACTAATTTAAATCCATCAATTTCAAATTTAATTCTAATTTATCAAAATCATATCCAAGCATCTTGGAATATGTCAATTGATTAATATAATATTCATGCACTTAATCTTCTAAACCTCTAACCCTTAACAATTCCAGAGACAGGATATTACAGCTCTCCTGCCCTTAAGAAATTTAGTCCTCGAAATTCTTACCTAACTGATCAAATAGTTGGGGTTAATGTTGTCTCATGTTTTCCCTAGTCTCCCAAGTAGCTTCTTCTCTCTAATGATTTCTCCAATTACTTGATTCCTCATATTCCTTAACTACTTAGTCTGATATCTAACTATTTTTACTAGTTCCTCCACATAACTTAAATTATTTGTAGTCTCAACTTCCAAAGCTAATAACTTATCATCAAATCTTACCTAAACCTCCTAAGCATATTGACATGAAATACATTATGGATCTAAGTCCTTTCTAGTGTTAATGCCAATATATAAGCCAATAGATCAACTTTCTTCGTAATTTCATAAAGGCCAATATACCTATAATGTTCACCAAAACTTTACCAAACAACTATGTTCATCATTACTTTTCAGCCATTCATAATATCTTACATGATCAAAATATTTTATATACTAAAGCTCAGTGAAGCAATAGGCATGCACATTTACTCTTATGCCTTGGTATGTAACATCAAGATCATTATATCTTATCTAGAGATTTATTTTCAGAAAATCACCAATTAATATCTTAAGCTAATGATACCTCGATCTCAATTGATTTTGGATAAAATTTAAATATTCTTTGACAATATAAAATTTACTTATCCTTAGTAGTTACCATTTCTATATGTCCACATAAGTCCCACTTCCACTGCACTATTCTGAGTCATCTAAGAATTTTACATATGAGGACTAAGAATTTGGAGCATTTAGTATGTTATAAATCACTTCCTGTACAATGTCCAAGCATGTAATACATATGTGCTCAGTAGCATTATTCTTCAAGGTAACCACACTATTAAATGTGCACTCACAATAACTGATCAACTTAACCTTGAGGACTTCCACATATATTGCTATCATTTATTTCATCTTATATAGTAAGTTCTCAATTAATTCAGAAATATAAGATATGTAACCCTCATGAAATTTTGATATCAGATCCAATGATATATAAGGTGAATCATAAGCTCTTAACGCGGTATCTAAATAACCATTCCAATTCCAAGTTCAACCTCTTAAGGTAATAATAATTTTGGTTTTCTTTCAACTTTGCCTATACATTTTAAATCTTATCATTTCTACCTACATCTCTATTTTGCTTAATCAAATCCACAAAAATCTATTCACATCCACATCAATTCAAAGGTATGTAACCACAGCATAATACTGATATCATATTCGATAATATAACCATGAATACGAATACATTGAATCTATATCTAACATATCAAACTATGTAGTATCTCCTATACCTATTTAATAAATACTCAATCATATAGTCAATACGACATTTTTACTGCTCCTTTTTTCAACCCTTTTTTAATCTCTACTAGATCAGCTATGTCAAGGTATTAACAACTTTTTATTTTCTCACACTTTTTCAGATCATCATTCTTTTTATTTTTCTAACATTCTTGACTCTTAATTTATGTTCATGCATGTGATTTATTTAAATGCAACCAAGACTAGGGATCATTTGCCCCTACATTCCTAACTGAACATTACTCGATAATAATGGTATTGTATGACATGTTTAAGATGCATGTAACTTGTAATATATTATCATAAATGCCCATGCAAGATGCTAAACCTAGGCTCTGATACCAAAATGTAACATACCACTCCAATATAGCATATTCCCAAGCATATCAGAGGATATTCGAGGCTATACTCTACTAAATTGATATGTTAGAAAACAATTCAAAAAGATTTTTCCACCTTACACATAATATCATATAGCACGAAGGCATTTTAATCAATAAATTGCCAAAGTTCGACCTTACTTTTAATATACCTTCCATATTTAACTTGTGTAAACCACACAAAGGAAAGCTCAACTATCTTTTAAATTGTCTCAACAATATATATATGTATATCAAAACATTTCATAAATCTTAACATTATATTTAACACCCAAAACATACACAAAGTAGCAACTGGCAGTATATCACAATTTGCGTAATATTCAAAGACAGAAAGAAATCAACGAGATAATGTGACAATGTTATTCTTGATGAAAAATAACTAGAGACACTGCAGATATAATTTATCTCGACCACTAACTCATGTCCAAATGTAGAAGTTATACTCCGACTAGACTAGCTAGATCTCCTGGACCTGAAAAGAACATTTTAATTTTCATAAGTTTGCGAACTCAGTGAGTGAACGATTATTGACGTACTCACGTAAGTCATATCATAAAGGACAGTCCCAACAACATATTATTGAACATCAACAATCATATCACATAGAACAGTTCTAATCAACATATCATATTTTCAATGATATCCAGATGTATTGCAATATTTTGATTCAATTAAATCATATCATATATGTAAAAAAAAGCGGATGCAAATCCAAATGTGCTTTATTTCTTCTTTCTTTTTATTGTAATCAAATATCCCAATTCATGCCCAGAGTTTCAAAAAAATTTTCCGCTAGCCAACTTAATGAATATTATAGCTCTGACCACATTACGAACATTAAGCCCTGATTTCAAATTACGAGCATTAAGCCCTAATTCACATTTTGAGCCTTAGGCCCTAATTTCGAGCATTTCACCCTAAATGTCTGCATGTTGGTCACTTTGATCACAACTCCCATTAACTCATCATGAATGTCAAATTCAATGGTATGAATCATCTCAAACATCATTTGCTTTCATCATTGTAACTAGTTATCCAAAATTCACATTCAATTTGGATTAAATAAGCATTTCATGGATAATTACATAATCAGCAATTGACATTCAATTTCAAAATACTTCCATATGTGGCCTTAAATATCAAACTCTTCGAACCAACAATGTCCAGAATTATAACAATCATATAAGTAACAATTCAATAGCTAAAATTTATCCAAAAACAAATCAATAATAGTGAGAAACATCAAGGTTAACTCACAGAACACTACAAAGAGCTTTCGCCTCAATGTTTCGAAAATATCTAGGTGTTGACAATCACTTTGAAAGCTTATTATACGTGCATTGAATATTGGTCAATGATAACAAATGGCGAGAATATGTATGCAATCCTTAAGTGCAATGTTTATATCCCTTTTTTTTTCCTAATGTTCCTTTATGAACAAGCTGTCTTCTTTTAATCATAACTCTCTCGAAAAGCAACAATTACACGAACAACTCTCCCTTTAGAATACAATCCCCATCCAAAATTTGTCTTATTTTCTAGTAAGAAATAGACTAGCAACCAATGCTCAAATAACAATAAATCATTACCAAGACATCTTCTAGCCAAGCAATTCCATAGGAACATTAATAAGACATCAATAATCATTTTTCTAGCCAATCAGTTCCATAGGAGCATTAATAAGACATCAATAATCCTTTTTCATGTTTTATACTTTAACTAATTCGGGTTCTAAAGCCCTCAAAAATTAGGAAATAATGCAAGGTTCCTCCACAGGGGTCTATCATGGGTAGTATTAGGGAAACAAGCATAACTCAAGCTATAGTCACTATTTTATCAAGAAACTTTCACAAAAGTCAAGCTAAGACCTATATCTGCAACTTTTTTTCTTTAAGTTTCTTCAAATTCATGCTCTAAAGATATGTAAAATAGATTGAAAGAGGAAGATGAAATTGAAACTAGAATTTTGACTTACTTTGGTAACTTCTTTCCTTCTCCTCCCCTTTTTCTTTCCTTCTCTCTCTTGTTTTTGTTTTTCTTCCTCTTCTAACCTTATGGCAAACCTTCACTTTCCCTTATATTTCCTTTTATATCTATTTTCTTTAGAAAGTTCAAAGAAGGTCAAACTAATCCATGTGTTGCCATTTCATTAGTCCATGTATCATTATTCTATTGGTCCATGTGTTACTAACTTTAGACTCCACATGTAACTCATTTTAGCGTCCATATGTCACTACTTGTAAGGCTACACATGTCACCAATTGTAACTCTACATATGTCACCATTTGCAAAGCTACACATGTCACCGTTCTAAAGCTCCATATGTCATAAGTCTAATGCGCCATTTATCACAAATTTAAAGGGCCACTTGTTGCAAATAGAAAGTGCCACCTGTCATAAATATAAAGTGTCATTTGTCTCTAATTTTACCATTTAGGAATTTTATTAAGCCAATTTACACATTGACTCCTCAAACTTTCAATTTTTAACAATTAACTACAAATTACTAACTTAAATCCATTAATTTTTAATTTAATTCTAATTTATCAAAATCATATCCAAGCATCCCAGAATATGTCAATTGATTAATACAGTATGTATGCACTTAATCTTCTAAACTTGTAACCCTCAACAATTTAGGAGATGGGATATTACAATTAAGCTGATGTTGTAAAATACATAAGTTGTTAGATACTTTCTTATCATTTATAAAGCTATACAAAAACTAAAACAAATGTGGCTAAATTTATCTATAATTGTGTAAGGGCCCCAAATTTAATGAGAAAGGATTTTACCAACAAATGGAATTTGTGTTGTCCTGCTATTACAAGATTTGTGATTACAAATTTAATAAGAAGTTGAGGCAAATGTTTTCAAGTGATAAGTAGGTTGTATCCCTTTATACTAGGTCTAATGCTAGCTTAGAGGTTTCTAGAGTTATACTTAACGATCATAAATTTTGGTCCCTATACAAATTTTTCATATGAGTTTTTAAGCCTTTTGTGAGAGTAATTTGTCTTGCTAATAGTGATGAGAAGGTAACAATGAGTTATTTTTATGATACCATGGAGAGGGTAACAAAAGTAATCAAGGTCAATTTGAAAAACATACCTTCTTTGTACGCATCTTATCTTGTAGTCATCAACGAGAGATGGAAAAGACAACTTTACTCTCTGTTCTTTTAGTTAGGAATTTTTTTAATCCTAATGCCTATTTTAGACCAAGTTTTACAAAGATGTCTGAAGTTAATAGGGGAATGCTATTAACTATTATAACTATTGGTGCCCATGAGATGATGCAAGATCTCCTGAGCTCAGAAATAGAGGTTTATAAGCATGCTTATGGTGATTTAGAATGCTTGTTACTATTTGTCAGAGGGAGGAACTTAATCTAAGTATATTTTTTTCACTTTTGTTACTTGTTGAAAATTAATCATCATTTATTTTATTTATAAGGGTACTTTCATTGTCTTATAGTTTCTTGGTGAGACCAATTCATACGTGATATTCTAGAATTACAAAGGTTTACAATTTGAATTCTGAGTCAATGTGTGAGTGCAATAGGTTGTAAAAGGAATTGAAGCATATTTGAATTTATCCATTCCAAGAAAAGTAATAGAATGAAACACAAAAGGTGAAATTATTAGGTCTTTGTTTGATACAAGTTAAGATTTGAGAAAAGTATGTTATTATCTTTATTAAGTTGAATATAATTTCTTGCAATTTCTTAATAATTTAATTTTATTGATTTACTACGACTCTTAATAAAACAAATAGTTTTGTAGATCTAATTTGCCTTAACTATATCAATCTTTTAGTGGATTAGGTTTTTAAGGAATAGAGTTTGATACATGAACGTGACTTGAAAGATAATTTTGGATGAGAAAGTATTAATATGTCATTTGGTGTTATGAATTTGAGTGATGGTGATGATCAGACTCTTCTCAATAATAAGGATTTCATATCAAATGAGAACTGGGATCAATGTGGTTTGTACTAATGATCTCCTCTTTTGTTACATCTAATGATCTTGGTTTTTCCTCGTGTATTGAAGAACCATGCTCAACTTCATTGTGCTAAACTGCAAATTCTTTCATTGTCTATCTTTGTTGCTCACTTTCTTGTTCTTGAGATTTCTTATAGATATGCTCATTGGAATTTCCATCCATTTGAGTGAGTTCATTATAACTCCCAATTTAAAATTGTCTACCATTGGCATCCATACATAGTTATGGTTAGCCTAGCGTAGTCTCTAGTTGCATGTGACTACTACATAATATTCATAGAAGTGATTAGCTTCATCCAACCTCAATAAAGGAATGGTTATTAGCAACTGCTTGTTAGAATCAATCATGACACATACACAAGCGCAATTGATTCTTTTCATTATGGAAATAGCCTCATTAAGGCAAAAGGGTTTGACTATATACCTTGCTAGATGGCTCAAGCTATCTATGGTCTAGTACTCTAAGGGAATGTCAGGCATATTCCTTTAAAGGGAAATTTTTTCAACCATAGGTTTGATAGTTTTATTCCTGGTTTCTATGTCTGAAGTAAGATTGGTTTGGAGTTGAAATGCTAAGGGCCATTCTTTATAACTATCTGGGCTAGCTTTAAGTTGATAAACCTTAATAAGAACAAGTTATCATCGCCTAGAAGCACCTCTTATAACCCCATATTCTTCAATTGGAGATTAGGCGAGGCACTGATGGTAGGAAAGTAGGATTCATTGTCCCAAAAAAAAAACCATTAAGAGTGTTCTCCCATTTTTGTTGCTCCTTATTTAAGAATGTTTGCTCCTGGAGCAACCATGGTCTTACCCTTCGGAGAAGTTATCGGAGGACAATAGTTCAAATTAGGCGAGGAGGAGCTATTCTCAAGAACCTATTTTCAATTTTTTCCTAACAAAAGCATAATCCTTTGAAGGAGTCAAATTCCCAGACTACTTTTGAGCCTGTACATTAGTCCAAAGGGGTGTCAAGGAGTGAATAGAAAGTAAACCAACCAAAAGGGAAAAAAGGGCAAGAGGATAAAGATAAGCCGAAAGGAATTTTAGGAGATGGCTAGAAGAGGAAGAAAGAAACACAAAGCCAACTAAGTTGAAAAGTTTAAACGTGGAACAAAAAAAATAATGAAAGGAAAGGATGAAAGACTAAAACCAGAAGTCTGAATAAGGATGCAATGAAGAAGGGAAAAGTGGAAGAAGCAAAAGAAGAATGACTAGCTAAGGTTACATAAAGAGACAACAAAAAACTCAAGGGAAAGCTAATATCTAGAGCTAAAGACTAGCTATCAAGGAGGAAGTAAACAAGCAAACATGGTTATGCACATGCTAAAATTTAGAAAGAACATTACATGAGAGAAATTTTACACAGCACAGCATTCCTAGAAAAAAGAGAAGGAAACAATACGGGAGGATTAATGTTCAAAATAAAAACCAATCCTGAAATTGGACACGCTTTGCTCTAAAAGAGCGTTAAGGTTAGACATAGGCCAAAGAGCAGGGGAGGTGACAAAGTTAAGTAAACAAAGTAATAATTCGATTAAATTAAATCAAGTTAACAGAGAAATAAAAGAAAGCAAAAAAAATAAGCAGAAATTATTAACAGCGATCGAGTTCGAGCTGCACAAACAAAGAAGCTCTCTCTCTCTCTCTCTGTATTAATCGGAGAGAAAAAAATTGGCATATTACTCGAAATAGGTAAAACGAAAAGACGGAGAAAAGAAAAAAGAGAAATAAAGCGCGAAGCGAAGCAGGCGAAGATTCTAAGCGCAAAGAGCCCACTAAGAGTTGAGATTTCCTCTGCAATTATCCAAGTTGGGTTAAGGTCAGAGTTCAATCAATCTCACCATCCTTTTCTTCAGTTTTTCTGTTCATTGCGGGTTCTGCAATTTAGTCTTTTTATTTTCTCTGCAATCCTCGCTACTCTGTTCTTTAGTCGATCGCAACTCACTGATCTCTCTGCTATCAACTCCAATTCTCCGAATTTGAAGTTTGGAGCTTTGTAATTCGAAACAGTGCCACAGAAGGAAAGGGGTTGGTTTAATTGGTTAAGTTTTTATGATTCGTTGTTTTTGAAGTTGGTGAAAAAGGGCCAACCCATTAACTCTGGTGATTTGGAACTTTAGGGTTTTGACTTGTTATGCTGTTGAATCAATTTGTCTGTGGTTTGGGGTTTTGGATAAGTTAAAACAGTGAGTTTGATCTTTAGGGTTTTGGTTTTCTGTAAAGATGAGATTTGGGTTTGCATTGTATTATTCGTGGAAGGTTGAATTTTGGGTCGTTTGGAAACGGAAATAACTGTATCGTTAGTTGGAACTCGAGGTTTTCCTTATTTGGTCTAAGGTGCTTCTGGGTTCTCTTCTTCGAGTATGGAGGGCTTGAGTTGATTTGATATGTGGGCTGGGTGACTATCTGGTTGTTGGAGGTGGGAATAATAGTAATTTGGAGTTTAATCGGGGTTTGGGGTGCATTTGACGTTCTGTTACGTTGTGTATGAGTTTGTTTTTGAGAAATGCAACCTCAGCAGAGCTCCAGAATTGATTTAACTGAACTTAAAACTCAGATTTTTAAGAAGATTGGGGTTGAGAGGTCCAGTAAGTACTTTTACAACCTGAACAGGTTTTTAAATCACAAGCTAAGTAAGAGTGACTTTGATAAGTCATGTTATCGGTTGCTTGGAAGGGAGAATCTTTCACTGCACAATGAGCTTATACGCTCAATTTTGAAGAATGCATCTCAAGCTAAGACAGCACCGCCAATTCATGAAGCAGGACCTGTTAAGTCCATAATTCAAATGTCACCTAATGGAGAGGATGGGCATGAACAGGGTGATCCTGTTGTTCCCATTCACAGCCAAAGTGTGCCAAATTGGTCTAATGGAGTCTTGCCAATGTCCCCGCGAAAAGCCAGGAGAGGGACACGGGAGCGGAAGGTTAGAGATAGACCTAGCCCACTTGGACCAAATGGGAAAATTGACTCTGTTCCACATCAGTCAATTGTTGCCAAAGATAGTGGCCATAAGGTTATCATGGAAAATGGAGAAATGCCCCTATGCGACTATCAAAGACCTATTCAACAACTTCAAGCACATGCGGAGCCATCCAGGAACGAAAAGGAGGGACTGCTTCACAGGGCCAGTGGAAAACTGACGACACATAGCAAAGATCGTGCAACTTTTCTGGAAGATGAGGAAGAGGTGGAGCAAGCCAACAAGTCAAGTTTCTCTAGAAGCTCTCTGCTTGCACCACTAGGGATCCCATTTTGTTCAGCTAGTAAGGGTGGGGCCCGCAGAGCCATGCCAATGACAAACAGTGGTTGTTTTATTAGCTACTATGATACTGGCGCGTTGTTTGGTACAGAGATTTTAAGGAAACGCATGGAGCAGATTGCAGCTGAGCAGGGCCTTGGGGGAGTTTCATTGGAATGTGCCAATATGTTGAACAATATGTTAGATGTGTACTTGAAGAGATTGATAAGGTCCTGTGTTGAGTTGGTAGGAGCAAGGTCTTCACATGATTGCAAAAAGCTGCCTATCCACAAGCACCTGGCTCAAGGAAAAGCTATCAATGGCACGTGGCCAAGTGATCACTTACATGTACAGGGTAGCAGTGGAACTGCCGAATTGACACGGGAACAAAGACCACATTGTTCAATATCTTTGCTTGATTTCAAAGTTGCAATGGAGCTAAACCCACAGCAACTTGGCGAAGATTGGCCTTTGCTGCTGGAGAAAATCTCTATGCACACCTACAAGGACTGAAACATTCTTGTGAAGATTTGTTTGTAACAAAGGTTTCTGATGGGTCATGCTGTCTCGGTTCGTGGGCACCTTTTTGGAAGTCTTGATACACTTTCTGTTATTATTGCCAGGATGAACCAGGTGGCTTCCCTTTGGATGATGGCCTTTTCAGGATGATATGGGTCTTGGCATCCAGCCTGTATCTCACGGCAGGTCCTGTATGAATCTCAAGATTATTTAACTGTGACCAACCGGCAAAACTTTTGGAAGAGACTGCCCTGGTTTGGTTACTCTGTTGTATGATAAGAATTGGTGTTGGCTGTCAGCTGAATTGCTTCAGTTTAGATCTTTTGTACAATTTAGTGCCAACAAAGTGGAAGTCTAAAGACAGTTTTGCAGGGATACTCATGTAGCTTGGTTAAAGGTGAAATCTCTGGTGTAAGAGCTGCAGTATTGCTCTTTATGTATTTCTTTAATCAGAGAATTGATTGGAATTTCAATATTGAATAACGCATTCATCTCCATGTTGGCCTGTTTTAGTTTTAATATTCAATTGAATGATACCCGAAAAGTCCATTTTCCCCTGTAATTTCGTTTCTTGCTCCCTCATGGAGAATTTCAACTCCCAGTAACTAAGAAGTATGTGGCAAGAAGTTGTGGGTAGTAGTTGGTTGCAAGGGCGCTGCCTAATTCAAGATACACGCTACCAGGTCTAATGTATAGTACTGCCTGTATGTGTTGGTGGGGGTGCACTCTTGGGTCTCTCAAAATCATGGTATAAAATAAACTTGAAGAAAACTGAATGCTCTGAAATTTTGGAGTAGAGGTTGTTTAGAATCTGTATCTTGAAGGCACAAATTTCCGTAAGATATGCAGTAACGCCGCGAATTTTATATTCTTATGGGAAGTATTGGTGGGGTTTATTATCATCTAATGTAGTGGGGTTTATTATCATCTAATGTAAATAATCAATTATTTTAGCTAAATTTATTCTTATTGTTCGTTTGAAAACATATGATTTTTAGTTTTTTAATAGAAACAGAAGCAGTTATTTTATTATGAACACAAAAGTGTACTCAGTCGCAGAGGATACATCTAATGTTATTTGTGATGTGATATGAAATTATGGTACGCGCATGGAGCCATCAGTTTCGACCATTTTTACTATAAAAGACTGCTTAGAGTATAGTCTTATAATGGATTACCTCTTACCAACTATATCAGAAAGGCGCTTCAATCGTCTGTACGACAGGGTGCTCTTTTCATGTATGATACAATGAACATAACAGATGTAAAGCGTAGTAACTTGAGAACTTTGAGAGCATGCACACCGATGAGGATTCTTCTAAAGCAGTCAATGGTTGCTTTAATGCTGGATCGTTGTGTTGGTCTGTGGGCATCTACGCTGATCATCTTCCCCTTTTTGAAAGATTTGTATTTACTGATGAGGACACTTCAGAACGCTTACAAGTCGGTTTGTACATGTGATTTAGTCAGATAAGACATGCGGCAGTTCCTTTTTCCAATTTACTGAAATTTTTATTACGGTCGCCGTGCAAGTTAGTTTGTTCTTTTAACATATATTGCTGCAACACCAACATTTATGCTATACTGCTCTCTGGGCAGTAAACAGATGACAATAACTTCATATTAAACCATTAGCTACTTAGCTTTCATCGCCGTTACTTTTGCGCTCTAATATGTTTGACGCCTTCCTTCAGGTTCTTGACGGTGATGTTGAAGTTCATCAATTATTCATAGCATAACTGTCTGAACTGTAAAGAACTCGAAAATTGATGTCAGAGATCTCTGCGCATGCGCTCTTTAACCCGCTGGAAATGGAATAGGCAACATTTGTTAATATTCGCCAGACCCGTCCACCTTGCATCCCATTTTTGCAGTAATTCAGGTCTTTGCTAGTCGCATGAAGTTGTGCTGATGTTCTTTTAGTCCACACTGGTGTGTTCTAGGTATTAGAAAAACATTTGCACTTCCGTTTGCAACTCCATTCTTGCACGAATATGGCAACAGTGAAAATCCCCTCAAAACTTCTGACCAATCACGCATCAGCATAGTTTTCCTCGGTTACTGTTATAACAGTTGGTGTCCTTACCAACAGATAACCGCTTAGGTCTGGCAGCAATAGCTGTCCCTGTTTTGTGGCAAAAATTGTCGTTATTCCTATTTTCATTACGTAAGAATGGAACACTTGCCCGTGACCATTCAATGCCCTATGACATATCATATGATGATTGCGGATGTTGGCAAGTGGCTGTTTCTTGGACTTCCATTTTATGAACTAGTAAACACCTTTGCCACTACGGCTTTAAAGCTACGTGCGCTCGAGGTTCATAGTCGTTTAATTAAAAATATCATTATTTTTAAATATTTATTTAATTATCTTTATAATATAAATATATTTTATAAATAAATAAAGCATAATTATGTGATTAATATTATATTTAAGTATATTCATAAATTATTTTTAGACATTACTATATTAAGATTATATAGCAATAAAGGAAAAATATTAATACACGTTATAATTCTTCTTTATAAAGAAAATAGCCCATTTTATAATTAACATATCAAGATAAATAAATGAGTAAGTTATATATGAGAATTTCATATGTAACACTGCTTGCATGGCAATAAAAATATTAATTGTAATGATTATATAGGTGATCGTTTAATTTGAAATCTCCAAATTATCTTATATATGAATTTTTAAAGAAAATTAGGGTGCATGACGGAATAATAAAAATTTTTCTATTTGATTTTTAAAGCTAAGATCACTTAAATTTTATAAAATGATTAATGGTAAATCATAATAAAAACATAAATCTTAATTCATACCTTATTTTGAAGTTGATCATTTTCTTTTTTTTCCTGAACTATTTCTAAAATCGAATCATCTCAATCATCATAGCCATACAAGTGCCTGACCTCTAACAGTATTTACAAAACATATTGAGAGAACTCTACAACTATTATAGAGAGGGTTGGGTAAGGAATGCTAGCCCTTTTAGAGCTTAAGCGTATTTACAATAAGTTTATAATAATTAAATTAAAAATTTTATTTTAATTAAATTTTCATTAGAATTATAAATAATTCTAATTAAATACCAATTATTTTCAAATAAGATCCAAATCTTATATCGATCCTTATTTACTAAATATCTCATATTTAATCATATAATTTCTCAAACTTTATAATTAAATCCAACTTATTAAAATATCTTATCTCTTTAACCTATCGTTTGTGCTACCCATTAGATTCTCAAAAATTTAGCAATGATTACAAATTATAACCCTATATTATATTCAATATTAGATTAATTAAAATCTTTTAATCTATCTTTAATTCTCTAATTAAATAGTTTATAACTGTAGATTAAGATTGATGTCTAACAACATATCATGACTATCTAAAAATTTAGGAATGTCAAAGTAGTGTTTACAAACTTTCCGTGCATGAGTTTTTGTATAACTCAATCCTTTCATTGTACAAGGTTTTGATTAGACATATAACATGAAATTAATGTCTACCCTATTTAAGTCCAATCATGTTAATTATCCAATATTAGCAATTGATTCAGTTGATAACATTTGAAAACCATTTTCAAAGTGTTATTCTACTTTAATCAAGGATTTCTCGAGTTAATATCAACTAGGAATAATAAAACATTCTTTTTAATTGTTTTAGGGTGTTGAATTGTATTAATCACTTAACTACCTCCATATAGTTCATGTTATGTCCAATGACAACCGACTCAGTTACCATTTACTAGAATAGGTCATAAGTAGTATTAAAACATAGTAATCCCTGTATGAGATAACTTTAGAGATCTCAAGTCAAAAGATCATTTATAGAATCATCATAAATACTATCAAAATATAGCAATCCCTATATAAGATAACTTTAGATATCTCAATTCAAAAAACCATTTATACAATCATTACAATGATAATTTCTATAGATAAACAAGTAATGTTCTAAATAGATATCTCTTATAGGATTAGTTCAATGAACTTGTTCTCTAACAAGAACTAACACATTTTTTAAGTATCTTTATACTTTAGTTTATAAGATTGACTACTTCCTTTATAAAGAAGAAACATAATGTGTCTCATTCTTTTTACGTGCTATTGGTGTCCTGTCTTAATCGAACAATGACTAGGAATAATTTAGTGATAGTAAATAAAATTAATATGAATCTCATAATTATGATCTAATTATAAATTCATTTCCAAAGTATATTTTTTTCATAGACTTTATCATATACATCAAAATATGTATAAGATAAAGGAATGCCTTTAAATAATAATCTCACTAAATTATTACAACTAACGGTTGGTCCTAAGGCATAAACAATATTCTCTCATTTATAATACGCCAATTGTTTAAGTATCTTATATCATATCACCATATGATAATCATATTACTGCTAGGACAGTGGTTTAGTGAGAGAATTCTATAAGATTCTCTATAGTTAACACTTACTTAAATCTTACAATTTTTATCTTAATTATCATTATAATTAAAAGAAAATTTCTAAATATTACTTGGATCGTTAATGAGACCTTAGCTTCTTTTGTATGCCTAAAGGCTTTAATGTTCTATAGTACATTATTGCTTAAGGGTGCGTTTGGATTTGTGGTATGGTGGGGATAAGTACTTATACACCGCAGTTTTCAAACGCAATCATAAGTTTGGATTTGCGGTCGAAAACTGCAAGTTGGAAAAATCTGCGGTGCCACCACAGAAATAGATAAACAGAAAGGAGGTTGCGATAGGAAACTGCTTATGCGATAGAAATTTTACCTTCCAATAATAACCTCATGATATTTTAGTATTTTCCATTATCTCCTTATTTAATTAATGGAAGGAAGTTTTTGCCAATAATAGTTAAGTAAGGTGAAATATTTTATTTACTAAATTTATTTAATTTATATTTTCTTATTTTAATTTAATAATTTTATATTTATAATTTGAATTTATATGACTAATAATGTATTTGTTTGAAATATTTATTTACTAAATTTATTTTATTTATATTTTCGTATTTTAATTTAATAATTTATAATTTATAATTTAAATTTATACAACTAATAATATATTTTTTAATTATTTATACAACAATTAATAGTTTATTAATTCAATAGGCTTTTTAGCCATTTTATCTCTTTTCAGCAACTACAACCACACTTACCAAACACCTATTTTCACGTTTCAGTAGTTACCAAAACAGTAATCCCAAACACATAAGTACTTATTGGAAATAAGCACTTATCATTTTAGTAGGTTGATTTCAGCAGGTTATCAACCGCCACTACTCCCCCAAACCAAGCCTAAATAGTATAAGGAGCTATACCAAGTTCATTAAAGAACTTCTTGATCCAATTTATAATTTCAATTAAATAAAAATGTATTATGGCTTAATTAGTGATCATGATTATATTGGAACCTCTCCAATCTTAAAATAATATTGTTCCAAGTAAAATATACCTTAACGGGGATCTATTTCTAAAGTTAATATCCTTATAACCTTGAACTTAAATATCAACTCATATATAGAATGATGGATATCTTTGATACTTAACAAGTATGAAATGTCTAAAATATTAAACACTTTTAGTACATTCTTATTACTACTACTACTACCAATGTTATGAATACCGTACCGGACTCGGTACCGGATTGAGTTCTAGAACAGAACTGTACCGGTACCGGTCAGTACCGGATACCGTTTTGGGTAATTTTTAAAATTTATAAAATAGTCCCTAAAATTTTTAAAATTTACAAAATAGTCCATATTGATATATTGTAC
>JAOSBN010000179.1:24434975-24449469 GCA_027563595.1 Erythroxylum suave
TAAATATTTTTATTAATACTTTATTAATAAATATTATATTAAATATTAAAATAAATTTATTTTATTTTTTATTTAATTTATAATTATTATTATTAGTAATAAAACATTTATTTTATTTTAAAAATAAAAATAAAAAATTATAATAAAAGTTGAAATAAACAAAAAATTAAAAAAAATTGAAAAAAGAAGAAGGGGGAGACGTGGGCTGCAAAAAAGAAATTTTAGAAAATTTTAATTTTTTTATTTTTTTTTTAAATTTAAAATTTGAAAATTTTGCAATTTAGTTCCTATACTTTTTAAAATTTTCGGTACCACCCGGTATTTGACCGGTATTTACAATACCGACCGGTACCGCCGGTACCAACCAGTATTGGCCGGTACCGACCGGTATTTAAACCCCGTACCAAAATTCAAATTTCGGTACCATTTTCTAGCCGGTACGGTACGGAACTCGTAACAGTGACTACTACTACTACTAATACTATTACTACTACTGCTACTATTACTGTTACTAATATTTGCATTATTAATATTATTATTATTAACTTTCTCCTTCTTTATCTTTTTCTTATTATTATTATTATTATTATTATTATTATTATTATTATTCTCTCTCTTGCTTTCTTTCTTTTCATGTCAATTATTTGAAAATACCCTCTCTACTAGTTAAGGATAAGGCTGCATATTATTGGACCTTTCTAAACTCTGAGTATTAATAGGATTCACACTAAGTGCTGTTGTTATTGTATCAAACACTTTAGTACATTTATCTATGTACTTAGACTAGAATAGGTTAAAAATTTCCATATCTTTCTTTATAGATTTAATTCTTAGAATTAAGTTATTATCTTTTCATATCTAACAAGTGTTATTATTGGATAATTATATTTTTAATAATTGAAAATACAAAATATTGTCTTTCTTTGAGTAATATGTCTTTATATGCTCCTACTAAAGAGTACAACTATGCTCCTACTAACCTTCTTATAGAAATGATAAATTTACAATTGTCTCTAAAACCAACTCTTTGAATTCATCATAAAAGTGAATCTTTCAATGACTTATAGCCTTTCAACTATATCAAATGTATCAACAAAGGCACTAGTTCTAATTAGATGTATTATCATAAGATTTTAACTTTTCTAACTTTATCTCACTTCCATTACTTAATCATAAGAACTATTCTCTTATAAGTAGACATTGAAATAAACAACTAGTTTAATAGGTCTGTAAGATTATATTCAACCATTTAGATCTCTTATAATCTTCTGTTAGTTAATGTAGCTCTAAACTTATTGGATAATATATACTTCAACTAAGCATCAAATCTTAAAATCATTAAATTTGACTCCTCCAAAAGTTATACCATACCATATCTAAAATGAAAACTTACTATTTGATTTAAATGAAACTTTTAAAACTAACTTGTATTAGGCATAGGTATAGAAGAAATAAATATTGGACTATAAAATATCTCATACTATATATTCCTCCTTACATAAGACCATAATCTTGTAGAATTAGTTGTGGAGATATTCACTAAGAATCTCTTTTCATACAAATATAAAAAATTTAATATCACCACATTGGTCTCATCAAAGTGCTTTAGTATTCTCAATACTTAATTTTTATTTAGATTTAAATAATTTGAATTTTTCAAAATTTTAAATCAATATTTAATTTAATACATATGACTATATGACATAAAGTCATTAATACTCTAATGAAATATATGTATCGTTCTTTTTGAATTGTTATCACATCCAACACATCATATATATAAGATTTAAGAGTTCAATATTATTATCGTTATTTCATTAAAGATTCATTGATTATTCTTCAACAAAAATGATTCACAAGTTTCATAATTCATAATCAAAAGGACTTGAATTTAACTTTAAGGCTGTCATTCTATTGATTTAACCTATATGACATAAAAGGATCATCTCAGGTTTCCAACTTTGTATTCTTACCACTTAAGAATAAATCTCCCTTAGTCTAATGTATACAAACTATTTGTATAATTTGTATAAACTATTTTAGCTCAACAATCCATTTCTTTTCATGCTGTGAATATTATTAATAATGTTGAATCTAAATTCAACATAAACATGAACTAGAAATAAATGAATCTCTATCGCATTTCGTATAGGTAAGAAAAGTATTGTAATAATTTCTTCTAATGATAACTATTATCACTATATAGAAAATGCCTTCAATTGTAATCCATATTCATGCTTTTAGTAGGTAAATTAAGTGAAACAATTTTATCAAGGTATTATATCTTTTAGTCTCTACTTCATGCAACCTCTTGCATCTTGCTATAAAGGTATTGAAATACATCTTATATGATGCCATTAAATTTTGCGAGACATTAGCAAGTCAAAATGTCATTAAATTTTTTCATCTATATGTGATAGATGGTTAATTGACTATATTTTTACCCCATATTTAATGTATTCTTGCTTGATATTTTATACTTTTGTTGTATATTTGGTACTTAATGTGCTTCAAGTGTGTTTACAGGTGATAAGTGCCTACATGGACTTAAAGGAGAAGAATTTGGGCAAAAATGCAGTGTAAAATAAAAAACCAACAATTTGGCCCATGCATTTTTGCAATATGGGGGCAGAAGAAGGGAGGAAGCAACTGACATTGTTCTGAGACATTTAGAGGTGATTCTAGAGGTTACTTTGAGTTTAAAGAGTGGAAAACACGTAGTGTTTTTATCAAGAGATCCATCAGAACACAAGATTAGACATTTACATTGTCATAATACACGATAGAGAACAATAAGGGGGATTTAGAATTATGATTATGATGTTTACTGTATATATGGATATGATTTCGTGTTTGCCTATGTATAACTAAATCTTCTATTAGTATTTAGGCTGGATGACCCCTAGTTGAATACGTAAACATGTTTTGATTATTTTATAAATGTAATTGAGTTGATTGATTATTACGATCCAATTATCTATTAATTTGTTTTATTAGACTTTAATCTGATTTCATACTTCATGACTAAGAAATCCTAGGTTGAATAGATCCATGATAATTACAAAGAACTAATTGCAATCCTAGAGATAGGATGACGTAAATCTTCTGGATAAGGGCAAACGTAATAAAGGGATTCATAATATGGTAATTCAATTCTATAAGTTTTAACCTAAGTAATTCATTTAGAAACCTTATAATTAGTTATTAGTAAACTCAAGGTTAGTTACTAGCATATCTTAGGAATCTCCATAGTCCAAAAAATCAACGACATAATTGCATTACAAATAAGTAATTAGTTAAGGGTTAGAGGGATTCGATGCCTAGATACTAATTATTTGATATCGGTAATTAATCTAGTGTCACTAATTCCTTACCTAATTCGCGCTGCTTGTTTAGTTTAATCGTTTAAATTTTAGTTTCTTAAATTAAACAACAATCAATCTGAAGGCTAAATAATAGAATAAAAGTCATTATCAGTACTCACTGTTCTCGTGGGATCGACCTACATTTTTTGGTATTAACTACAGCTACACGTGCACTTAGGTTATTAAATATTGAATAACACGAATTAGGTCAATCAATATGATTTTGATATATCTTTGAAACTTTAACACCAAATCATTAATAGTGATTAATAATAAAATTTCACAATAGACATATAACTTTTTTTATCAAACTTTGAAAAAAATTCTCAAACTTAACTTATGTCAAAGAAGTTAAGTTTGCTAACTTAATATCAATTGTACTAAATAAGGTAAATTCCACTTAGGAAAAAATATAAATGTAAGAAAAGCAAGTAATTGATTAGTCATTTTACTCTGCAGTAATGAGGGATAGTTGATTAGTCATTTTACTCTCCAAAGAGTCAACCTTAGACTCAAGACTTTCCATTCATCTTGAGTGAACTGTTGAAGATCCTAACTTATGTACTCCTCTAGTGTCCCTAACACTGTACTATTGGTGATTCAAAGCCATTTTCTTAATCAGATCCCAAGCCTCTTTAGTGGTGAGGTTTATTAGTGAACCTCTTGAGGCTGCATCCAGCATACCTTTATCTTGACTCTTCTGCCCATCATAAAAGTACTGAACCAACTGCTCGTCTGGTATTTGATGTTGAGGGCATCTTGACAATAGATCCTAAAAATGGTTCCAATAATCATAGAGGGACTCATCAAAGTCTTGTCGTGTAGAGTTAATCTCCTTTCTCATTGATGAAGTTCTGGAGGCAGGAAAGTACTTCTACAGGAATGCCTTTCTCAAATTTCCCCAGCTATGGTAGGCATTTACCACGTGTGTCTAAAGGCCCATGTACCATACACTTGCTTTATTGTCCAAGGATAGATGAAAAACTTTCCATAGCATTTGATCTAGAGAAGCACCTACCGATTTCATGCTCTGGAAAATCATAGACAACGATTGCAAGTGAATGTATGGATCTTCTCCTTTCAAATCATGAAATTTAGGAAGAGAGTTAATAAGCAATCCTTTAATCTCAAAATTCACATCAAAATTAGGGCAAATAGTAGTAAATGTCATAGATTGTGATTGCAAGTGAATGTATGGATCTTCACCTACCAAATGATGAAATTTAAGAAGAGAGTCAATAAGCAATCATTTAATCTCAAAATTCACATCAAAATTAGGGCAAATAGTAGTAAAAGGATCATAATTTACACCAAAGGTAGTAGCTTCCCTAATGGTCCTCCTTCTAAGTTTGCCATTGTTCTCATGAACTCGCTCCTGCTCCCCATTACCTCCATTATCACCATTCCTAGGTTAGTTAGTATTAAGTTTAGGGTTTTGCAGATTAGCTAGATTTTCAGCCATTATCTCACCTTCTAATGATTCACTTTCACTTTTTGATAGGCTAAACTCCACTGAGATAGTCTCCTCTTCAACAACTACCTTGCTTATCCCTTCTACTCTCTTCTCCTTTCTAATTTTTTTTCAGACTTAACTTAATTTCAAGGTTAAAGGGTAGGAGTTTGGTTTTTCGAGGCATGCAAGGAAAAAATTCAAAAGAGAATAAAAGTGAACAAAATTGACTTGCAAGCTCACAAATTCAACTCAAAAGATGAGATGTGATGGATGCAAGTGTACATAGGTATGTGAAAGTATGTATGCATAGGGAAAGAAATTTTCAAAATTGTGTAGGAAAGTTGGCCATGGTGAAACTGAAAGTTGGCTACGGCGAAAGTGTCCCGGGAGGAATCCTCGTAAAATCTGCAAGTTGGTCATGATGAAACAAGGAGTTGGCGCCAGTGAGTGTTCACAAAAGCAGCAAACAGGACTCTGAACTATGCAGATGTAAAATGCTAAGTATGAAAAATGAAGAAAATCAATATCTTTTTTTGTATTTCCAAAAATTTTAAAGCTATGCAAAATGAAAACCTATACTATTGACAAGTATGAAGCTAAACTAGCTACAATGCAATCTAACAAAAAAGAAACTCTTAACCCCACTTAGCAGCAAAATGATAGAAGTTAACCTAGAGAACCAATTTCTTGGCTCCCCTCCAACAACGCCATTTGATTCGAACCTGATCGTTAAGCCCTTGGAGGTTAAATCAAAATAATCCAAGGATTGAATTATAGGGCGCATCCTCGGGTTATTCACTTAATCGAAACCTAGAATGAATGGGCCTAAGTTAACCTATATGCCATACTATGCAAGCTAATTGGGAAAAAGGGGGTTTTGATTTTTGAAATCATTAATTGAACTAAATTGAATTGTAAAATGTATTTTTGGATTTTTAGGGATATAGAAAATGGAAAGATGAAAAACAGGAGATTAAACAATGATAGAATCCTTTTGAAAGTGAGCTCTGGATATCATAGTTCGAAATTGATTTCAGTGAGAGTAGAAATCACTAAGCTTCAGAATGGTAAACCTTAAATTGCTCTTTAAGTCTAGGATCTTAATCAGTGGGACTCTATTTCTTAAGATCCTGTTAAGTGCTCTTAGTGTGTGTAGTGGGATCAGCCAATGCAATAGGTCAAATGAAATCCAAAATCAACTTAATAGCAAACATAACCATGCAAGATAAGAAAGAATCAAGAAAATTACAAATAGACATATATGAAACTTCATATATTTAAGCTCAAAGTTCTATATAAACCAACCAAAACTACACATAATGAATATCCAACATTTGATTAAAACTATAATCAAGTAGCTCAACTACAAATTACAAATCCTAGACCAAGGAATTTATAAATTCATAGTTGAACCATGGATTAAACTACTCCCCTTTAAAGCTCATTGAACTCCAGCCATTGCTACACCTTCAAGATGAAAGGAAATGCCTAGCCACGCATTGCACTCAGAAGGTTTGTAACTAGGAATGAATCTAAGTCACCCATGGTTGAGGTTTGACAGTAAAAAACGGAAGAAAATAGGGTTAGATGAGAGCGAGAGGATTGATGGATGCTACTCTCTTTCAGTCCCCCCTCTCACTTATCCCGAAATAGGGTTTCTAAATTGGTATTCAGGTCGGTTTACAACAATGGGTAAGTGAAATTTCCAAAAATGGTTCGGGCTTGGGTTGTTGACTCGAAGCTTTCACCGTAGCAAAGGAATGCATTCGCTGCAACTAACTTTTCCGAGAGGTCTTCTTTCTTGGTCTTATGACTTGCAATTTCTTGGTCTTCACTCTTGGCTCTACTTCTTGAGTGTCCTGCAATGAAAAGCAATAGTTTGCAATATCAATTGTCCTAGAAACCAAGTGAATGCAATTACTAACTAATTATGACAATTTTACCCTCAAACTACTTTAATTCAAAATAAGCACTCTGAAGCTAAATTAAGCACAATATACAACAAAAAGGGCAAAAAGTATAACAAAAACCATGAAAATATCACTAAATAGTATATAAAACTTGGGTTTAATCACCAAGTGTGGAGATGAGAACTTGGTTAAGCATTTTGATTGGAACAATGCCTAATCTACCACTTTTTGTTGGCATGCAAACATCAAAACATTTGGCTTTTTAACTAATGTTTTCATTAGCATTACAGAGGAACTTTCTAAAGAGTTTCTCTAACTCTTTGATGAATGCTTTATAAAATACTATGTTTAAGGCCCAATAGTATGTACGTGAGGAAAGAACTAAGTTAATCAATTGAAATCTACCTGCAAGGGATAGAGTTTCTGAGCTTTAACTATCTATTATGATCTTGATTTTGTTAATAAGAGGCTAAAAGTCAAAGAAAACGAGCTTGTGGGATCACATCCTGCCACTATTTCTTAATAGTAGTGAACATAGAAGATTAATATACATGATTAGATTAAAGAAAAAGTAATAAGAATTCCCTAAAAATCTTGAACTAGGACCATATATCTCTTTTGGATTAATGTGAAAACTTTCATGAGTATATATATAAAGAATGAATGTATTCTAAAGGGTTTTTGATTATAGAGAACTTTTGGTCAGTCAACTTAAGGATACTAAGGATTGTTTTGAGAAAGAATACAATTGTAGTTCTACCATTCCAAAAAACTAGAATTAAACATTAATCATATAAATTTAAGTATGGGAAAGGTCTTTAAAATATTCTTTATCTAAATCTTATTTATCTATTGGTTTGTAGAATCATCACTTGAAGTTATTAAAGCTCTATTAAAGAAAACGATAAATGCACTTACCTTAGTAATTTCCTTTAATATTGTTTTAACTTTTGAGACATTAAATTATATATCACTTTTTGAGCATGATTTTTCTAATAATTTAATCATTTCAGCATGTAATATTTTAGTTAGACATAGAGTATAAAATTAACATCTACTCTTTTTGACTCCAATCATATTGTTTCTCCATAATTAATTCTTGATTGGATTATTAACATTTGAAAACTATTTTCAAAATACCATTCTATTTTAACCAAGAATTTTCCAACTCATTACTAATTAAAAAGAATGAAACATTTTTTCTAATCATTTTAAGGTAATGAATCGTATATTGATCTTTTAACTTTGTCTATACAGTTCACATTGTATTCAATGACTATTAAACGAGCCACTTTATATGTACGCATTAGTACATGTTTTTATAGGTAATTGACATGTGTTTCTAGCATAATTGTTGTTTATTGTTCTAGTTTAGGATTCATTTTGTATGTTTTCATTAAGTTTGCTTTCCATTGTTGTTCTTGTGTGTTTGATGCTAATTGAGGGTAAGAATTTACTATTTTTATGTAAGAAAGAAGAGGGAGCAACTTGGAGGTTGAACAAAAGATCAAAGAGGAGAAGAAAAAAAGAGTGAATCTGTGACCAATTCCCACACTCATGGGAATCATGCAAATTCCCACGAATATGGGAATTATGATCAGAGGCTTAATGCAGGGCTTCATTAAACTTAGGATTTTTGGACTATTTAAGCATCATTAAGCCACCTTCTTTAGGGAGAGACGACACCCATCAGTAGAAACACCATCCTTCAGTGAAGAACACATGTTTAGAGCCTTGAGGAAGGACTGAAGACAAGGATCATCATCAAGATTGGGCAAAATAACACATCAACACCAAAATTCTAGATTTTGGCAAATAAGAGAAGGAGTCATCATATTCAATTTTCTGTCACTTTAATTTCTTCCAGTCTTTGTAAAGATGGTTTATTTGAATGTTGATGATGTTATGAAGACCATGTTAGGTTGATTTCATTTTTGGGATTACTTTTGGACCTATTGTGACGAACTACTATTTTGTTGGATTGAATGAAGTGTCTTTGATGACTCTTGTTTTTTTTAATTGTCATCTTGCAACAAATCAAGAGAGTAAGTAAGATGAAATATGTGTAGGATTGTACAAAGAGAGTTAGTGACCTATATACATGCAATTGGCATGTTAATTGAATAGTTAGAAGAGAGATCCCAACTAGTAAATTGATCCGTCGTAGGATAGTTTAACAACTAGTTGAATCGATAAAGTCATTAGGTAGGTTAAGAGATTGTCCAATTGATTCCTGTTAATTCAATTAGGGACAAATAGTTACACCTTGAGAGAGGTTAATTAGTACATTTCGAAAATCTAGGATGAGACACAATTCCATTGATAAAATAAGAGGGAAACAAAATAGGGATCTAATCTTATGATTCTTGAATTTTGATTTTCTCCATTTTGGTATTGTCCATTAATTCGTCATTAGTCTTTTATATTTAATCTAATTTCCAAATTATTTTCATTAAACAATTTCATTTCTTAAACAAAGTTGTGGCTAAATTAAGCAATATCTAGGCATCAATCCCTGTAGGATCGATATCCGCTCTATTTAACTAAAAGTTATAACCTATTCACTTGCAATTTTTGAGCGTAAAACAAGTAGATAGGTTTTTCTGTCAACAATTTTTTGGCACCGTTGCTAAGGAATGATCGTTTGATTTGGATTACTTTGATTTAAAAGTTTTTTATACTTTTCCTTGTTTATTTGAAAGGGCATGAACACAAGGAGCACACGAAGGATGAAAGAAGCAATAGAAGATGAATTTCCTGACATTAAGAAGCACGAAAGAGAAATAAGAATGGCGAAGCGTCTGAACTTTTCAAATCAAGATATGGTTGAAGAAGGAGAGCAAGGAGGATTAGAGCGAATATTGATGGATTTCACGAGGCCAGGATTTAGCCCTCAAGGAGTGGCAAGACCGGTAGTCTAAGTAAATAATTTCGAGATAAAGTCGGCGTTACTCAATATTTTGCAAAATAGTGTGTAGTTCTACAAGATGTCCAATGAGGATCTGAATGCTCATATTGCAAACTTCTTGGAGATCTGCAACACTTTTAGATTCAATGGAAAGTCCGATGATGCAATGAATAGAGATTATTTTCATTCACGCTGAAGGATTAGGCTAAAACATGGTACAATTCCTTGAATTCAGGCTAGATCACAATTTAGGAATAGCTTGGCCAAACATTCCTCACCAATTACTTCTCATTCACAAAGACGACAAGGATTATCAAGGAGATAACAAATTTCCAATAGAGCGACGGAGAATCTCTCTATGAAGCTTGGGAGAGATTTAAAAAACTTCAAAGAAGTTGTCCACATCATAACCTCCCGAAGGAGTTTCTACTTCAAACATTCTATAATAGAATGAATCTGACCACAAGGGGGACAATTGATGTAGCAGCCGAAGGTTCACTAATAAGGAAGATGGTGGAAGCAGTTCATGATCTGTTGGAGGAGTTAGCAAGCAATAGTTGCATATGGTCGAGCGAGAGGAGCAGACAAGGTCAGAAGGAATAGAAAGGTATGATACCTATTGACTAAGTTACTGCCTTGCAAGCTTAGGTTACGGTACTTACAAAGCAACTAAACAACATCCAAGGAGCATCTACTTCAGCAATGAAGGTGATGCAAGCACAATGTGAACTGTGTGGGGAGAACAACCACAACTCAGCAGAATGTTTCCTAGTAGGATCTAGGAGCACAGAACAGGTAAGTTACCTAGGCCAGCCACAACGAGGTAATAATCCATATTCAAACACATATAATCTAGGTTGGAAAAACCACCCAAACTTTTCTTAGAGTAATAATAATGTAAGTAGCCAACAAAGACCACAAGGGTCATCAGGATTCCAGCAAGATCGACTAGGAGCATTGGAAAGCAAAATGGATAAGATGATGGAAGTCTTGGGATCCAAACTGGCAGCACAAGAGGAGAATAAAAAAAGGATGCATGTAACTAGGAGGAAAATCAGAAGAGGATGGAAGGAAATTTTGATCAAATTTTAAAGAATCACGTATCATCCATCCACAATCTGGAAGTTCAGGTAGCCAACTAGCTAACACTTTATCTTCGCACAGTGGAGGTAGTTTACCAAGCAACACTGAGGTGAATCAGAAGGAAACAATCATAGCCATTACTTGGATAGAGAAAAGAGAAAGCAATATGAGGAGAAAGATGGAGACAAGCAAGAAGAGCAAACAACATTGGAATTCGTTTCAAGTGGACGAATAAGCAAGCCAATTAGGGAACTTCAACTTGGACTTCCACATTAAATTTTTGCTCAGGAAGTCATCTTAAAGTGGAGTAGCTCAAAATTCTAAAAAAGGGGAGTTAAGCAAGATGATTGACATAACAAATCAACTCTAGATAAAGCTCATGTTAATGGAATAGTTAAAGAAAGAGATTAGTAAGCCCATAACATAAGAAAGCCCACATATAGCCCAAAAGAAGGAAGATCCATAAGACTTCTTCATTCTGTATAGTATAAATGGAGTTAAGATAGATCGAGCATTTACAGATTTGGGAGCTGGCATCAACATGATTCCATACTCATTCAGTCAAAAGTTAGGTCTAGGAGAGCCAGGGCCTACTAAGACATTAGTTAAGATAGCTGACAGAACGGTGCATTTACCAAAGGGGATTATCAAGAATGTGCAACTACACATTGATAAGTTTACCTTCCCCATATATTTTTACATACTGGACATTAGTGAAGACAACGAAACTACTATGGTTTTAGGACGACTATTTCTAGCCACTGCTTATGAGATTATTGATGTTGACGAAGGTGAGTTAATACTGAGAGTAGGAAAGGGGCAGTTAACATTCAAGGTATCAAAGAAAAATTATTGTAATATACCACCTCCAATGGATATCAAGGAACCTAATCTCCAAGGAGGATGGGAAAATATTAAGGACCTCGGGAATGCGTTCAGGAAGAAACGAACACGTAGAAGAAGGCGAAGAAAGGAAAACAGTGATGGTGGAATCCAAAATGGGGTAGCTCATCTACAAAGTTTGAGATCAATTTCTACACGAGTACCAGATCGACCATTTGAGCCACTTAGAGCATAAAGGGAAATCGAGCTACTAACAGTAAACAAAGCATTGCATGGTAGGCAACCCATGGATATTATTCCCTTTTGAATATTTTTTCCTAGTTTTTGTTTGACTTTGTTGGTTTGATTTTTTTAATAAAATTTTATTGATGTTTATGTTGATTTCGTTTGAATTTCAATTTGTTTTCTTTTCAAATTTCTTGTTGATGATATTATCTTGATGCATTTGTAGGTTTTGGGATCATGAAGAGTACATATAAGCTTAGAAGAAGGTTTGAAACTGTGACGATCACTAATTCTCACGATAGTGGGAATTGTAGTGATTCCTACGAGCATGGGATCTCTAGAAAATTTCTAGAGAAAAAACCCACGTTATTGGAAATTGTGGTGATTCCTATGGACGTGGGAATCCTCTCCAGAAAGTTTCTGGAGAGAAATCCCACACTCATGGGAATTATTAGGACTAGTTTCCCTCCCTCTTTTTTCCTCTCACCCACTTTCAAAATTTCACACTCTCTTTCTCTAACCCACGATTTTCTCTCCTCCCACTCTGTAAAAATCTTCGATCTTCATCTATATTCTTGATATTTTCTTCATCCTTTTCCATTAATCTTACATTCTTTCATCTTTTCATGCATTAATCTTTCCAAACAACAAGTATTTAGGTATTGTTTCCTCTCTCTAAAAGTTGAATTTCACTCTCTCTCTTTCATTTTTGCAGATATTCTTCTCACAATGGCTCCACCAAGGACGATAAGGGTCAGGAAACTGGTCGACGAGCTTTAAGTTTCTAGCGAAGGAAAAACCAACTTAGCGACAACTTATCGGGCCCCCTTTTTTATTTATTTGAAAGAAGAAGGCGAGCATTTCCTTGACTTTAGGTATAGAGCTATAGTCACTCCTTGGTATTTTAATTTTGAAGTGTTAGAAAATACAGGAGTGAGATGCTAACTTGAACAATTTGTTGGGAACCCGCCCTTACGAGTCACGTGCCCGACGTCCTACGTCACATATGGACGTGCATCCCACAAAGGTGGCGTGCCCACACCAGCCAATCCTCAAAAGAACTCACTTTACCTATTTCCAGATACATTTATGGAAAAACTTAAGGTAGAATTCCAATTTGACCTCTTCAGAACATTTTGTCCCATGACTAGTATTTATAGCCTAAGTCTCTAACTGCTTCTTGATCCTTAATAACCCCTTCTTCTTGAAAACCGTTATTTAGTTGCGTTCTGTAACTAACTCCAACTAAGCAACTGTCCGACGGACAGGTGTAACTTCTTCTTTGTATCAACTGTGTTTTCAACTTCGTCTTATTTTGGTGGTTAGTCTGTGTTTTCCACTTCGACTGTGTTTTGTGCTTCGTCTGTGGTTTGCACTTTGTCTGTGTCTTGCGCTTCATCTATGTTTTCTACTTCATCTGTGTTTTGCACTTCGTCTATGTTCTGCGCTTCGTCTATGTTTTCCACTTCGTCTGTGTTTTACGCTTCATCTATGTTTTGCTTGCATCTGTGTTTTCCTTGCATCTGTGTTATGACGTCGTCACAGACGATGCGTCTTTACCTTGCGTCTGTGTTTTCCTTGCGTCTGTGTTATGATGTCATCATAGACGATGCGTCTTTACCTTGCGTCCATATTTTCCTTGCGTCTGTGTTTTCTTTACGTCTGTGTTATGACGTCGTCACAGACGATGCGTCTTTACCTTGCGTCTGTGTTTTCCTTACTTTTGTGTTTTCCTTGCGTCTGTGTTTTCCTTGCGTCTGTGTTTTGGTAACATCATCATAGACGATTCCTTGCGTCTTTACACGCCAACACATTCCCCTTTCTAAGGACCCTAACTTCTAATCCAAAGGTCCAAAAATTTCATACTATATATCGTTGAAAAGCTAAGAGGATGAACTACCACTTCCAAAAAGACAAATTTGTCCAAAATAGCCTAGATTAATACAGATCTTCCCCTGAAGTCAGGATACAAATTTTATCCCTATAGATGCTTGAAAATGCCATGTGGAAGCCTTAAAGAAAAATCATGAGCAAAACATACATATGTTTCCTTAATCTTCAAACAAATAAGAATTTTACAACGCTTTAGTAGGCATTTTGAGCCCCCTTGCATCATAATTCAAAATACAGAGTTTATAAAAACTAAAATCGCTCAAAATGTGACTAAAGCATTGGTTTACATGATCTAACTTCAAAACACACAAAACAAAACATGCAGACTGGAGTGATGCCTTGACTCTTGACTTACTCGATCTCTTGCTCATCATCTGAATGGGGGGGAGAGGAGGAGAATGGGGGTGAGCTTGAAGCTCGTGGGTAACAATTTTTATAATCGAGAAACAAGCAAAAACATTTTCAAAAACTCATTTCCATTATATATTTTGGAAACCATAATAATTTCCCATAAAAAATCACCAAACACTTATTTCTGAAAATTCTCAACTTGTCAAACCAATTTACAACTCATATAAGTCAATCATTCATCAAACTTGTCAACACATGTAAACACATAAGCATATCATTATGGTTTGGGTAAGTCCATGAACATGACTGACTATACAATTCCACATAATGGTCCTGTGTAGTTGTAAACTTGAGGGAGTCCATGAAGGAGCTCCATGCCACTAGCAGGCAGGCGGGAGAAGCCTTTAACTTGGTCAACGTGCACGTGACATTCTTGAATGGATTACACCAAACCCACATAACA
>JAOSBN010000179.1:24454938-24467324 GCA_027563595.1 Erythroxylum suave
ATATTTTTATATAATTAATAATAAATTGTATATAACTAATAATAAAATAATAGAATTTAATGAAATTTTTATTAATGGAAATAGAAAATAATTAAACAATAATTCTTTAATTATTTTTATATATTTCTATATAAATAAAAATATAAATCATATAGAATAAAATAAAATAAATTTTAATATAATTTAATTTAATTTATTAAATAATTAATAATAATATTTTTATATAATTAATAATAAAATAATGAACCTCTTGTAATAATCATTTTAATATAAAGGATATAATGATCATTTATTATACATTCCATTCCATTCCATCCATCTTCTAAACAACATTTCACTACATTACATCATTACATCATGAACCTTTCAATCCCTCCCAAACAATGTTTCACTGAATTACATTCCATTACATTATAAACCGTTCCGTTCCGTTACATTCCGTTCTATTAATTAACATCCAACCAAACAGACCCTAAGTTTTAACTTTTGAAGGACTGGTACTCACAAGTCGGGCTTGCTCCTGTCGCAGATGTTAAAATATGGGCCTTTTTTCCATCTCGATTGATGCCACTCCATTAGAAATATCTGCAGGTATATATTACACGACCTGATTAGAACATACAACTTTCTTTGTCCGTTTAATGAGTTTAATTTGGCATTACGTTCCAAGATCACAAACCAATCGGATAAACCATTATCAAGATTCTTTAACTTAATAATATAAACACAATAAGCCCTTATCTTCAGCTTTAATAATTTGAACACAGAACTAACGAGCACTATCATTTAAAACTGTAGTAATATTTTCTGCAAGAACTTTCCTGACCTAGGACGTCTTATACTGGTTTCACAAATTTAGACAATTGCTCGAGTGTGAAAACACCAACAGCCCTTGAACTGTAAACAATCACCATCATATCGTACTTCTTATCCAACATGAGGTCAACAACATATCCAATAGATGTCGTCGTCGTGACACAAGGTGGTGGACTTCTCATCATTTTCATAACTGGGCAATTCAACTACATATTGTGAAGTTGTGTTAGGAAGAAAATGAACAGTTCTTGAAAATAATTATAACCTTAAATTTAGCATCTTAGTGATAACGCTTACAGGTTTAGACTTTTATGAACCATTAGCGGAAAGAAAGTGAAGTTACCTCAGTGCAGTCTTCTCGATGCAACAATCCAATGCAATTGCCCCAGTTATCTACGATGGGCACAACTTGATCACTAAAAAAGCGCATCGACACTTTCTTCAAGTTTGTAGTAGAAAGGAGTGGCTGAGCTGCTTTAAATGGTATCATGATGCTCTCGATTGGTTCACCCGGTGAAATCTAAATGGAAAATTTGTGTTAAAAACCCTAGAGACAAAATCTTCCAAGTCAATAATAACTGTAAGATAAGCCATATTTGGTCCAATAAAGGCCATAAGCATATACCATATGGATAATCTAAACTGACATATAGAACTCAACACACAATTTCCTCCAACCAAATATCAAAATTTTTATTCATTTGTGTTGCTAGTACATCAGAATGTCACCAAAGGCAAAAGTTGACATTTATTAGAGCATCTCATAACTCATCAGTCTTAATTTAAGTCATTTCTTTTTTAATACAACTTGCTGTATAGTGATCACGACAATGCATACATATCCTTAAGCCTTCGGTAGGTCACCATTAAGTCATTGGGATGTTACTCTTAACCACACCGTGAAAAGCAGAAAAACAAATTTAGTTACCTGAGGAAGTAAGCAAGGCATGAACATAGTTCTCGCAAATCCCAGCAATGCTTCTATGCGCATAGCAGCCTGTGTTACAAGGTAGACTGGGCATATGATTAGAACATTATAAAACGGTAGACGATCAATAGGTTTGAGATGTAAATTTCACATAAATAAAAAATACAACTGAAAAGAATTTTGTACATCAAGGACAGTAGGTGGTGTCTGAAGGATGTGAGGAATGCTTATAGGAACCTTAATATTGCCAGTCTCTTTCCTGAAGGGCAGAAGCCAAAGGCAAATTCTTTCAAGGAAATTTCAGCAGATTATATAGTAACTGTTCAAACAAACCTTGGGAACTTAACATTTCATTATCTTTCGTATTTGCTTGTTCTTTTCCCAGATTTTTTTTTTTTTTTGGAGAAGAAATCAGCTATATATTCACTTACATACCATTCCTCCTCGACTCTTCCATGGCAAGGCCTGCCACTTCCTTATGGCATTTTTCAGATGGCTTACAGCCAGATCAACCTGACAACATGGGGAGAAAAGTCATTTGTAACATGATATGCAAGATGTATTCTTAGGGAATAAATGTACAACGAAAGCAGTTAGGAGCTGGTGGTCACAGCTAATTAGGATATTATCTTATATTTCTATAGTAATTATCTTATTTAAAAAGTCTACAATTTTCAGATTTTCAGAACTCTACTATTTTTAAAAGTACTGTTAGTAGGAGAATCAATTAGCAGATACCTATTCTATTTTAGTTAAAAACTCTATGTATTCAACCTATTTAAAGGCCATTAGGATAAATAAGAAGGCAGTCAGAATGTTTCTAAAAACAATTGACAGAAGGTTTCTCAGAGACAAATTTTCTCAGCAGCAACCATCAAGCCTATGAAGAGGAAGAACTTGAGTAAGGGAAAAGAGGATTTCCATGTTAGTTGTCCTATGAATAAATCCTATAGAAAAACACACATCAATTTTGTATTAGAACCTGGCGTCATGGACAACTCTATAGATTTGTCAAGCCAAATGGAGGTGCTCATAAGAAACATCAAACAGAGGCTATCTATAGTAGAGGATTGCCAATAGTCCAACAAAATGTCTGAAACACGCAGCTAGAGTAGCTTCTGTGAGAGCTAAAGGAGCACGATAAGAACAATGAGATGGGGAGCAGCAATTTCACCTATAGGGACCAAAGGGAGGAAAGAAGTGTTAAGTAAGCAAGAGAGACTATTGTTCTTGGGCATTTTAGGTCGACTGAACATTCCATCTCAATGGGGAGGCGCAATTGTGACTTTAAAAGGTAAAACAAGGGGAGGCAGGTATGGATTGATTTACAGAGCAATGCCATCTGAGGTTTGATCCTCCTCTAAGCCTTAGCCCCTAGGCAAGTTGGCCAACTTAAAGCAAATTTGAATATTGGAAGATTAATAGGAGTTCCAATCTTTATTGGCTTGAACAACACAGATCAACCTATCCATCGGGAAGGGATACAATTAAAGGCAGAATTGCAACAACCGAGAAGCTTAAAAGTTGATATGAATCTAGCCAAGACTTGCAAAAACTTGTAGAGAAGCAACCAGGTTGTCTTAGGGGGGAATCATAGAGCGTGGAGCAATCAGAAAAAAACAACTGAAGGACCAACTGCAGAAGACAAATTTTGGGGCAACATCTAGTACTGGAAGTACAAACATGCTTTTTTTTAAAAAAAATAAGTTAACTAAGAAACAGATAAAGGAAAAAAGGACAAAGGGCTTTGCTTCAATTATGATGAAGCATTCTCTTGTGGAAATAGATGTAAGTTTCTATGGATAAAATTGGCAGAATCTAAAGAATAGGATGAGGGAGGAGGCTTCTTGGGAGCTTCATGAAGATTTTGAGAAGACCCATCCTGGGTTTGAACTTGAGGACAAGCCTTTGTCCAGGAGGGAAATAACGATATGTAGGATGCATTCTTAGTGAAGAAATATATAAGGAGAACAATTAGGAGCTGATGGTAGCAACTGATTAGGAAGTTATCTTATGTTTCTCTAGTTGTTATCTTATGTTTTTGCAGTACTTATCTTATTCAAGAAGTAGTTATCTTATTTAAAAAGTTTATTACTTTCAGAAGTCCATTCTCAGCAGGAGAATAAGTTAGCATATTTCTATCCCATTTTAGTTCCTATATGCATTAAATCTATTTAAAGGGCATTAAAATGAATAAGAAGGTAGTCAAATTTTTCCTGAAAAAACAATTGACAGAAAACTTGTCAGAGATCGTGAGTCATCTTGTGACTAGATCATACACAAAAAAACATATCACAACACTGCATAATTTTTAGTCTCTTATTTAAGAGTTATTAGAAGATAGAATCAGGTAAATTTCACTTTGGAGCATAAAAATATTACATGCTAAAACAAACCAATGAAATTTGAGTATCATAAAAACATCTTTAGTAGGAAATCACGTGGCAAACACATTACCTGACCATGATTTAAAGCCGCCTCTATAAGAAGATGATCAGCTTCTTCTTGAATTGATCGGGAAATAGCTCCTGCTGAATCTGGCCACAAGCGCTTGTGGAGATTCAAGACCATAATGTAATCTCCTCGAATAGAAAAAACACGCATCATGGAGAGGTAGAGGTGAGGCTTTGGTCTTAGGTCTCGACTTATACCAGCCTGCTTCGTCATTTCCCCAAATACACAAAGAGCACCTAAATATAGAAGGACAAACATGTAAATGAAGTTTTCTTCAACTTCTCCACATCGAACACAATAAAAATTTTCCTCGAAAAATCACAAGAATGGAAGGAGCAAAAATTGGAAAATTCATAACAATATAATACAGTTAATATCAAAGCACAAGCCAGATTGACCAACATATAGCACATTCTCCATAATATATGCATGTGAAGCAAATGCACAAACTTAGAGTCATTCACATGGCATCAATGTATCTCTTCCTTAATCTCTAGCGTGCCCCATCTGGTTTTGAGAAGTAACTTCAACTCAACACATTTTTGTACCTCCTCATTAATGAAAAAGTCATTTGCAACTACAAAACTTGCAAACTCTAACTCTCTCTCTTCATCTGAGTCAATCTTTTACTTATTTGTTAGCTAGCTAAACCATCTTATTGTACTTTATCATCATCAATAGGTTCACAAATGTTATTTCACATTAAATAGTCCATATTTGACTTGTGATAATTATCAAAAGCAAACCAGGAACTGACAACAAACAATAGTAATCCTAATTTTAATTGGAATTTATTGAAGTGCTTCAAATGAGCATAGTTTAGAAACAAAGCAGCAACATGATCATCACAAAAGTTATCTCTAGCGTAGACATAAGTATAAGCACATTAAATAGCCTTTTAGCACCAATAATTGCAACATACCCTTAATTGAACCACAATTTAGCAATGCATCAACTATTGCAGTGAATGCAGTTCGATCAATCAACACATTGGGACGCAATTTCATTTCCAATAGTAGTATTTGAACTGAGAGGAGATCTTTGGCATCTCCAAAACCCTAACACGAAAAGGAAAGTCAAGAAAAAGTCTTCGTTCATTTATGACATTCTGAATACAAAGAGCTTAATTTACCTGTTACAGAAAGCCATAATTCATAAGCTAAAATTTATTCAAGTTTTTAATACTTACACAAACTACTTTAATTTTACACCATTGACATTACACCCATTCTCCTTGTAATATCAAACAAGGAGATCAATCAAAATATGCTAACCTGGAGTAATGTAGAGTAAGTGACAATATCTGGATAAAGAGTGTTATCGCTGAGGCTTTGTGCTTTTCCCTAAAAAGGATCATAGGTAGAGTAATTTAAATCCAACCATTACATATATTTTAAATGGAAAGGCTCTAAATTGGACTTTAAAGTGCATGCCTGTAACCTTCATTTCCTTGAACAAACACATGGCTGCATCCAACTTTTGAGCCTTAACACATCCAAAAATTAGAGTATTATACGTAAGCCTATCAGGGGCTAATCCAAGACGCAATACTTTGTCATGCAAGGTCAGGGCAGCTTGAGGATAGCCAGCATTTATGTATCCCTGACAATTAAACAAGAACTTTTAAAACAATATATAAAGATTATAAACTGATTTTCCTTCTGGAGACCACAAATTGCAAGCAATAGAACTAATGATCTGTGCAAAACCTTCATTAGCAGGTTGTAGATCGAGATTGAAGGGGCACCTCCTTTGCTAAACAAAAAACCATAACGTGCGAGGAGCCCCTTAGCACGGCGTAAATCTCCTGCACTACACCAATGCAATTGTAGCGACATCAGTAAAATCCCAATGAGCGTCATTGCTAATAACAACATGAATATTATAAGGTCTCATGCGAACCATTTCACTACATATTAGAATTAGCAAGCTTTTTTAAAATAAAAAAGTCCCATTAAATTTATCACAAGTAAAATAAGATCTGTTTCTTTGAATAACTAACCCGCGTCAATTAGAGCATTTAAGAGACCGAAAAGGATTGGTGCAGACAACTTAGGACTTCCAGCAGCAGTTCCTTTTTCAATCGATTCCAGTATTTGAAATGCCTCGTCCACTCTTCGAGCCTCGCCCAAACCCTATAACTGCGTGTAGTTAGCACCATAAAAGTAAACAAATAAAAGATTGACACACACCAGATACCTTCAATAGGGTACTGTAGGTGACACCATCGACACCGCAGCTCTGAGGTTTGGACATATCGTGGAAGATTTGAAGAGCTGAATCAATATCACCGCAATGCACACAAGCCTCGAGGACTGCGTTCATGACGATGGTGTTCAACTTCCCATATCGTAAGTTGGCGGTCTCAATCTCCTCAAATATCTGTTAAAAGTTTAGCATAAAAGTTTAGCAGTCCTAAGAAAATAGAAAAATAGAAAAGGGAGAAGTAAGAAGAAACTGGGACCTGTTTGAGTTGCCTTCGACGGGTGAGCTGGACGACTCGAGAAGTGAGTGGTTTGAGATTAGGAGACGCCTTGTGAGTTGTGTGAAGCAAATGACGGCGTACTGGGGCAGAAGAAGAAGAGAATACTGTAAAAGAGACCAAGGGATTGGTGGCCATGAGCTATGGAGCTACTCATCAGCCATGCGAAGTGATAATGTGAGCGGGATTATCTTATGGCGGCTTAAGGTGGTGTTTGTTTGCTGGAATGGACTACTGATGGCTGGGCCGAAGTCGGTGGGAGATATTTTTTGGCTTTTCTGATTTGAACTTGGTGGTTATAGTCGAACCTCCGAAGTTGCTACCAAGGCCAATACTTTTGTAATAGAGATTAACTTCGATTATTACCAAACCCATACCTATACCATAACTATAAGTACCAAATAAATACCGAATCAAAAACAAAATTTTAAAAAGACCATTATTCACATCAATCTTGTTTATTGGTCTTATTCCTGAATTGTCATCCCTGTTGTAGTTACCATTAAAAAATTCAGAAGGAATCCAATTACATATAAAACGGAATAAATATGAAAATTTTCTATCTGATTTTTTGAAAATGTCAATAGTAAAGTAAATATAGAGTGACCATCTATAGAAGAGGGTGGGAAAACTCTAGAGAGCTTGTGGCTTAAAGGCCACTGAAAACTTGGGCCCGGAATTTTTTTGAGATGAGGGGTTGTATATGTTGGAAAATTATTACAAGATTTGATCTTATGCGCAGTAGAATAAATACAAAATAATTTTGTAAAATTTCTCAAAAGTCAAGATAGCTTAAAATTTTATAAAGTAATTAAAGCATAAAACATAACAAAGTATGAATCATAATTATAACTTATTCAAGAGTGTAATTCTTTTCTTATTGTTTTTCTTGAACTGTTTCTAAAATTAACTCATCTCAATCATTATAGTCGCACAAGTTATTTACAAAATATGTTGAGAGAACTTTATAATTGTTGTTGAGAGGGTGGCTTAGACAAGAAACGCTAGTTATCTTAGAGCTTAAGTCTATTTATATTAAAATTTGGATCTTTTAGTAATGTAATTAAAATAAAATTCTAATTTCAATTAAACTTTAGTTAAAATTACAATGAGTTCTAATTAACTAATAATTAAGCCAAATAAGATTCTCATTTCATCCCTTGTTTATTAAAGTTTTTCAAACTTTATAATGCATTAAATGTCTCAACAATTAAGCACATATCAAGTTCCTTCACACTTAACTTTGATCGTCCTCAAGCAAGTCATTAAAATCAAACTCACAAACCAAAAACACTTACTAATTTTCCATATTTTCCAAGAATAGATTGTCATAAGCAAAGAGAAATAACTTCTAAAACCATAGTAAGAACTCATCATTCAATGTCTCTACTCGTGATCAATCAACATTCAACACCTTTAGAAACTAAGCAATCTAAAAATAGACTTGGATAAAATGTGTTTAAATAAAATAGATACATAGGCATACTAAAAAATCATTCATGATTATAACATTCCACAATTCTGCATATCATTTCATTTCTCCATCACTAAAATTCACATGTATAATGATCAATCAAAGGACTTTTCAAGGATGTAATGTGAGCAAGGGTAACATGAGATATATTTGAGTAATGTAATGTAAAAGTCATCAAAGATAGTGAAACAAAAGTAACACTTAATGCAACATTAAGCACAAAACCTAACATTCATTCAAAACTAGGTACCATCGGCTATGATGAATGAAAAAAATCATATTTCACAACTCAAATTCTAGCTCTTACGCCTCAGACCATGTGAAGCATATCCAATTAGAAAGGATCACTCAAAAAATTGATGATAACAATACATTTAAACTATAAGGAGTGATCCTTCAAAAACAACATCTACCTCATATGTAACATATTCTAATCACACATTTCATACATCTTTAAGAGGAGAAACTAATCATGAGCAACTTTGCAAAACAAATGCATTTCCTCCTTAATACTTTTATTCAAACATTTTCTTTCTTTCTTTCTTTCTTTTTTATTCTTCTTTTTCTTTTCTTTTTATTTTTCTTTTCCTTCTCTCTCTTCTTCTTTTTTTAATGAAAATAAAAAGAAGCTACATCAGTAAGGGAATTTCATTGATAAGATATAAAATGGTATCCCAATAATTATAATCATCCTACACATATTCACATCCCTACACTTATACTTTTGTATTTCCACAATCAACAACAATCAAAATGCTCCACTAGCTTTATGGCTTGAATAGGACACTTGGTTAAGTTAAATAGCATGTAATGTGGTTAGTACAAAAAGAAAGGCTAATAAAGCTCAAGAGGGCTTAACAAACGAAAATCCATATCAATGGGTAGGCTATTTGGCTAATGTAACTTGCAAAAACAAAGATTGCCTATATCATTTTCATGTTAATGCATGTAATAAAAATTTGGTCTTGAATAAAAAGCAAGCAAAGTCATGATGTACATGTGATGAAGATTACACATAAATAAAAGACAATGAGATTGATATGGATGTGTCAATCTGTAAAGGCTCAAAATCTTATTGGCTTGTGCTTATCACTAGTCATTACTCTTTTAAAGATAATGCATATTAACTAATCACAAAAGTAAAAGTACATGCTCAAGTTGCCATAGATTGTTCTAGTCAATTAACTCTCTAATTATGACCATATAGTCTTAAAAGAGATAGAAAAAGAGAATTGTTTGTTTGTTTGTTTAATTTTGAAAATGCCTAAGAAGCCATATAAGTAACAATTAAGCTTTAAAACATTTATAATAACTACGATCCTTACCCCTACACTTAAAACTTATATTGTCCCTAATGTAACACCAAATGCAAGAAATTGAGTATTAAACAAAAATAGCAAATGTGAGAATGTAATTAAAAGAAATCAACTTCCTTTGGGTTACCTCCCAAACAAAACCTTTGATTATTATCGTTGGCTCGACTCCATGTTGCTCTCATCAAGTGACAAATTTTTGATCTCTTGGAATCATAACTCTAACATTTCCACTTCACCTTCATCAGAATAAGTCTTGAGTCGATGACTACTTACATGAAATGCCTTCCTTGTTTTTAAAATTTTAATCTCAGTTGCACCATAAGGAAGAGCATTAGTTATTACAAATGGATCGAACCAATAAGGATAACATTTATACGGAGACAATGTATATTTAGCGCAATAAAGAAGCACTTTTTGACCATTGATAAAGGTTTTCGACAAGACATTAAAAGTTTTGGTCTTCTCATTTATTGAAATCACTTCTTGTTTATTTGTATGCTTCCGCTTACAATCTTCTTGTACTAAAAGGTCGATCACATTAGTTGCAAAAACATAACGATCATTATGGGAGTGCTTATTAACATAAAAAAAATATTGAAACGAGTAACTTTCCCATCGAGTTCCACTATAAGGGTACATGTAAATTATCTTTAGCATGCATTATGCTCAATCTTAAATTTCACCCAATTCACATATGGTACATCCTATTTTATTTATTTCTAAGTGTTTAAAAAGTTTCATACACATTCCAACAGGTTAAAATTAGATGCAGTAAAAAAATCAAAAATGAAAACAAGGTCACGGTCGTGATAGAAGACCCGTCTCCAGGTTCACAATCGTGTCTAGAATGTCATGGTCATCATAGAATAATTCTCTACTAGGTCATGATCATGATACCCATGTAATGATCATGACAAAAAATCTAGATGTTGTGTGTCATGATCGTGACAGACACTTGCCATTCATACCTCTACTTGTTCTATAATATTCATATAAAAAAACATTCAAATTAGGTTTTGGGTCTTCTAGAGATTTTTTCCACTATGTCTCTAGTTTCCAAAGCATAAAACCAAGCCATTTGGACTTCTAAATCATATATAGACCAAACATCACAAGTTGCTCCAAAGTAGGGGCAACATCAGGTCACCAAATTTAATCTCAATTTTCAATGTCATAAAACCAAAATTAAGTCAGAGTCTCTTCTAAAGATTTCTGTTCCTATGTCTTAAGTTTCATATGCAACTAAAATCTCCTAATTTAGAGGTATATAGACCGAGTTATAACCCAAACAATGTGATTAGTTCAAACAAACCTAAGACATAATTCTACTACATGATGCTCTCTTATTATATTCAACCAATTCTATGCAAGGTAATACCAAAATAATACCGACACACCATCCAAGCAACCATTCCATATCCAAATGAATCTTTTTATCCATTCAAACATACATTTGAAGAGAAATTAAACTAAGTGTAGTCCCAAACCTTAAATTTAGCCAAGTAGTTATTCTAATGCCTTTCCTTCCCTTCTTCTTTGGTTTTATTTGACTCACCATCTAGGAACACCACAAATATATATCTCAATCCCAATTCCAACCTTATAATTCAAATTCTTTATAAGCAAAGCAAGAAAAGATAAAGGTGAAGAGAAAACCACTAACTTTTACCTTGATTTCATCATAAGATTAGCTTGATTCCTTACATGCAAATTGATGGGAAGAAGAAGATCAAGTGGAGAGAAAACGAGGGAGGAAAAATTTGGAAGTCAAACCTTAAGATGTCGTCCCTCTCTCCTCTCCATATGCCCATTTCATGTGCATTCAAGACTTCAACACATCCTTAATTCCTATTGGACATATATACTTTATTCTTATTGGTCACATATGCTTTAATCCAATTAGTTTATGTGTTGACTTTAGGAAAATTGCACATTGGTCCTTCTTCTTCCTTTAATTCCCACATTGGCATATAATATCACCAAATAATTTCATTCTCATCCATATTTCACTTGTAAGTATGTATGTTCATGCCGAAATGAACAAATTACTCATTTACCTATGTCTTTTACATTAAATACCATTATGTCTCTTCCTATGCTTAGATGCTCTTAATTCGTTATATTCACTTCTTAATACACCTTAGATATGTTATAATACTTTTAGGATATATGTTGGGGCCTTACAGTTACGATATTGGTAATAATTTGTGTTGGGACCCGATCCGGAAACCGGACCCCAACCGAAAAATGCAAAAAATGGAACGAAAATTTCGAAATGAAGACGAATCGAAACGGAAGAGCGAAAATCGAAAGAAGCGGAGAACAAAGCAAAACGGAAAACGAAAGCGGAAGCAATCGAAAACAGATACAAAACGAACAAATACGAATCGAAATCAAAGCAAAGCAAGCACGAATCGGAAGCAAAAATAGAAACGAATACGAATCGAATAACAAATACAAAGTATCGGAAACGAGAGAAACAGAAACATAAAATGTCGAAACAAAAACATAAAGCAGAAACATATCGGAAACAAATAATATACAAATCGGAATCAAAAGCAAATCGAATCGGAAGCGAATCAAATCAGCAGCGGACAAAAACATAGCGAACACAATTAACGTATGAATCGAAAGCGAATCGAATCAAAAGCGGATTCGAAAGCAGATTCCCAACCTAAACACGGGAAATTCAAATCGAATAAATCGAATCGGAAGCAAACAAACGATTCGATCACAATGAAACGAATTCCGATATCCGAGAAATACAAAGAACAGAGAAAATTGATCGCGTTGGAAACCTAAACTAAACCTAACCGAATCGGTATTATTATTTTTTCATCTTTATCTAAATCTTATATTACTCAAATCCACATACTTTCCTCAATAAAATTCTTAATTCATCCAAACTTCTTATAT
>JAOSBN010000179.1:24467424-24488910 GCA_027563595.1 Erythroxylum suave
TTTATTAGTTAAATTATGTAAGAAATTTTTTTAAAAATCATTAAAAATTTAAAAGATTTTTTACTTTTCAAAAAATGGTGTGTTATCTTAAAACTAGAGATTGGCGGTGACAATAAATACATGATAGCTTCGTTTAGAGAAGAAGAGTCTTTTGTGGTTGTGTGGGTCCCATATATGTATAGTTTCGTTTAGAGAAGAAGAGACTTTTGTGGTTGTGTGGGTCCCATATATTTATAGCTTCGCTTAGAGAAAAAGAGTCTTTTGTGGTTATGTGGGTCCCATATATTTATAAAGAGTAAAGATAACTCTTTCTGACAAGTACTTAAAGGAATAGTTAACTAATTTTTTAAAAACCGTGCGGTTTTTCCCTAAAAACCGTGCGGTTTTTCGGCTGGTTTATTATTAAACCGACCGGTTTTGTCTTCTAAGGGTTATAAGCACAAACCGGATCGGAAACCAGGCCGGTTCGCGTTTATTCTGGTCGAATCGGTCCGATCCGGTCCAGTTTTTTAATCGTTGACAAATACCTTGACTATTATTTTTAAACTTATTGTTGGTATTGTCTGCCCATGCGAGCTTCGGTAATAGGCGTATATCTCTCAAATCGGTCGTAATATTCAGTCATATCTTCTAATATTATGACAAATATTACTCTTAGTTATAAATGTGTAATTAGTTGTAAATTAAGTGTTCATTTGGATGAGTTTATATCAGTAAAGTTTTTTTCAGAAGAACTTTTCTAAAAAATCATTTGACTGTTTAGCTATCAATTAAAAAAACAGGTTTTTGAAAAGAGCTTGATACAGTAGACCGTTTAGCAACATAAACATACTTTTCCACCATCTAAAAGTTTAAACAAACGCACCCTACGCATATGTTTAAAAATGTTTTAAAAACCGGACCGGTGACTGAACCGAAAAAGCAACTGATTCAATAGTCACTGATTCAATCGGAATTCAACCGTGATCGAACCGATGACTAATAAATATATAAATTTTTATTTTATATATTATATATATAAGATAATTTTTAAACATATTATTTAATTATTTATCTAATTGTAAACTTAATTTATACTTTCAAACTTTAAAATATACAAGTTTTTTTTTAGTTCACTAACACAACACAAAATAAGATAATAACGCTCACTAGTCATATTTCATCAAAAAGATAAAATAAAGATTATTAATTATAATATTCATTGAAGTTGAAATCATCAAAATCAAAGCATTTTGAATGAATGGGCCGGTTCTTTCTTTCACCGGTTCAGCGGTTTTTACCAGTCCGACCGTAAAATGAACGGTTCAATCACTCAAAAAAATACGGACTAAATCAGACCATTTCATGCTCCGATTCATCGATTTTCCGGTCCGATTTTCAAAACATTGATTTTAATTACTTCACCGTTTCTTTTCTTTTTCTTTTTTTATTTATTTTTACCGTATAAGGCACCACATCCGCGTGTTGGAATTATTTAGATAACGCGCTTCACAAAGAAAAGTCCGGTCTTCGCGCTTGCCTTTCTAAAGTAAGCGATGCTTCGAGAAACGGCTTCTCCGTCCGTATCTCATCACACGCCTCTGGACATATATATCCACATCGCGTCAGTTGAATTGAAGCAACAGTGATAATATCCACAAAGACGATCTAGCTAAGGAAATCGAGTGAATTGAAGATGTGTTTGGTGTTGGTTTGCGATGAGGAGGACAGAGTCATAGCAAGACAACCGGCTCCTGGAGCGTGCCCATACTGTGGAGGGATGGTGCAGGCCGCCGATGTAGAGACCCAGTGGAGGTTCTGTTTCTTGCCTTTTTGCTTCAAGACGAAAAGGAAGTATTACTGCTCTATTTGTGGTAGGCGCTTGGTTATCCAATAATAATAAATGTTATACCTTCCGGTTCAGAGGTGAAGGGTGAAGGATGTCAGAACATTGTTGGAACTTGATTTAGGATAGATGCGTTAATGTTTTTAACTTCTGTTTGTGTTTAGCTATTCAATTGATAGTTTGTAGTCGTTGGTTTTCACTTCTTCATGTATATATATATATATATATATTTATACACTTTGTAAAACTCATTCTTGGTCATGAGAAAATCAAATGCTTTTACCAAATTGAACAATAATAGCAAAACCTATGTGGTATGTTACATCCTAATTTAATTTCCCTTTCTTTCTCTTAAGATGATGAGTATTAAACTGTGTTTGTGGGAAGGTATTTTTCATTGTGATAATTGAGTTGACAATTTATAATATTCTTAGTGGAATTTATTTATGGCGGTATGGTACTATCTGGACCACCATCTTCTTTATTCCATGCAACAACAACACTAGGGGAGAAACGTGGAACGGATTTGAGGAGGATTGCGGAGGTTTGACAGTAAGTACCATTCTTTCCGCAGAGAGACTACTTTCGATAAATTCACATAATCTTCAAATCCTGTGACGTTAGATTTAAACTTTTGGTGCATTGCTAAGCAGGTATAACTTTCTTTTGTAATCTAGTTTAGATCTGTAGAAGACAAATTAATTTACTTAAACTTATACGCACTTTTGCTGTAAAATTAGTAGTAATACATAAACTTCTTCTCAAGATTGTTTTTATTAGAATTTAATGTTATAACTAATGTTTAATGGTTGAATGAATGGAGTACTTATATTATGATATTAATTTTTTTGAGAACATGATTTAATTTTCGAAGGGCAATTGTTAGTGGAATTGATTTATGGGCACCGCAGAGCTTACAAACACAAAGTTTAATTTTCATCACTAGAAGAGATCTTCATGATGAAAGGAAAGATACGTGCGGATGCATAACAAAATAAAAATGATAAATAAATAATTAAGTGAGAAAAAAACAGTTAAATTAATAATTTTCGAAAATTTCTGCTTCAGCCATTAAGCTATCAAGTTTAGTGCATACAACAATGTAATCTGCATCATTCTAACGATGACTAAAAATATTAAGCAGGGTTGTAGTGGGATCAAATGTCTCACTCTAGGATTCTTATAATACATACAAATGTTAACAATAACCCAATTTTAAGCCTATACATATGATAATCATCTAAAAAATACTTAAAAGCACACTTAAACAATTTATAAAAGCATAATATAATCTACACCTATCAAATACTTGAAGGAGGATTATATAATATGATATAAAGGATGAAGGAGGTCTCGAGAAAGCAAACTTGCTCCTTTTATTGACAACGTGCATTGGATAAGATGACCTCAAAGGGATTTTGAAGACAATCTCGAAGAATCCAAGCCTGAAGATTAAGAGATGGGTGAAAGGCAACTAATAATGACGGAGTCTGCCAAACAAATAATTTGTATTGTCACTTTATGCATACGTTTGGAAGAGGCAACTAGAAACTATGGGTTCCCAATGAAGAACCTTTAAACTTCATTAAGAATTCTATACCACTTTACCAATCTTTCCTTTGGATGGATTAAATGAAGATCAACTCAGAATAAGATGCTTTCCGTACATGTTGAAGGATCGAGTTAAGGCATGGCTGATGACCTTCCATCCGATTCATTAACTACATGGGAGGAGGTGTCTATTACCATCAAAAGAGTTCTAAGTTACGGACAAAGATAACAACCTTCACTCAAATGGAGGGAGAGCCATTCCCTGAGGCGTGGGAATGCTTTAAACTTTTGCTCATACAGTTTCCACACCATCATTTTCCATTTCATATACAGAGCCAATTCTTCTATGATGGATTAACAGAATAGTGTTAGTACACAGTAGACAATGCAGAAGGAGGAGCTATGGGAGAGAAGATGGCAGAAGAAACGTATGAGATTTTCAAAATATTGGGGGGAAATTCTCAACAAAAGAGTATGAGGGGATGAAGAGCTGGAGTTCATGAAGTGAGCTCGAATCAAGAATTGACTATGCAGTTTGTTGAGTTGACAAAGCATGTAAAGATTCTAACTATAAGGCTACCCTGAAAATTTCCAAATTAAGAGGTATGAGGTATATGTAGAACTTGTAGCCAAGGAGCTAACGTTTGCTTGTATTTTTATAAGTCTTTTGTAGATAGGGAAAAACAAATGAACTTACTCAACTTTTTTTAACCAAGGGAGCTAAATGATCTGTACTCGAACACCTAAAACCTTAGTTGGAGAAACCACCCCAATTTTTTATGGAAGACCAACAATCCACCAGTACAGCCCTAACCAGAATATCAAATTTTTCGGAGTCCAAATTATTACTAAAGGCAATTTTCACTTCAAAACCCACTAAACACGCCTTCTTTGGAGGAAAGCCTAAATGTGTTTATTCAGGTCACAACTCAAAATCAAGAAACGAACAATAAGAGATTTAATTCTTTGGAGGCATCTGTAAGGAAGATTGAGACTTATTGTGCCCAAAAAGTTCTAAAAATTACTCAGGTCATTCTACTCTCAAGTATGTGAGGTAGTTGTAGTAATTATCCAGGGTCGTCTCCCACGGAGGTGAAATTAGTTCACTTAAATTAGTTTTAAACAAAAACAAAAACAGATGCAATCCTAGACATTCTATCTCGATTGTTAAATGAAAGCTTTAAAGAAAATCAAAAATTAGTCTAAAAAGTAAACTGAATTAATTGAAAGCAAAAATGAGTAGAGATCAAAGTGGAAAACTCTTGACAATTAATTTCACTAATTTAATTTCCTATGCATGATTAAAGAGAAATGATTGGACAATTGTCTTAACGAAATTAATTGTTGGCCCTAAGATTACCTCGAATAATTAACTAATCTAACTTTTGTATTTGACAAGTTATCACCCGATCTAATTGTGAAAACCTGACTACTAATTACCATTTAAGTTAATATATTTCTAATTTTAACGTAAGTGTTTATAATTTCTCGTTCCATATTAAACTTCTCCTTTCCATCATTCGTTTAATACTAAAATGATTAAAGTTTGATCATGCTATTACATCCATTTAGCTCAAAAACTACACTAATAAATAAGACAATAAAAGTGTAACTCAATAATACATAATTAACCAAAATAGCTGCATTCATTCTCAAGAAAAAGGAATAATAAATAAAAATTTATTTTAAAATTATCTTAACCCTTTTGGACCTTATTATCGAATAAAACATGGAAAGGGAACGTTTTTTTTTTAATTTTCGTTTTCACATTTTGTTTTTTATAATTTAAAAAAATTATTAACAATTTATTTTAAAATTATTTATTTTATTAAAATAACATAATTTTATTAATAATTTGTTAATAATTTTTTTAAATTAAAAAAAAACAAAATGTGAAAACGAAAATTTAAAAAAAAAAACGTTCCCTTTCCATTTTTTATTCGATAATAAGGTCCAAAAGGGTTAAGATCTTTGTCAACAATTTCATTTCTCAACTGAGCTGGTTGCTCATGATTTTCAATCTATCCCACTGAGAACTATACAATTCCAATACCAATTCAAATTCCTCTCACCTTAACCTCTTCTTCTCGGATCTCATCGCTGCAAGGTGCTTTTTCTCTCTATCTATCCTCTTTGCCTAATTGGCGTTCGACGGATCTCTTTGGAAACGTGCTCTACTGTTTCTTTCTTTCTCCTCGCCAATCAAATACATTTTTTAGCTGTTTTGGATAGTTGGTTGTTGTTCATGCCGTTGAATTTAGGTTTTGAATCGGTATCTAATCTGATTGGGAGTCTTTTCGCTCTTTCAATTGGTCATTTGCTGTAGAACGAGGGGATAAAAGTGGTGACGACATCGTTGGGGTTTGTCTTTGTAAGACACATTATTATTTCATGTCCATGAAGCTGATCTACTGGACATGTCCATGAGTTGAAGAAATCAAAGTTCTTAGTTTATAACTGTGACTTATAGTCTCAGATCTGATATCGTTGCTAGCTTTTACGCGCATTTGCTGCAAATTCCAACTCTTATCTCTCTTTAGAATTAGTGCCTTTTAAGATAAATGTGAATTACATGCTTATAGAAAGATCTGCCCACTGTTAAAGGTGATCACAAACTATGGGTTTTGTGAGATTTGGAACTCCTAAGAATTACTGTTTATTTTGTGCTTGAGTGATTACATGTTTTTGGGTCTTACTTTTCCTGCATTCTTTTGTTAACATTTCTTACTTTTCTTGCATTCTTTTGTTAACATTGTTTGGAGGGTTTCATCTATGAAGCTTTGCTTTCCTTATTTTTTAAGTGCATTTGCTTTCTTCATATTTTGTATCCATCCAGTGCCTTTTTACATATTTTTTTTCGTCTTCTTCCTTTTTTTTACAATTTATTTTTTTCCACTGTACTTGTAAATAGTTTATTTTTCTCTGAACCTTAATTTATTGCATTACCAGAAAACAGCAGGCGATGGAGAAGTCTTGTACATTGCTTGTTCATTTTGACAAAGGAACGCCGGCAATGGCGAATGAGATTAAGGAAGCTCTTGAAGGCAATGATGTGCCAGCAAAGATTGAAGCAATGAAGAAAGCAGTCAGTCTTTTGTTGAATGGTGAAACTTTGCCCCAGCTTTTCATTACAATTGTTAGATATGTCTTGCCTTCTGAGGACCACACAGTCCAAAAGCTCTTGCTTCTCTATTTGGAGATAATTGACAAAACTGATGCCAAGGGTAGGGTGTTGCCAGAAATGATCTTGATATGCCAAAATTTGAGGAACAATCTTCAACACCCCAATGAATACATTCGTGGGGTTACATTGCGATTTCTTTGCCGCTTAAATGAGACTGAAATAATTGAGCCTCTGATCCCATCAGTTTTGCAGAATTTGGAGCATAGGCATCCTTATATCAGGAGGAATGCTATTTTAGCTGTTATGTCCATATATAAACTTCCGCAGGGTGAGCAGCTTTTGGCTGATGCACCTGACATGATTGAGAAAGTTCTGTCAACAGAGCAAGATCAATCAGCTAAGAGGAATGCTTTTCTCATGCTCTTTAATTGTGCACAAGATCGAGCCATTAATTACCTCGTGACTCATGTTGACAAGATCTCTGATTGGGGTGAATTGCTTCAGATGGTTGTGTTGGAATTGATCCGGAAAGTCTGTAGAACTAATCGTGGGGAGAAGGGGAAATACATAAAGATCATTATATCTTTGTTGAATGCTCCTTCTAGTGCAGTTATTTATGAATGTGCTGGCACACTTGTTTCTTTATCTTCTGCACCCACTGCTATTAGAGCTGCAGCCAATACCTATTGCCAGCTTCTTCTTTCTCAGAGTGATAACAATGTAAAACTTATTGTCCTTGATCGGCTGATTGAGCTAAAGGCATCACATAGAGATGTAATGGTTGATATGATTATGGATGTTCTCAGGGCACTGTCCAGCCCAAATCTTGACATCCAGAGGAAGACACTTGATATTGTTCTTGATTTGATCACGCCACGCAACATCAATGAAGTTGTACTTATGTTGAAGAAGGAAGTTGTTAAGACTCAGGGTGGAGAGCTTGAGAAGAACGGTGAGTACAGACAAATGCTTATTCAAGCCATCCATTCTTGTGCTATTAAGTTCCCAGAGGTGGCTAGCACAGTGGTCCATCTTTTGATGGATTTCCTAGGAGACAGCAATGTTGCTTCTGCTATAGACGTAGTTGTTTTCGTACGAGAAATAATTGAAACCAACCCTAAACTTAGAGTCTCAATAATAACAAGGCTGCTGGATACTTTCTACCAGATACGAGCTGCAAGAGTTTGCTCCTGTGCCCTTTGGATTATTGGAGAGTATTGTCTGTCCCTTTCTGAAGTTGAGAGTGGCATAGCAGCCATTAAGCAGTGCCTTGGAGAGTTACCATTTTATTCAGTTTCAGAAGAACCAGAAGCTACTGATGCTTCTAAGAAGCCTCAACTTGTTACTTCAAATCATGTTTCTTCAAGAAGACCAGCTATACTTTCTGATGGGACTTACGCAACACAGAGTGCTGCTTCTGAAACTGCTTTCTCACCACCTACTATTGTTCAGGGATCAATGTCTTCTGGAAACTTGAGATCCCTTCTTCTCACTGGTGATTTTTTCCTTGGAGCTGTTGTGGCCTGCACCCTGTCAAAGCTTGTTCTGAGACTGGAAGAGGTGCAGACTTCTAAAGTTGAAGTGAATAAAGCATCCACACAGGCTCTGTTGATAATGGTTTCTATGCTACAACTTGGGCAATCTCCAGTTCTGCCACATCCAATTGATAGTGATTCTTATGATAGAATAGTACTTTGTATAAGAATACTGTGCAATACTGGTGATGAGATCAGAAAGATATGGTTGCAATCTTGTCGTCAGAGTTTTGTAAAGATGCTTTCAGAGAAACAGTTGAGGGAAACCGAGGAGCAAAAGGCGAAGGCCCAAGTTTCTCATTCACAGCCAGATGACCTCATTGACTTCTATCATTTGAAGAGCAGGAAGGTCAGTAAGGGTTTGCTTAGTTGGACAATGATTTGTGGTTTCTGTAGTTCTGTTTGTTGGTAGCTTGCTCTTTGTCAGTTCACTCTTATTTAGTTTGACTACCTTAATCAGGTCTTATGCATCTTAAATGTTATAATTTGACTAGTCCACCCAAACTTTGATTGGTTTCTTAGGATTTGTCATAAAATTTGGGTTCATATTATGGTGTCAAACTTTATCTAATTTTCAGGGTATGAGCCAGCTGGAGTTGGAAGATGAAGTTCAAGACGATTTGAAACGTGCTACTGGGGAGTTCATTAAGGATGGGGATGATGCAAATAAGCTTAATCGCATCCTTCAACTCACTGGTTTTAGTGATCCTGTTTATGCTGAAGCATATGTGACTGTTCATCACTATGACATTGTACTTGATGTTACAGTTATCAACAGGACAAAGGAGACTCTTCAGAACCTATGTTTGGAATTGGCAACCATGGGTGATCTCAAGCTTGTTGAACGCCCTCAAAATTATACTCTAGCTCCAGAATCAAGCAAGCAAATAAAGGCTAACATCAAGGTGTCTTCAACCGAGACTGGTGTTATTTTTGGGAATATTGTGTACGAGACATCCAACGTACTTGAGCGGACTGTTGTTGTCCTCAATGATATACACATTGATATTATGGACTATATTTCTCCAGCAGTCTGTACAGATGCAGCTTTCAGAACTATGTGGGCGGAGTTTGAATGGGAAAACAAGGTACTTTGGACATTGACACTGATGGAATTTTTTTTTCAATATTAGTGTTGCATTTAGTTGATACTTTTTAGTCACATGTCAAGTCAATGTTCAAACGTTACATCTTGTACAAGATGTGCATTATTGTTGAAGTGAAAGACAAGAAGGTTGGCAGTTATAGAGACGTTAGTTTCGTGATCCCAGCATTAACTTACTATAAGTTGGAGGCTTTTGTAATTTGTGTTTCAGGTTGCTGTTAACACTACAATTCAGGAAGAGAAGGAATTTCTTGACCACATCATCAAATCAACCAATATGAAGTGTCTCACTGCACCGTAAGTTTTATTAGCGTACTTTATACATGTCCATAACTAACACAACTAAGTTTTTATAGACATTTCTCCTATTTCTCATTTATTTATATAAGCACTAGCACTATTTGATCTAATATTTTATGATTTTTCAGGGCTGCATTGGATGGTGAGTGTGGATTTCTGGCAGCTAACTTGTATGCTAAGAGTGTGTTTGGAGAGGATGCCCTGGTAAATGTAAGCATCGAGAAACAGTCAGGTGGGAAGCTCAGTGGCTATATTAGGATAAGGAGCAAGACCCAGGGGATTGCACTCAGCCTGGGAGATAAGATCACCCTAAAGCAGAAGGGAAGCAGTTGATGCACAAATATCAGCACTACACTGTTTCCAGTTTTACCGGTACTCATTCACCTGGTTACTTAACCGTCTTATATTTGGAAAAGTTACAAGCTTTGTTCACGTGACTTGTAATTCTGAATTATTTTTATTGTTGAAGGTGCTTGAATCCAAGCTGAAACGTTATTTCTGGCATTTTTGTTCTCACTTTACCTACTGCACAGGGAGGAGAGGCGTGCATTATTGTATTTTTTTTTTTTAATCATAATTCTACAGTTAGTAAGAGTTGCTGAACAGTGAGGTTTTTTTTTTTTTTTTTTGACATAGCATTTGAGTTCAATTTTACCCTGTAGTTGAATATGTTGCTGGAGCGAATATCTGGGGTTCTGACAAAATTGTCAAGACAAAATTGTCGCTTGTCATCTGCAGTCGACCTTAATGCCTACTCAGCTGGAGTGCACACTAGAATTTTCATCTTAAATCATGGAAAAATAAAATCCTAATGCCATTGATGATTATTTGGAGCATGAGCAACAATACAAAGGCCGCACTGCACGGTAAGTTGGATGTTTTCAGAGCGTTATTTTCTAAGGGTTAATTAAAAGAAACTTAAATTTTATTAAATTTTACACTTAGTCTGAATTTTAAAATTTACAATAAAATATTTAAACTTTTATTTTTTATCGAAAATAACATTATATTTTTCGTTAATGATATTGGCGTGACAAGTCATATTAGCTAATATGTTTGCCACGAGAATAATAAATGGATTATACATTTTTTTTCATAAGTAAATTAATATTCAAAAATAAAAATAAAATACAAAACAAAACAAAACAAAACAAGAAAACCTAGATCCCTATTTTGGCTTCCTTCCTTTAGCATTTAGTGAACAACCAAGACAAACTACTACCTTTTCCAATGATCTTAAAACCAGATCGGATTGGTCGGTTCGAGTGGATTATGCACTATCACTTTTATTTTTTGACCATTATTAATGAAAATTAGCATGTGAGAGAATCAATCAGCTGGTTTCTTTTTGAGTCGTGAAGAACTGTAAACTATATGTTATTCTTCTTTGGCAAGAACTAGGTCACTGACAGGTACAACAACGGGTGGTCTTCCTCTTGAAGCTTGAGCAAGATTCCTCTAAACATTTCTGGATCTGCTTCATGAGGACCAGTCTAGTGAACAAACATCAATGGAGAATCAGAGAACCAAATAGGGAAATAAAGCATTGGAATAACATATCCTGGGTAGTATTTGAGAAGTCATAATCATAAAGAAATTACATACCCAATGCAGTTCAATCATTAGAGCAAGTTGGAATCTTCCCTAACTTGCAGATGGAGATCAAAGACGTAACGAGGAACCTTCATAACATGCAACGACAAATCGTGAAGTGACATGATGAATTGAAACACAAAGAATACAAGGAACAAGGAACAAGGAACAAAGAAGGCAAAAGAATCATTTGTGGGTTATGGTTAAATGAAATACCTACCTACACCCTTTCAAAATTTGCAATAACATCACCTTCTGCGCAGAGAACAAAATCACACACCAAAGGGGAGAAGAGCAGTCCAAAAGAAGTGAGAAATGTGGGGAACTTTTTGACACAGATGTTTATTGATAAGCATCTAGCCACCTATTAAGACAAAAGGCATGCGTGTTGCTTTTTTTAATTTTATTTTTAGAGCCTCTGCAAAATTTCTAATTAGAATTTTCTTTTTTGGGATCTTATTATGTTGCATTTTCGATCATATTTGAAATAAATAGTAAAACTTAAAAATAACAAGAAGATATAACTTTCAATTATTTTAAGACATTAATAATATTAGTATTTGCGATCAAGACATAACAAAAGTTTATTTAAAGTTCAAAGAAGTATGTTTAAAGAAAGAAGGACACTAAAAAAGTTATTGATGATATATATAAGTAATCTTACTTAGGATAATTTAAGAATATTAAAGAGTGATGTTTAAACTTTAAAGAAGTATGATTAAAGAAGGACACAAAAGTTATTAATTAGTAATTTAGTATAGATATGTAATTTTATTTAGGATAATTTAAGAGTGTGTTAATGAGTAATATTTAAAGTTTAAAAAAGTATATTGAAAGGACACTAAAAAATTAATTTTAAAAAATTAATTTAGTATAAGTAACTAATTTTGTTTAGGATAATTTAAGAGTATGTTAAAGAGTGATGTTTAAACTTTAAAGAAGTAAGTTTAAAGGACATTGAAGTTAAAGAGTGATGTTTAAACTTTAAAGAAGTAAGTTTAAAGAAGGACATTGAAAAATTCATTAATTTATAATTTAGTATAGATAAGTAATTTTATTTATGATAATTTAAAAGTATGATAAGGAGAAATTTTTAAACTTTAAAGAAGTACGTTTATAGTGTCCTTTAAACATATTTAACTTTTTTAGTGACCTTTTAGATTTATTCAGTCTCGAAAATGATTTTCATTTTTTCCCATTTGAATTGATTTTTTTCAATTTTTTTCAACCTCTTTTATGTTTCTTGTATATATATGTTGATTTCTGTGTCAAGATCACAAAATAAACTCTCCTTTCTATTGTTATTTTTTTTGTTCATGATGTTTGAATTCAAATCTCATACCATTAAATAGACATAAAAGGTGCAAAAATCAAGAAGACAAAATTAAGGGTATTTTCTTTTCCAAAATGTATTTATTTTTGTTTCATCTTTCTTCTTTTGTTCATTATTTTGTGACTTACTTTTGATTTAGTTATTGTTATAACTCGTTCTACAAAACTTTTAAAAAACATTTTCTCATATTTTAAAGTCAAAATTATAATGAAAAATATAAAATCATCAAAAAAAGATTCGATGAACTTAGCATCCTCTACTTATGGTAAGTCTGATTCAACATTAAATTGTTTTTCTTCTTCTCAAGCATCTGATAGAAATATCCAATATAATTATATGTGTTGTGGTAAAATATTTAAATGGGGGATATTTTATAGAATGAAAGAAAATCTTGCTAGTGTTAGGGGTAATAGCGCTTCTTACAAAAAGTACCATTTGATGTACATGAGAGGATTGGAATTATTTGTAGTAATATGTAAAAAAGAAAGAGGAAAATAAAAAGGCTCATGATATATCTTTTGTAGACGATGAAGCACCACAAGTGTTAGATAAAGGTAAAGGAAAGCTACAATTGACATAGATTCTTAGTTTCCTTCAAGAACTACTCCTAGTTTTCAACTTAGTTTTAAAAGTGTTTTAGTAGATATGGATGATATTTTGCGATGTAAATGAGCATAGGCTAGATGGTTCTATCATTCATGTATTCCTTTAAATATTTTAAATTCACCATATTTTAAGAACATAGATGTTACAACAACGATATGTTCAAGATTTAAGATACCTTCTTATTAAGAGATTCATGTATGTTTGCTTCAAGATTTAAAAAAGGAATTTTAGTTAATTGTGCGTACATATAAGTTTAGTTGGGAATCGACAAGATGCACTATTATAGTAGATGAGTGGTCTAATTAAAAACAAAGAACCTTGATTATTTCTCGGTTTCTTTTTTTTTATCAAGTATGTTGATGTCTTTGATAAGGTAAAAAGTCATCACGTTTAATCTGAATTATTTTATGAAATTGTCAAGTGAGTTGGACCAAAGAATGTTATACATTTTGTTACAGAAAATGTAACCAATTATGGATCATCTGGTTGCTTATTACAATCAAAGTATGGGCATATTATTGGTCTTCATGTGCTGCTCATTGTATAAATCTTATTTTAAAAGATATTAATGGTATAGATCGTATTTCTAGTATTATTTCATGTGCATCTAAGATCATTATTATTATTTATATAATCATTTTACATTTTTGTGATGGTTAAAAAAGCAAGAAGATTAGGTTAAGATCGTGCATCCTGCTGCTACTAGGTTTACAAATATATTTATTAATTTGAAAAGTGTTTATGAATATAAATAAATAGTTTAAAAATTAGCAAAAAGTAAACAGTTTTCAAGTCATAAGTTATCAAAGAGTCCTAAAGGAAAATAAGTTTATAATATTATTCTAGATAATAAATTTTGGGATGCCTAATTGATCATTATGAAGATTGTGGTTCCACTTATAAGGTTGCTGAGGAATGTTAACTCATATAAGAATCCGTCTTTTGGCTATTTATATACTTTAAAGGGAAGGAGAAATTATACAAGCCTTGCATAGATATTCTTGACTGATTTGGGATAAGCATCTTATTTTCTCAATCCTTATTGCTTATATAGTGCAGACACATATGCAAATGATATTATATAGCTAATCTCTTTGATATGATTGAATGCAAAAGTATTTTCTCTATTAAAAAGCAATCATAAGTGACAAATAAAATTAAATTGTATCATGAAGGTTTTAGAGAGTTTTGCAAGATCATCTATAAAGAGAGAACTTATATTGAAAAAAATGTAGCCTTGTAAGTTTTTATACTTTTAATTCATCATTTGCTTATTAATAATAAATTTTTATTTCTCATAACTATTAATTTAAAATATAGATGAGTGGTAGAGATTATTAGTGAAAGTGCTCCAAAATTAAGAAAGCTTACTATTAGATTATACAGTCAAACAACTTTTGTATCAGGTTGTGAATGTAATTGGAGCTTTTTTTTAGTATATTCATACAAAGAGATGAAATCAATTGGAACATCAAAATATTCAATGACCTTATTTATGTTACTTATAATCTATGAATGAAAAATATGTATTTTATTGATTTGTTTTATTTTTCATTATTTTTTATTGTTGACATTATAATTTCTTTATTATATATTCAGGGCACTTAGTAAGAAGAGAACGTATGAGATGAGTAACGTGTATTTTATTCATTTGTTTTATTTTCCATTAATTTTATTTTTATTATTGACTTTATAATTTCTCTATTATGTATACAAAACACTTAATAGGAAGAGAACATATGGTCCAATTGATACTGATTCTATTAACCATACTAACTATTGGATCGAAGAAGAAGAACCATCGCTTAATCTTGATTATAATGAACTTGAAAAGTAGATTTATATTGAAAATGCATTTGTCACAATGAATGAATTAAGAACATCTACTAATTTTTAGTTTATTTGTTATTTTCACCATATTTTACTTAAAAGTATAATGCATTACAATTTTTTGAGAATAATTTCATACATTACCAATTTGTAACTTATTTAAATGTAATAAAAGAAATTGATGCAGATACTTTAGATGAAAAAAATTGTTTATGAATCTTTACATAGTGTTAGGGAATTTGAAACCTTTGATGATGATAAGATATAACCTATTTTAAAAGGTAAATTTTTTTATTTTTATTTTTATTTTAAGTTAAGTAAGATTCAGATTTAGTTTGAATTATTAGATTAGATTTATTATTAGTTCATTATCTAATAATAGGCACTGGTGTATTCTTTTTATTTCAATAAAATACTTTATTTTTACTTGTTCTTATAATTTTTACTTCTTATTTAATATATACCAGTTTTATAATGGTGTAAGCTGATTGAACCTTTAAATCTTAAACCTTTCTTTTGACTGATTCAATATTTGGTTTGATTTTTAAAACATTGACTTGTTCTTCTACCTCTCCCATTTGGCACCATCTTCATTGCTACTGCTAAACCATATATTTGTCTTCAACTTATTATCTTAAGTAATTTATGTTCTCTGTTTAATGAACTCAGAGTGAAAGATGACTAATTTGTTGGAGTAGTGCTCTAAAAACAATCACCTTTATCACTTTTGAACAAACTTTATTTTGATTAATAAAGCGAAAGGCAATTTTTTCATTAATTTGATATTCGTTTATTTATGAATTGATGTCGATCTTAAATCAAATTAATGAAGTCCATGATACAAAACATAGCATAAAAAAATCATGATGAGATCATGATAATGAGATTCCTATCATGCGTAATTATGTTAGTATCTAAATTATCCCTAGTCATAGGATTAATAAGATATGACATAATTAATTCGAATAGACTAGCACATGTTATACTACTCGATTTGATCAAGCAGTAGATCTCACAATTTGTAAGCATGAGATGTTTAAAGTTAATATGTGGATGCTTACTAAGAGTAGTAAGTACATCGAATGACCTGCTATGAGATTGTCATATGGATGATCTATCAAAAATCAATGATTAATCTCATCATAGCAATGGTGCAAATATCTTTATACTTGAGGTACTTATGGATATCTTGAATACGGATGGCAATCTCGGCCCGGCCGATTGCCATCCCTAATCTTGGATATTGATCCTGTGCTTTGACATCATTCCTTGTTAACTCAAGATGAGGTCACTCATAGGGTGGTGATTGGTTCTAGCTATTGGTATTAGAAGGTAATTAGGTAGCCAATAAAAGATTCAATACTTTTGATAGAAGGAGATGACACCCACAGCTTCTTGTTGGCGTCATTACTCAGGAGTCTCTGGCTAGAGCAATTATGTGTCATAAAGAGAGTCTTCAATGACACATATAGTAATGAGATCTCACGATAAGAGCTAACGTCACTTAGACTAGATGTGATGTAGTCAACCTAGTAGGAGTTGACACATAGCCCATACTCCGAACCAAGCGGGGCATAGAATGGTGAAGGGATGAATTGCATGGTAATTGTCTATGGAAAGTTTCGTAAATCAGATAATTAACTATATAAGAGTTTGTGTGTTAATCCACTTATATTCCAGAAAATTGGCATTATGAAACCCTTTATGATTTGTTTGAATTATAAGTTAATTCAAGTGCCTAAAATAATCAAGAACCTAAGGGTCACACACATAAAAAATCGAATGAAAAACAAAATGTGCATAATTGTCACAGAAGTAGTCCATGCTCGTGCGATCGTGATCGAAGGCATGACAGATGATGCATAAGCGAGTTCTTCACTTATGTACACATGAACGAACAAGTTTAAAATACACTCCAGTAAAAGGATAAGGGGTCTAGGAGTGTTTTGGAGTTAGAGAGAAGTGGTCTTAAGTCTTGTTCATACAATTTATGCAACTGTTACACGAATCCAATTGCATGCAACATAATCTTAATCTATCTCTCCATTTGAGCATTTACTTGAATTGACCCATCTAGTTTGGTGCTCTAATGACCCTTACACATTGCTTTTTCTTCATCTCTACATGTTCTTGAGTGATCAAGGAAGGTGTTTGGTATTTGATAGAACCCAAACAAGGAGAAGATTAAAGAAAAGAGGAGTATTATCAAAGGTAAATGTGCTGAAATTTCATATTCTTACAGTATGTGTATGTATGCATCTAAGATTTTGGACTTGGGGATGTCATGGGGTTGGAATTTAAAATCTGACACTTCCATTGCCTTATTGTGCATGTGATGCATGAATCCAAACTCCTTAATAGTGGTATTAGAGCTAGTTATGCATGTATAAAATGATCTATTGAACATGTGCAAATTGTTTGCTAAGTTGTGACTGACATGTATGTTGATTTGGAAAAATTTATATAAATAGTAGAATTTTTTTATTTTCTTTCACAAAAATGTTTATAATGTGTTATATTATGTTTTTGTCAAAGGAAAATGCAACTAAATGTCATTTTTTATTTTATTTCGAATTAATATCTCGTCTATTCATATGTTGGTTTCTGGGAATTTCCCAAAAACTAAATGCATGTGTTGATTTTGAAAATTTCGTAATAATTTTAGAAATTGTTTTCTAATTTTCTTTCACATAAATGTTTATAAGGTGTTATGTTATGTTTCCTTCAAAGGAAAATGCAATTGAATGTCATTTGCTATTTTATTACGATTTTAGTTTCAGCCTAATGCATGTATGAAGTTTTGGGAAATTCTGAAAATCTGATGAGCATGCATGCTTGTAAATCTATATTAATTTTTATAAAATTGTTTTAATGAATTTTATAAATGGAAATGCAAGATAAGATGTTTCCATGTGTATGTGATGCATGAAACTTGTTGTTGGAGTGATTATCTTATGCATGAATGATGCAGAGTATGACTAGTGTTAAAGTAATATGACAAGTGTCATAGACATGTGATGTGCTGATTGATTCCACTAAGATAATAAATGATTCCTAGGAATTAGTCTCTAGAATTTTTTATTATGCATATTTAGAATGTGTATAAGACTCTGGAATTTTTTTAGAATTAATTGAATTTGATTCAATTAATAAATCAAGTTAAAGTCAACATTGTTCAACTTTTTGTAAGCTGATGGAGTTGACTTGTTTAATAACTTATTTGTATGTTTTTCGGTTATAAGACCTTGAAAATTTTTTATGAGATAAAAAATGCATTATTTTGATGCTACTAACATGCTAAATGAGTATGATAGAAATTAGGGGTTCGGAAAATTTTCGAACATTGAATCGATCTCTTTAGTGTCAAGTAGATTAACCATTTATCATGATAATTTTGGTCATCAATATATTTTTTGACTTGTGCTAAAATTGTCTTGATAAATTTGAGGTAACCTAGGGAAGTTTTAGATGACTAATTGATGTTCAAGAATTTTGGAAAACCTTAGGGATTAATTTAGAATTAATCTAAGTTGAGCATTGCATTTCTAGTGTGACTAGAAAAAAGACATGTGTACTAGAATTAAAGCATTTATTTCGGACATCAAAATAATTGAAATTTTAGGGTTCCTAATTGAACCAAATTCATAATTCGAATTAGTTGAGGCTAATATTAGTATCCGATTCAATTCAAGAGTTGAATCGAATCATGAACTTTTGATGCATAGTCAAGTCACAACCTAAATTAAACCTCCTTTGTGTGATACATGCATTAGATGCATTTTAAGGGTGGTTATCGACATAGACTTAATTTAATTGAGTTGTCCATACACACACACACACACACACACACACACACACACACACACACACACACACACACCATATCTTAAGCTCTTCGTAGCTTATCCATTCAACATTGTTAGATAAAGGCCCCTTTCTTCATCACTTTTTGTATGCAATTCATTCTTTTCTCCCCTCTGGCTGACCAAAGAACCAAATGAGATGCTGGTATAATATTGGGTCTCCCCCTCTAGCGGGGTCAAAAAAGTTGTATTAAAGTTTTGATCAGTTAATAACACCCCTTCCCTCGTTGATGTAAGTAGCTAGCAGCTTGCAAAAATCATATTTTTTGTGGACTCTTTCCCTGTCCCTGCTCGCTCCCTAATAGGATAACTGGGATGTGAGACCCTAACTGTTGCCTAGGGCTGATGGACGGGTTTGAGACCTCTTGCTCATGCTTCGCTGACCTATCGCATGGTAAAGTGTTGACTATTTTAGGATACAGGCCACTTCACATAGCTAAATGAAATACTGAGTATCAACTGTCGTGTGAGTCTCGACCAATATGTAGCTGCCGTTAATTCACTTATATAGAAGTAGAATCGAAAAAGGAGCGGACATTAAAGGCTATAACCCCTGATTCTTTAAGGGCTTTTAGCCTGAAAGGATCCGCTCCACCTTTGCCTTATTATATGATGATAGTGGCTAGCTATATATATATATATATATATATATATATATATATCTTAAAAGTATTAATGAAACCTAAGAATAAATCCTTCAACCGAAATATCATAACTTACGTCTTCCATTGATATGGAAAAAACCATATTTCTTTTAGAGTTGCGTTGTTGGGCAAACTATATATATATATATATATATAAGTATTGATGAAATAAATCCCTTAACCGAAATATCATAACTTACGTCTTCTATTGATATGACAAAAACCATAATTCTTTTAGAGTTGGGTTGTTGGGCAAACTCAAGCCACTCTGCATGAATATGTTCAAACTATGAAAATTAGATTTCTAGATTAATGGGTTGCTCTTAATAGAAGCGTTGATTTGTTGGGCAAACTCAAGGTCAACGTGGATAGAGGCGAAGTTGGTTATATACATGGGATGTATACGAATCAAGAGTTGAAAACCTAATGAGTGTGCTAAATCAACAATTGATGACACAAGTCGATAGTTGCATAATTGAATGCAATTGGTATGAATGATACCTACCAATTGACCTAAGGTCGCTTGTTGGCCAAACCCAAGGTCATTCTTAGTGATATTGGATATTGAACTATTAGGAAAACTATAAGTTTTTTCGAATTCGCAATTAGGGCTATGGATTTGGGTAAAAATAGTGGGACCTATAATTCATGTGATTAAAGTTCTTATCGATGTGCATTAATTTATATTCTAACACTTTCTCTCATTCTTCTAGGTTATTAAATTGCCAAGATGTCTTCATCTAGTGTGAACCTACGCTTTCTATTAGACTCTAACAAACCCACAAGACCTAACTTCTTAGATTGGCTACGGAATTTGAGAATTGTTCTCAAATGTGAGAAACTAGGATATGTCCTAGATGAACCATTTCCTGATCCCCCTACTGCCGATGCATCTGATGAGGATAAAAAAGTTTATAAGAAGCTACTGGATGATAGTAAGCTGGCTAGCTATATAATGCTGGCCTTTATGTCATCAGAACTACAAAAGCAACATGAGTTATGGTCTCAAGTTACCAACTCCTTGAGTCTAGGTTTTGTGAATGGGAGGTATGTTAAGGCTTATAGAGGAAGTGATTGTAGAAGTGGAAGCTAGAAGTTCTTCAATAGGTGCCTTTGAGCAATTCAAGCTCAAAGTCAAGAATTGAAAAGTATCTATAGGTAGGTGTTATGAACTATTGGAGAAAAGCCAACCAGGTAGGTAAAGAAATGTGCAAGAATGTAAGCAAAGGGATGACCTCAGACATTGTAGAATAAGGGGAAAATATGGTGATAACAAATTGAAGAAATGAAGGTGAGGTGGAATGTAGGATATTGTAATAGCTGGTAAGGAACTGTGACAGAAAGCAAGCAAAATAACATAGATGAAGGTGAGAATGATAGGAAGGAAAAGATGAGAATGAAAGGGCACTACAAATCAAAGGCCATGAGGACTAGTGCTGGAAAGATGATTATTGTTGGCCCTCAAATGATTTTTTTAGTTAAGTATGATTTAAACAATTATGAGGTACGGATAAGTAAATTTTGGGAGTTAATTTTTTTTTTAACTTAGGGTTAGAAGCACTAAGGCATTAAAGGAAGGGTAAGGTGGACTTCTCTCACCCATTAAGGGTAGAATGGGAAGAGAAAAATGTTGTCTTATAAATTAGAAGACCAAAAACGTGAATAAAGGAAAGAAGGAGAGAAAATCGAAAAGAAAAAGAGAGAGAAGAAGAGAGGTTTCGGTGAAGTTGAAAAAGAATGGAGCTTTTGACTAGGTTACATTTTTTCTTAGTCTTAAAGAGAGAGTTTGACGTTATTCAAGAAGGGAAAAAAGAAAGAGGAAGGGAAGAGCTTTCCTTAGAGCCAAAAATCTCATTATTTGGTGAAAATTCAAGGTAAGTTAATTTTAATCTTTTGGAGTTTTGAAAGGTCTTTGGTTCAAAGAGCTTGGAAAATGTATGGGTTTAAGTATTCTAGGATCAATTTTAGTAAATGTACTTTATGGATTCTTAAATTTAAATTCCTTTTGATTGGGAATTTTGTCCTTCATGAAGGAAATCAAAGAGGGTTTCAAGAGAGGCAAGGAGAGTAAGAGGAAAGACATCCTTAAGCCAATACCTTAACAAAGATTTCAGGTGGGTACATGTTTATAATAGAGTAAATAAGCCACTAAATGTGTTCTTTGAATCAAGAAAGTT
>JAOSBN010000179.1:24489010-24500377 GCA_027563595.1 Erythroxylum suave
CATAAGGCTCATCTAGGTTTTGTATGAATCCATAGGTTTTGATAGACATATGAAACCTAATGTTCCAAGACCTAGACGCTTGCTTAAGTCCATAAAGGGACCTTTGCAACTTGTATACCTTATGCTCATCACCTGGTTTAACAAAACCTAGCCTCTAACTAGAGCTATGATTTCTATTATAAAATTTTTCAATCATAGGAGATGGCTTAAGGAGCGTAATAGAAACTTCATAACTTTAATTCCAAAAAGGTGAGAGATGAAGTATTTCAGTGACTACAAATCAATTGCTTATTCAAACTCCATCTACAAAATCATTTCCAAGGTTACAGCTATAAGATTAAAGAGGATTTTGGTCAAGTATATAGATGAAATGCAAGAAGCATACATACTTGGAAGATCAATGAATGATAACATTCTTTTGATATAGGAGCTTATAAAAGGTTACCAAATAAGAATAAGGGGTAGAAATTAAACTGTGAAGACTGATTTAAGGAAAGCCTATGATAATATGGAGTGGTAATTCCTATTGAACATTATGAAATCAATGGCTTTTCCTAAAATATTTATTGATTGGATATCTCAGTGCATTACCACTCCATCTTTCAATGTGATTATAAGTGGGAAACCTTCGAAGAGTTCTAAAAGCAGTATAGGTATAAGGCAAGGAGATCCTTCTTTTCCTTACTTATTCTCTCTTATTACGAAAGTCTTTTATATGACACTTATAAAGATAGTGGAGAGTCCAAAGAAGTTTAAGTATCATTTCAAATGAAGGAGGCTAGGTATAATAAGTCTAGCATTTGTTGATGACTTATTATTGTTATCTAGATAGATAAAGTATTTGTATTGGATTTAATGACTACAATCAAAATGTTTTCTAGAATGTTTGTACTTGAAGTGAAATCTTAAAAAGGCTTTTGTTACATCTCTAACAAAGCATTAGATCAATAAGCAACGATACTTTATATTGCAGTATTTAATAGACATGAATTACTAATTACATATCTAGGAGTTCCTATTATTGTTTCTAAGTCAACTTATAGGGATTACAAAATGCTAATTGATAAGATACAAGCTAGGGTATTAGACTGGAGCATAAAGGCTTTTTCCCTAGCTGGGAGAGCACAACTCATTTCTTCTGTACTCCATGCACTGAGTCTACATAGGGCAACCTACATGTATATTTTCCAGGGATGTTATCAAGAGAATTAATGTGATAGAATAGTGCTCTAAAGGCAATCACCTTTAACACTTTTGTAAAAACTTTATTTTGTATAATAAAGTGAAAGGCATTTTCATTAATTTGATATTCTTCTTTTACATAAATTAATGTTGATCTTAAATCGAATTAATGAAGTCCATGATACAAAGTATAATAGGAAGGAAATCATGATGAGATCATGGTAATGAGATTCGTATCGTGTGCAACAATGTTATTATCTAAATAATTCCTAGTCATAGGATTAATAAGACAGGACATTATTAATCCAGATAGCAGAGCACATGTTATGACTCTTGATTTTATCAATAAGTGGATCTCATAAACTGTGAACATGAGATGTTTAGGGTTAAGATATGGATGCGTACTAAGGATAGGAAGTACATCAGATAACCCGCAATGAGATTATCATATGGATAATCTATCTAATGACAATAATTAATCTTATTATAACAATGGTGCAAATATCCTAAGAATTCAGGTACAACTATTGGTATTCAAAGGTAGTTGGGTAGCCAATATAGGATTCAACACTCTTGATAGAAGGACATGATACCCACGACCTTTTGTCAGGGTCATTATTCGGGAGCCTCTGGCCAAAGCAGTTATGTGTCATAAAGATAGTCTTCAATGAAACATTAGAGTAATGAGATCCCAAGAAAAGAACTAACATCATATGGTCTAGATGTGACGTAATCAGTCTAGTGGGAGTTAGCACAATGCCCACACTCTGAACCAAGTGGGGTATAGTATGGTGGAAGGATGAATTGCATGGTAATTGTCTATGGAAAGGTTCAAAAGTTGGATAATAAACAATTGAAGAGTTCATATGTTAATCTACTTATATTTTGGCAAATTAACATCATGAAACCCTTCACAATTTGATTGAATTAATAGTTAACTCAAGTGCCTAAAATAATTAGGAACCTAAGGGTCACACATATGAAGGATCAGATGAAAAAAAGTATGTATGACCTATTTTAAGTAGGCCAAGATCGTGCCTCATAAGGCCACAATCGTGGCCAAAGGCAAGCTGAATTTTAAAAGTGTCATGATCATGGCTCATTAGCCACAATCATGACAGAGGGCACAAAATGGTATATACGTGAGTTCTTCACTTATGTACACGAGCTTCCTTCATTTCTTACACACTCAAGTGATAGAGAAAGGGTTCTAGTAAAGTTCTAGAGTGAGAGTGAGGTGTCTTGAGTTTTGTTCTTGCAATTCATACAATTATTGTATGAATCAAAGTGAATGTAGCAAGACTCTTGACCTATCTTCCATCATCTTGAGCATCTACTAAAACTCATCTAGTTTGGTGCTCAAATAAACCTTAAACATTGTTTCTTCTTCCTTCTTGCATGTTCTTAGAGATCAAGATAGGGTTTGGTGTTTGAAACAACCCAAACTAGGGGAAGAATCAAGAAAGGAGGAGATACACAAGGCAAAAGGTTTATATTTTATGTTCTCTTATACATATCTATGCATGCATGTTATGATCTTGTCGTTTTTGGTATTGTCATGGTGTCGAAATCTTGATTTCAACACTTCTGCTACATCCAAATGCATATGATGCATGAAACCATGGATAATCCAATAGTGGTATCAGAGCCAAGTTTATGCATGCTATAGATGATGTATTGAGCATATGAAAAGTGTTAGCTGAGTTGTGACTAGCTTGCATGTTGATTTGGAAAATTTTGTGTAAATTCAAGAAAACTTTTTTTTTCTTATTTACTTTCTCAGAAATGTTTATAAGATGTTATTTTATGTTTCTATGGAAGGAAATTGCAATTGAATGTCACTGGCTATTTTATTTCGAATTTATATCCATACTGTTCATGTGTTGCTTTCTGGGATTTTCTGGAAAACTAATTACATATGTTGACTTTGAAAATTTTGTATTAATTCTAGAAAATTTTCTTTTCTATTTTTCTTTCACTTAAATGTTTATAAGATGTTATATTATGTTTTTGTTAAAGGAAAATGAAATTGAATGTCATTTTCTATTTTTATTACGAATTAAGTTTCAGCTTGATGTATGTATGAAGTTCTGGAAATTCTAGAAATGTGATGAACATGCATGCATGAAATTCCATATTAATTTTTATAATTTTTAAAGATAAATTTTATTCATGCACATGCAAGATGGGAAGTTGCCACATGTATGAGATGCATGACATTTGTTGTTAAAGTGATTATCTTATGCATGCGTGATGTAATAGTTTACTAGTGTTAGAAGTAATGTGACAAGTGACAAGTGACAAGTGTCACACACATATGATGAGCTGGTTCTGGAATTTTTTATTAGATACATTTAGAATGTGTATAAGGCTTAACTTTGACTTTATTTATCAATTGAATCAAATTCAATTAAATTTGGAATTTTCTAGAATTAATTGAATTTGATTCAATTAATAAATAAAGTTAAAGTTAACATTGGTCAACTTTTTGAAAGTCGATGGAGTTGACTTAATGACTTACAATGTATGTATTTCGGTTATGAGACCTAAATAAGGTTCTTATGTGATAAGATATATATTATTTTGATGGAAATAACATACTCAATTCATGTGCTCGAAATTAGGTTCCGAAAATTTTCCAAGCATCCAATCGGTCTCTTTAGTGTCTAATAGGTTAACTTATTTATCTTGACAATTTTGGCCCTCAAGATAATTTTGGCACCTGGGGATATTATAGAGGACTAATTGGTTTACGAGAATTTTGGAAACCCTAGGGATTAATTTAGAATTAATCCAAGTAGAGCATAACATTTCTAATGTGACTAGATAAAGGCATATAGACTAGGATTAAAGTGTTTAATCTAGACATCAAAATAATTATTTTTTAGGGTTCCTAATCGAAGCATATTCATAATTCAAGTTAGCCAAGACTAACACTGGTACTTGATTAGGTTCAAGAGTTAAATCGAATCACGAATTCAGATGCACAATCAAGTCAAATCCTAAATTAAACCTCCTTTGTGTGATACATGCATTAGATGCATTTTAAGAGTAATTATGGATATAGGCTCAAAGTATTGATGAGACTAAAGAACAAATCCCTCAACTGAATATTAGGACTTACGCCTTCCATTGATATGGTAAGAACCAGAGTTCTTTTGGAGTTGGTTTGTTGGGCAAACCCAAGCTTGCTTTATACGAATATGTTCAAACCATGGAAATTAGGTTTCCAGATTAAAGGGTTAGTTATAACTAGAGTGTTGATTTTTTGGGCAAACCCAAGGTCAATGTGGATAGAGGTGAAGTTGGGTAATATACATGGGATGTATATAAATCAAGAGTTGATAACCTAATAAGTGTGTTAAATCAACAGTTGATGGCACAAGTCAATAGTTGCATTATTGAATGCAATTGGTATGAATAATACCTACCGGTTGACCTAAGGTAGCTTCTTGGGTAAACCTAAGGTCATTCTTGGTGATATCAGATATCGACCCATTAACAAAACTATAAGTTTTCTCGAATTCGTAGTGAGGGCTATAAATTGGAATAAGAATAGTGGGACCCATATTGCATGTCATTAAAGTCCTTATAGATATGCATTAATGTACATTCTAACTTTTCTCTCATTCTTCTAGGTTATTGAGTCACCACAATGTCTTCTAATGTGAACCTAGGCTCCTTATTAGATTCCAACAAAGTCACAAGACCAAACTCTTTGGATTGGATATGAAATTTGAGTATTGTTCTCAAATTCTAGAAACTAGGGTATGTCCTAGATGATCCACTTTTCGATCCCCCTATTGTCGATGCATCTGTTGAAGATCAGAAAGCTTACAAGAAGCTACTGGATGATAGTGAGTTGGTTAGCTGTATAATGCTGGCCTTTATGTCATTATAACTGCAAAAGTAGTATAAGGCTATGGATGCTCTTACCAGAGTCTACCATCTAAGGGAACTGTTTGATGACAAGCTCAGTCTGAAAGGTTCGAGACCTCGAGGTTGCTTTTTCTTTCAAAGATGACTGAGGGATCATCTCCAATCAATATGCACTGAAGATGAATGGATATCGGGCAGTTTGGGCTTCATTATGGATCAAGAATTAAGTATAGACTTAATTTTGACTGGTTTGAACGATTGTTATTCACAGTTTGTTCTCAACTTTCAGATGAACCAAATATCCACGACAATACCTGAGCTGATTAATCTACTCAAAACAGCTGAGCAAACTGTCAGGAAAGATAATAAGACTATGATGCTGGTGGACTTTGCTTTTGTTTCTCGAAAGAAGAACTAAAAGAAGAAGAAGAAGTTCAAGAGGCTAGTGGGAGGTGTAACCAAGAAAAAGGCAAAAGAGACAACACCAAAGGGAATATGCTTCCATTGTAACAAGGAAGGGCATTGGAAGAGTAGCTACACAACTTATCTCGAGTCACTGAAGCAGAAAAAGGCATTAGATGCCCCACAATATGCTTCACATATGTTGTTTATCATTGAGATAAATACTATTTCTTATCATAACATTTAGGTATTAGATACTAGATCTTGCTCACACATATGTGTCAGGGATAGTAATGGAGTTATGTACATATAGTGCCCTGGAAAGCAAGTGTATTTACATGTAACTTAATCTTCTTCTAGTTATAGGTTTGTAATGAAAATATTTATTATTAATAAAACCAAAGAGTTTGGTTTTATTTGTATAAGTATAATATAACTAGTCATAAGGAACCAAAATTCTTTTGTTAATAATATACATTTACATGAAGATGTATAGGAAACATGTATAGTATTAGAATCTAAATTAATTGATTCATAGGTGAATAATCAAATTGGTTGCTTGATTATGGTTTAGACTGTAGTGTTACAATTTATCGCCATGTAAGTAAAGGAGTTTACTTCAAGTGAATGACGAGTTTCATATCATGATAGTAGTCGACTATCGATAATGGCACTATTAAATGAATATGGAATCATGTATGTTTTAATGAATAAAGTAGGTCATAACTTTAATCTTAGAACATGCATTTTAGCATTTGCTTATTATGAACCACAATCTTAATGAGTGGTGAGCTCGTATGTGTTTCATTATAATTCTTGATATGATCGAAATGGATTTTTATAGAGTATTAATCTAGTGTTTGCATGTTGGAATTACTAATTGAAACATGTATCGGGGAACATTCACTCAAATAAAGAGTTTATAGTGATATCATCACTTCTAGATGTTTTATAGAGATTTGTGATTAAACTGGCACTAGGAGTTTGATGAACTAGCTACCCATCAAATCTTAACACCAAGATTACGTTTTGTGCGTTAATCATCATAAAGAGTAAAACGGGAGATCTAGAAGGAAAAGCCAATATAAGGGCAAAATGGTAATTTTACCTTTTATTGTGCGGATGATTATAATAAGGTTTATAATAGGGGTTTGCAATTGGACATGTGTTCTCACAATATTTAGTAATTCAAGAGTTCAATTAATTGTCTTTAGTGGAATGACATTTAGTTAATAAACTAGAATTATTTCTAATGAGATTAAATTAATTATGAGCTTAATGGAGCATGAACTATCTAAGTTCAATAAGATTCCCCACTTGGCTTCAAGGAAGGTTATCAAGAAAAGTAATAAATATAAATGGTGGTTTTAAAGTCCATGATTGAATGTTGGGCTTGCACTAATTAATGGTTAATTAGAAGCCTAAATGAACATTTAGAAATGGGAAAGACTTTGGTTTAATTTGATTAATTAAATTAAAACTAATTCTTAAAGAAATGGAAGGTGAAATTTTGGTTTTATTAGGGCTAAAAGTGTAGTTGCATAGTTAACATTGAATTGCTAAATAAAGATGGTATTTATCATGCTTTATCATCATTAAATGGAGTAATGATCTTACCATTAAATGGTTTAAGGGCTGGCTTTTAATGATGACATGTATTGTAACCTTTTAGCATTCATTTGATTAAAGATGAAAGAGGTGAATTTGATGGATCATCTTCCATCTTTCATCACTAAAACTGAAATTGACATGCCATTTAGGTTATTGTTCTTATCATATAGCCATCTTAAAAAAAATGAGAAGAGTCTCATTTAATGGCATCTTTATGTTTGATTAAAGAATGAACTGATGCATTGGATGCTCTCCACTTCTTCTTTCTTTTTATGCACAACCAAAATTGACAAGGTGTAAGAGGGGTGTTCATGCATTTTTTTGGACTCTCCCTCCCTTCTTGTATGTGTTAGCTGAAATTTGCATGAGAGGGGTCTCATCTTTGGCTTCTTTCTTCTAAGAAAAATCTCTTCCAAATATTTCTTCTCCTTTCCCACCAAAGGATCTTGTTAACCAAGTTGTTTAAGAGAACAAGTGGTAGATCGGATTAGTTGATGATACAACAACAAAAAGATGAAACATTGACAAAGGAAAGGATTCAAAAGCAAGGCTAAAGAAGGAGAGGATAGCACAATGCGGAGTTAAAGCTGTAGCAAAAGGATTCGGTAATATAATCTCCATCTTGTTATTATAATAATTGTTTTCCATATTCTGTATCATATATGGCTTGGCATGTTGATTTGGTTATCTTGCTTTCGCTGTGTTTTGATTTCTAAATTTTTTTTAAATCTACCGTTTAACAAAATCTTGCATGTTTTATTTTCCGATCCAATAATTGATATCAGAGCAATTTTTATTATGCCTAATTTCAGTTCCCATATGTGATGCATGGGTTGGCAATTATTTTTTGTATGTTGCATATTTTTATTTGATAGAAATATATATGGTGTATGTTTTTCTCTGTTGGTTGTCGATAGAATATATTTACCATGTAAGATTTCTTCAATTGGTTTGTAACAAGGAGGGTGGTCTATCATCACCATGTTTCCTACTTGGCTTAATTTTTCTATTTATTTTTATTTTGTAATGTACAAATTGATGTAACGATGAAGATGAAGCAGCCATGGATTGAAGAAATGAAGAGGTAATGGTTTTGATGTATCCTTTTGTGTATTGGCATAGTTTAGGTTTTGCGAAAACCAAAATGCTAGTTTTTTGTTTCAATAAATCAAGTTTCGGTTTTTATGTAAAAACAAGTGCTGGAATTATATGAATCAAGTATTGGTTTTGGTAAAAAATATTCTGGTTTTTTGTTTTAATGGAACAATTTTCGTTTTTAACAAAAGCAAGTACTAGAATTTTTTGTTAAGAAAAAGTTTCGGATTTGTGAAAATCTAATGTTGGAGTTTTTGTTTTCAAAGTGACAATTCGGTTTTATAAAATGCCATTGCACTTTTTTATTGAATAGGCCAGGTCATTTAAGTGAAGAGTTCGAAGCAAAAGATCCAAATCTAAGAAGATTATTTTGGGCCTAAAAGCCTTTTATTTTTTTATGTTCTAGGATGGACAATCAAAAGTGGCTTATTAGTTCATGAGATGAATGGATGCAAATAATATGTGATATTATGTGATTGTCTGTCATTTAGAAAATTTCCAACCTTAGGCTTTGCCATGCATTCATATATAATGAAATAATATAGGATGGATAATAAATTGCATCTAGACAAGATGGTATTTATTAAAACTTAAAGCCCAAAAAGATTGAGTGGGAGATGATTCTCATGTGAGAGTCCACGGTCTCCATATGACGGCCCATTGCATGTAGTGAAGTCTTACTACCTATCGGAGTACATGGATCCTAGATCTTGCATGGTTTGGGTCTCCTAAAAGATAAATCAACTTATTGGTAGCAAATGTGACCTCCCAACGAGGCATGATTTGCAAGTACCTTTAGTGGATGAATCAAATGGTTATACACTCAATATAGTTTATCAAATAACCTGCCCACTGTAGCACTGTTGATAAATGTATGGACTAAATTATGATGCTTGTCAAAAAGTTAGGCATGAAGATGCTTGGTAGCCTTTCAAGTGGGAGGGTCCTAGTTTTTCTTTTAATAGATAAGATGGCCCACCGTCACTTAGTCTATTACAGGTAAGAAAAACAACTGTCGTATAAAGATTTAGTTGCTTTTAAGTTTTGTTAAATTTATCATCATGCATACATGCATCATGATTATACACAAAGTTCCAATATTGTTGACTAGTTTACTTACTCTTTAATAATTTATATTTTCAGACATAATCGCCACATAATGAAATCCACTTACTTTGCTCTTGACAAATAACAAATTGGAAAACAGAGAGAATTTTAATGAATGGAGACGTAACCTAGACATTGTTCTTCAATAAGAACAGATTTCATGGGTATTAACGGAAAATGAGCCTACACCTCTGGTGAAAATTCAACTCTTGAGCAAGTTCAACAATATGAATGATGGCAAAATGCTGATAAGAACACTAAATGTTATATTCTGGCTTCTATTAGCAGAATGCTGCAAAAGCAAATTGCATGCATGAAAACTGCAAGTGTAATGGTCCATCACCTATATGAGATGTTTGGTGTGAGAACTAGGTCTACTAGGGTGAAAGCTATCCAATCATTTCATAATCTTAGACAAAAGCCTGGTGAACTGGTGCGAGATTACATGCTTAAGGCAATCTCTGCGGTTATAGAGGCTGAGATGCTTGGGGCAGATATGGATGCAGAAACGTAAATGATTATGATCATCAATAGCTTAAACTCTTCTTTTCAGCAATTTAAGTTGGATTTTGAGCTTAACATCAAGGATTATACCTTGAGTGAGTTGGTAAATACCCTCCAGAATACGGAAGAGAAGAAGAAAGGTCCAGTGATAAATACCCTCCAAGTCAAAAGGAAAGGGCAAGCAGAAGAAGAAAGGTCCAGTGAAAAAAAGGCCCAGCCCATGAAAAAGAAGGCCAAAGGGGACACCAAGGGAAAATGTTTCCATTGTGGTGAGATGGGCCGTTAGAAAAGAAACTGTACGGTCTACCTTGAGTCCCTCAAAAGCAAACAAGGTATAGGTTTCCTAAGTTTGTTAGGAACTAAAAATGTGGTACAATCATCTGATTCTTGGATATTAGATTCCAGAGCCACTAACCATGTTTGTAATTCTTTGGAGGGGTTCCAACAAAGGAAAAGACTATTTAAAAGCCAGTTTCAAGTCAAGATAGCAAATGGATCCCATGTTTCGATAGAATTAGTGGGAGTTATTATCGTAGATTTTCTTAGTGGTTATAGGTTATATTTAAAAGATGTTTACTACATTCCAATGATTATAAGGAACGTGATTTCTATTTTTTGTTTAATAAAGTTTGGTTATTCCTTATATTTTGAAAGTGTTGTTTCAATATATGAGGATAAGGATTTTATTTGTAATGCAACAATTAAACAGGGATTGTTCTTTATAGAACCTATGAAAGGCTCACTAAATACCATAGAATTATTAAAACCAAGACATTTCAATGACTCTAGCATTAATTCAAAGCATCTGTGTCATTTAAGAATGGGTCATATCCATCAGAAAGGATTTGATAGGTTAGTAAAGGATGGAATCCTTATGGGCTTGGTTAATGATCCATTACCTACCTATGAATCTCGTATTGATGGGAAAATGACTAAGGCCTGATTTCCTTTTAAAGGAAACAGATTTGAATTTATATTGGACCTGGTACATACATGTGTGTGTGGGACCATGAACGTACGAGCTAGAGGAGGTTATGAATACTTCATAACCATTCTAGATGATTACTCAAGACATGGTTATTTGTATTTGATGTATAAAAAGAGAGAATCCTTTGAAAATTTCAAAGAATTCAAATCCAAAGCTGAGGGACAACTGGGCAAGCCATTAAAACAACTTCGATCGGATTGAGGTGGAAAGTATTTATTTGATGAGTTCCGACAATTTCTAATTGACAATGGAATTGTTTCCAACTTGTCAGCTCCTCGAACACCTTAACAAAATGTTGTAGCTAAGAGGAGGAATAAGACTCTATTGGAAATGATAAGATCGATAATGTCCTATGCTAGCCTTCTAGAACCGTTCTGGGGATATGCCATACAAATGACAACATATCTTCTCAACTTTGCTCGATCCAAATTAGTGCCTAAAACACCTAAAAGGTTTTGTTAAACCAGGTGATGAGCATAAGGTATACAAGTTGCAAAGGTCCCTTTATGGACTTAAGCAAGTGTCTAGGTCTTGGAACATTAGGTTTCATATGTCTATCAAAACCTATGGATTCATACAAAACCTAGATGAGCCTTATG
>JAOSBN010000179.1:24500477-24557835 GCA_027563595.1 Erythroxylum suave
AGAGTAAATAAGCCACTAAATGTGTTCTTTGAATCAAAAAGTTAAATGATTTTAAATTGCATCATAAGTATTGCATTCGTTGCTTCTTGAATGAAATGAGTAATTGTTATATGTTTGCTACATGTTTTGATTATGAGTTGGGTTGTTAATTTATGAAAAGACTTTGAAAATGATTCTTTTTGGAAAAGATACATGGTTATGAAATTATGTTTTCAAGAATGGATTTTCAAGATGAATATAGCAAGCATATAAAAATGCAAGTTTTCAAGAGAATGTGTCATTTTGGGCAACAAGTTTACAAGATTTTGAAATATGTGCGTTATGTGGGTTTGTGGTAGTCCCTTAAGAATCGTCATGTGCACGTTGACCCAAGTATAGGCTTCTCCCGCCTGCCCGTTAATGGCACAGAGCTCCTTCAAGGACTCCCTCAAGTTTACGACTACATAGGACCATTATATGGAAATGTGTAGTGCGTCATGTTTTGGACTTACCTAAACCATTCTGATGTGCTTATGTGCTTTTGAAATGTTAGTAAGTTTGATGCATGCATGATTTATAAGTTCTTATGAATTGTTTGATTGAGTGAGGATTTTGAAAAATAAGTGTTTGGTGAATTTTCGTGCGAAATAATTATGGTTTTCAAAATGTATAATGACAATGAGTTTTGAAAAGGTTTTTGCTTGTTTCTCAATTATAAATTGTTACCCACGAGCTTTAAGCTCACCCCCATTTTCCTCCTCCCATTCAGGTGATGAGTAAGAGATTGAGTAAGTCAAGAGTCAAGGCATCACTCCGGTCTGCATGTTTTGTTTTGATTGTTTTGAAGTTAGATCATGTAAACCAATGCTTTAGTAGCATTTTGAGTGATTTTAGTTTTTATAAACTTTGTATTTTGAATTATGATGCAAGGGGGCTCGAAATGCCCACTAAAGCGTTGTAAAACTTTTATTTATTTTGGAAGATAAATGAAATGTATGTATGTTTTTTCTCATGATTTTTCTTTAAGGCATTCGCATGGCATTTTCAAGCATCTATAGAGATAAAATTTGTATCCTGACTTCAGGGGAAGATCCGTATTAATCTAGGTTGATTTGGACAAATTTGTCTTCTTGGAAGTGGTAGTTTATCCTCTTAGCTTTCTAACGGTATATAGTATGAAATTTTTGGACCCTTGGATTGGAAGTTAGGGTCTTTAGAAAGGGGAATGCGTTGGTGTGTAAAGACGCAAAGAATCGTCTATGATGACATTATCGAAACACAGACGTAAGGAAATACAGACGTAAAGAAAACACAGACGCAAGGAAATACAGACGTAAAGAAAACATAGACGTAAGGAAAGCACAGATGCAAGGAATCGTCTATGATGACGTCACCAAAACACAGACACAAAGAAACACAGGCGCAAGAAAATGCAGACGCAAGGAAAACACAGACGCAAGGAATCGTCTGTGATGACGTCACCAAAACACAGATGCAAGAAAATATAGACGCAAGGAGAACACAGACGCAAGGAAAGACAGACGCAAGGAAAATACAGACGTAAGAAATCGTCTATGATGACATCACCAAAACACAGACGCAAGGAGAACACAGACGCAAGAAAAACACAGACTCAAGGAAAGATAGACGCAAGGAAAAGACAGACGTAAGGAAAACACAGACACAAGGAAAAGACAGACGCAAGGAAAACATAGACGCAAAACACAAATGAAGCGCAAGATATAGACGAAGTGCAAAACACAGATGAAGCGTAAGAAATCATAGACGAAGTTGAAAACACAGACGATACAAAGAAGAAGTTACGCCTGTATGTCGGACAGTTACTTAGTTGGAATTAGTTACAGAACTCAACTAAATAACGGTTTTCAACAAGAAGGGGTTATCAAGGATCAAGAAGTAGTTAGAGACTTGGGCTATAAATACTAGTCATGGGACAAAATGTTTTGAAGGGGGGTCAAATTGAAATTCCATCTTGAGTTTTTCCACAAATGTATCTGGAAATAGGTAAAGTAAGTTCTTTTGAGGATTGGTTGGTGTGAGCATGCCACCTTTATGGGATGCGCGTCCAGATGTCACTTAGGACGTCGGGCATATGACTCGCAAGGGAGGGGTCCCAACAATTATGAACAATGATCACTAGAGAGAGTAGAAGAGACACCCATTTACATTATTTAGTGTAACATATGACTTTCCATAGAACATGAAGGGGAAAATTGTTATAAACTTCATGTAATGAACTCATATCATGTTTGGCCAATATTGGGGTGACATGCTTAGCTAATGAATGACATCTGTTCACATAGAGTAATAGACAACTAAGGAAATGGTTTATGAGAAAAAAGCTAGACAAGGCACTTTTTAACCAATAATAGATGACTAAGTTCTTAACAAGTTTGGCCAATTTCAATGAATCTTTATAGGTCTTTTATTATCTCTTATCTTAATAATTTCACCATTGAAATTTATATATTGATAAAGTTCATTTAGTTGGACACTTCGTAAATTATGTATTAGATTATGATTAGTATAACTCCCATTAGCTCTAGTATCGATTAAGATGTTATCAGGAATATAATTTTGACTAGCAAAATATTCTCCTTTAATTTTATAATTGGAACTTATCTTTCTATCAGCTCTTTCAAAGTATTAGGATATCATTTACTAGTTAAAACACCTATTTTAGAATAAGATGATCTAGGTAATAATTTATAATGAGAACTTAGTTAAGGTTTTTGTTGTAAATCTAATGAAAAATCATCCTCAAGGTCTTATATATTTTCAATATAATGAGGCTATAGTCTTCCAACATCATAAAATAATTTTGGGAAGTAAATAATATCCTTGTACGTAAAACATTCCATATGACGAGTATTTGATAAGGCATAAGATATCATGTATAAAATAGAATACGGTCTATTTCCATCTTAATTAAATATTTTCTTTTAAAGTCTTTGATTAAAGAGAATTTTATATCAAAATCTTTATCTTGTATATTATAAGGCATCTTAGGATAAATATTAAACAAAAGTTTTTAATATCGAAGATTGCGTCTCAAATTTCCCATGCAATCCTCTTTTCTATTATGGATTCAATCATCTAGTATTGCTAAATTTGTACGACTATCTATTGCTTCTCTAAAAGTAGATATAATTATCATTTGTATGGATCTGATATGCATCCAACCTATTTTATCCGTAGTTTCTTTGGGAATATGATCAATTTTTCAGAAAATATCTCTTTTAGATAGTAGAGAAATCATTGCTTTATTATAATTTTAAATAATATCTAGGGTTTTTTCTTTAAGATTAATACCGTAGAACATATGGTGTTTTTTGGATTTTAATCCTATCTTTTTTGAGAAATGTCATATAAACTCACTGTAAGAATTTATAGAAAATATAGTATTATGGATCTTTTAAAGCATTTTTCTATCAACAAGAACTTCTTGACTATCCATGTTTTTCAAATTTTTCCACTATATTATCTATTATTTGCTATCTATTTGAGCTTTAGAAGATTTTCCTATTTCACTTTTTATTTTAGAATATGAGGTTTCTTTGTATTTATTATTATAAAAATACTTTCTGTAGAAGAGCATTCCTCAAAAGTATTAATTCTAATAAAATCTTCATTTTCTATCATTTAATTTATTTCATCATTTGTTTTGATTTTATTTTTATTAAATCTTTTAAGACATTCATTAGCATAGTGTCCTTTTTCTTTATAATAATAACACTAACATTCAGTAATATTTTTATGTCTTCTGATCATATGTTTTGTGGGTTTATATCCTTCCTTTTCCTTATAATATTTTGCTTTATGCTTTTTAAAATATCTTTTCTTAAAATATTTCTTTCTTTTATATTTCTTTTTATATTATTATAATAATAAGGACCATCACATCCTTTCATAGTAGACATTTTAAAATCATAACAACATAAAGAAGATTATTTCTTTGTTCCTTTACTTTCCTTAATAATATAGCATCATCACACCATTCACTTAATTTATCTTTTAAAAAAGAGGTTCTTGTTCCTCAAGTATCTACAAGTCCAGGATTGTAGATTATAAGTTGCCTCTAATATCCTTCCCCGAGGATAAGGGATCTTAAGAGTAAAATATTTTTAAATAAAGTTGTTTATTGTCTACTTCATTATAAATATGGTAATAATAATCTAAGAAAGTACAAATATAAGCATTTTCCTATATTAGTTTTTTTTAAGAATATTTCCTTTTCTAACAAATTCTAGTCTAAAAGTTTTAGTTACTTAAGTTATTAAACTTGCTACATTATTATCTAGAATAAATATAAAGTTTTTTTAAATTTTCATCTAAATTTTTCTTGAATTTTAGGAAACTATTGAATAAATTTTTTTGTAACATTTTTTTTCATAATCCATTTTATTAATAGCAACAACTACTTGTAAAGTAGTTTCCCATTTATCTATTACTTCTTCTATATTTGGATGCAATCTATATTTAAATATTCCAAAAGGATTTATAACTTCCGTTCTTATTTTATCTATAGGAGTAAACGATTGTTATCTTTAGTTATCATATGAGTTCCACTATATCCTAAATTAGGTTTATTAAAACTTTGTGAAGGATACCTAAGAGGTGGATTTCTAGAAGTACTAGGTGTATCACGAAAATTAGGATTTCAGTTAACTTCTTGTTTAACTAAATCGGGTTTTATGTGTGCTAAAGTTTCTAAGTTTAAATTTTCTATTTGCTCATTTAACTCTTCAATTTTTGAATCAGAAGTTGATATTACATTTTTCATTTTATATATAAATTGGGAGGTATTTTCATTTTTAAAATTAGATCTTTTCCATGGGACTTTTATTGGGATTATTTTCTATTTCTAATTAATTCAGTTTTTCGTAATCATATCTTGCATGTCCATGATTTGTTTTTTATACATATAGAAGAATATTATTTTCATAATATTCTATTGTTTTTTAAATTTCCGCCAAATTAGTTTCTATTTTTAATCGTTCAGGTTTTAATTTTAAGCATTTATTTCGTAATGTTTAGTTATTTCTAAATGAGTTTCCATCTGTAGTTTTTAAAAACTCTGATATGTTCTTTCTCATTGGTTAATCATTGCTTTTATGCCTTTTTTTTAATGACAATTTGCAAATAAAATATAATTATATATGTTTGTATGATGATGTAATTCAATTTAGGCCTCTTGTATATGAGCATCAATTTTATTTATTTCAGAAAGTAAATGATTACAATAAAGACAGTTCCATATTTAGCAGCATAAGTCATAACATTTCTAATAAGTTTATCTAGGTGTAGTCTATGATGCTCGAAAAAGCTAAGATGTATCATTTTATGTTTTTAGTATATTGATGGTTTTATATCTGATTTTCAGGAATTATTGCTTTAAAACCTAATAAAGTATTTAATGGAAAAAATCTGCAAGTTCTCAACTATGAATAAATATTCTTTTGCTCTCTTATACGTCACTACTTGTAGTCTATCAAATATCAAATTTCTGGAATCTGCTGATCTTTACAAGTCTTACACTAAATAGACTCTGATATATAAAAAAGACCTTTTCAAATGCTTTTAGAGAAAAATCAAATATTTGAATTTTCACCTTATCTAATTGAACAGATAAAGAAAAGTAAGATTGTGTGTACTACTCTACCAAAACCGTCGTTACCATTTGATGATGATGAATCAAACAACCATGAGAGGAAATGTTGATTACGATCCTCCAGGGACGTTTACTATCTAGCCATGACCCTGCTAGATTCCTACAGCATTAGAAAGCCAAAAATCGTGAAGAATTTGATTCCTTAACAATAATAATGTCTCTCTCTTTAGCTTCCAACCATGCAACTGCAGAAAACTAGTCGTCCACGTCTGCTAATGTTCATGTTTATGTGATGTTCTTGTTATATATGTTCATAGGAACGAACCAACGGACAAATAGAGAGAATTTTGGCTATCATTCTTCTTAAGGAAATAAGGTGAGAGATGAGCCAAGACGGTCTTGAAAGTTTGAGAAATATAAGAAACTCTGAATCTTAGGTAATGCATTGTTGCTATATTCGATTTTGGAGTTGCCTCCTATGCCCAATTACCTAGTGAGATTGAGAATTAAGCGATATAAACCATTAAAGAGATTCATTATGAAAGAAAGACGTGCAGAAGAAGGAAGCAGAAATATTGCACTTAGTTTAATCAGAGTGATAACCAGGATCATGTACCTCCTTGGGATAATCAACGGTCTCCTTAATGTTTGAAACAAACAGCTTAGAAGAGTCCTCAACTAATGTTGATGGTCATGGATCATCACGCTTCATGATCAAGAGTTAGTCACTTGTAAATAATATTGCAGCTTAGAAGGGTAATTCACATGTCAAATCACTCCTACTACCCTAATTAGGTACCTCTAAGAATAATTCTGTCTGGCAACCTCCAGAACTGCCAAATATTTCAGGTGGGTGATAAGTTCTTATTTCTTACTTGAAACTTCAGGTGGGTGATAGCAACTTAATTTTGATATCTCTGTAATTTAAATGAAATGAAGCAATACAAAATTCATTAGTCGGCATTGAAATGACGGTTGTAGAGGTCATGGAAATTAACGGAAACTGGATGTTTGTTGCAGGGTGGCAGTTGATTTAGTGGGAGATGGGCAGTGGATGATGCAACTTTGAAAGGACTAAGACTGAAATGTTGAGTGTGTTGCACCCGTCCAAGGTAATGGATATTTTCTCTAAGCACCGAGGAAATAGGAAGCAGGCCTATCCAACATGAAACTGTATCTAATTCACAAAAATCTCATGTCCGGGACAAACAAAGCCGAAAATGGGTCACTTTTTCAGCGCTTTTTATTTCTGTAGCATGTCAATCACCAACAAAGACAAAACACAGGTCGATGGCTATAAACCAGAGGCTAACATGAACATTTTGACATCAAATAAATTCCGTATCCATCAAGGAGGCTGAAGGAGCCAAGAGTCAATCGGAAAGGAAAAAAAGTTGCCAAAAGAAACCAGAACCGCTCAAAGTTGAAGCATCCCATTATAACCTTTGAGCGGAAAAGTAAAAGGCCACAAGGAAATGTAGAACGAATAAAACGAAGAAATTCTGCTTTGGATTTACTAATACAAAGTGATGGATTCATCAGAATAAAAGCAAACGTTGCATACATATCAAACCAACTTACATTTTTGTTACAGCAGATAAACAAAGGCCGCATAATTGAGTCAAAACACTTTATTGTACAAGTGTTTTTCAAGGCTGGAATGAAAATTTAACTATAAGAAACATTTGCAGCATATCACAATCATCCATGGACCCCTAGTTTATGATCACAGGAGGATTCTAACGACGTTATAAATGAACTCCTGCTACACAGCTATTTGCTCTTCATAACAAAGAATTGTCTATGAAATCTAGAATGTCAATGTTTTTACACCCACATAGTAGTAACTGGATCAACAGCAAAAACAAAACTAAATGGCAAGCTATACCTGAGTATTATCTACGAGCTTATAGGGGCCAATTATACTTTCACCACGGCATCCAACACTTCTCCAGACGTCAATAGATTCACAAACTCCATGAACGATATTCAGTTTCTGTTTGCTTCAAATTTAAGCAGTCAACAAAATTTCACCTGATGGAATAAACCTCGGGCAATCTTTCGGCATAGGTATGAGGAAGTCTATTATTTAAATAAATAGTTCTAGGGCCTCAAGGATATTGATATGTACAGAACAAGTTGATCATCCAGCAGTAGATGGAGTAACAGTAGTCCCTTGGAAGTCGACCATCCTAAGGTGACAAGAATGAACAATCAGACAACTGCAGAGGCTGTACGTCGAAGATCTGCTACCACATTGTTCAGCTTATCACCATGTAGCCTGCCCTTGAAACTTGCATATCTTCCTGGTTTTGGCAGAAATAGCGAGGCTAGCATTTGCTCTAAAGTCTGCACAGAATATTTTGCATATTTGCTAGGGTTTCCATCTTGCTCAACTAAAGGCCCATAATTCTGCATATAGCTTCGATACACTGGGACCACTGCCTGCATTATCTGCTGGCATGTCTTCTCCCTGAGGTCTCTCTCAGGCATAACCAAGCACGATTGCTTCTTGAACATCTCATCAAAAGCTTCATTGAAAGTTTTCAGTCTTTTCTTGACAAGATCACGAGCAGTAGCACGTCCACCAGAAAACAGAATTAGACCTTCTCGGCTTAAGTGGCCTGGAAGTTTTCCCCAACTGTCCCTCAAGAAGATTGTTGCATAATAGTCCTTGTATTGCTCATGCTCTCTCAACCACGAATCCCCTAAGAGGTCACCAAGTTTTGTTCCCTTCAAGTGTTTGAACAAATGATAGTGATTGTTCATGGCAAAAAGGTTGGATATGATGGGATCTTCATAAGCCTTTGTCCATGTCTCCACATTAAGTTCGATTGCTTTGATTATGTTCACAACCTCATTAACAAGTAGCCTCTCCTGAAATTTCTCATGCTTCCAACTACGATGTATTACCAGAGCCTGGGTCAAAATAGGTTTATAATCATCTCCAAGCAGCTTGTTGCAGTAATCAGTGATGAAGCTCACTAATCTCGGTACCCCAGCATCTGCAGGTGGCGGGATCTGCCTTTGTAACTCCACCTGGAGCAGAAGTTCCCAAAAAATCTCAGCTGCTCCATCAATAACCCTCTTAATGAGATCCCTCGTCAAGTTTTGGATCTCTACGCAGGCCGCTCCACCAAAAAGCCTGTTAAAATCCAGTCTCAATTTGTTGAGAGAAGCAAATATATCCAACAATTTCAAAAGCTTGATGGGATCCTTTTTACTTTCGGTGACAGTTTTCCCAAACTGAAGAAATGCAAGAATGCCTGCCTGTGCGGTTATTTTGGCAAAGCATCCCATCCAGACATCCAATCCAATCCTCTCAAAAACATCATTACAGAGCTTGAACTCCGCTTCAAACAGATGCTTCACTGCAAACTCCAAATGCTTTCCCCACTGAGCTATATACCCCTCTATACTTTGCACATCATTGAATTCTGCTATTGAGATCTCCAGGTAATCTAAATCAAGAGCCTGCAAACTAGCTCTAACATTCGAACTGCGAACTTCAACATAAATTGATATGCACTTTTCAAGTCTATTATTAGCAATCAACCTGCCAAGAATCGCTTGCAACTTCTGAATCACAGTCACAGGTAATGGAGATGGGGAAATAACAGCCTGTTCACCGAGCGATCCAGGTGATGACATTGAAAGCGGCACACTATGCTCTGTCAACAGCCGGAGAAACTCAGCCTCCAATTTATCCAACGCAGCATTCAAAAGCCCACCATCAAGTTGAGCGCCTTTATCATCAGCTCCTGAATCCCTAAGGCTCTGCAATGACTTCTTTAATTTTGAGAGGTATCGCTCATCAGCCACTGCATTATCCTCCAAATACTCAACAATATCCTCCAACCACTGAATTGCCAATCCACAATTATCGCCCAGAAACTTGAGTGCCTCTTCAAGGCGCTTTAGAACAGATAAATACCCGGGAAGATCATTCCTAGGATCAGACAATAATGACTTTTCTAGCCCATGAACTGCATCAAACACCTTAAGCACGGCTGCAGCAGGACCGACTGCACGGTTAATGTGGCCGCCAACGGCGACAAGGGCATCCTTGTCAGCGCGTATGGGGCGTACGGCGGCTTCCAGAGAAGGCAATCTCTGGTTAATCTCATCCAACCTAGGGCCTGTTTTGTTAAGAGCGAGCCCTAGTGCTTTTGACTTATCTAAGCTTAACTTCAACGACTTCTTCGCAGCTATCAAATTATGAATCCTATTATCACAATTAGTGTTCCTAATCACTGATTCTGCCATCAGAAATCCGAAAAGATCTCTAATCAAAGTACAGTTCCCAACAGATTCAAGCTTGAAACTTCAAATATCACTAAATTGAACTTGACAAATGGAACAATAGTCCTAAGTTTAAAAGCCACAGAAAGAACCAATGTTCCTTATTCCTTGGATATATCGAAGAAGATCGTAGTATCAACCTGGGCTCAAGTAAGAAGGAACCTTCATTCTTAAATTCCAAACAAAACTTGACAAAACCTAAGCTCCCAACAACCCACCCACAAGGAAACTCACAACTTGCAGTTAACCGGATAGAAGAAACCACCGTTGATGGGTATGATTGAGAACAAATATAAAGAAGCGGAAAATAGAATGAAAAAGAACTCAGTTGTGAGGATTTTTAAAGGTGGAGTTTTGGAGTGAGTTGACCCGGCGAGTTGTGGTGCAGAAAAAGATTAGAAGAAAAATGATGGAATCTGAAATTTGAGAGAGAAACCCTAAAAATGATATTTTTGTGTAATGCCGAAGTACTTTGACAGTCTTAAGGTAAAGTTTAGCTGTAATCTCCCTGTCCATCAATAAGTCTCAAACTTGCACCTTTCTTTTTAAGTTATTAAAATTCTCCTATAAGAAGTTGAGGTTTAACAAGGAAAGGACAAAAAAAACATAAGAGGTTGCTTAGAAGAAACAAGGTTGAACAAAAATATAAAAAGGTTTGATATACAAGCAGTACGCTACGCGAAAGGCTCGGTCATCACCTACCCATGCCATGCCAAGCCATAATAAAAATAACCATCTTTCCCATTTATGTATGAAAAATATTGTTATCACTCCTTTTCACTTCAAACCATTTTTCTATTAAGATATCTTTTTATTTAATGGCCTTGTTAGCTGATTCTATCAGCTGATTTGACCAGCGGATTATATTAACTGTTTGTTAGAAATATTTGATAAAATTAGCTGTTTATGTATAATATGATTTATAAGAACATGGATTAAAAAAAGGATATGAATATTATATATCTTAGTATTTTGTTGAATATTCTTATAGAAATTTAGATTTTAGATATTTAATTCTACAAAAATTAAGTTTATAACTCTAACAAAAAAACATAGAAAATATTCTTATAGAAATTTAGATTTTACATTAATTCTATAAAAATTAAGTTTATAACTTTAATAAAAAACATAGAAAATATAATAATAATAATAACAATAACAACAACAACAACAACGACGACGACGACGATGACGACAACAACAACAATAATAATAATGGTGATGATGATGATGATATATCCAAACATAAAATATAATTGTAATTAGGCATAAATTGACCTGCAAAAATTAATTAATGTATAACTTTACTTATTTAGGAGGGTCTAATTAATTTTTTACTCCCACATATCTATCTAAAGATGAAAATGCTACATAAAACGCTGCTCAATAGCAGCTTGTCTAAATTCAGCGTTTTGTTATAAATCAGCTAACTATTTAGCTTCTTACCAAACAAAACTTTCAGCTGTTTGAAATAGTCAAACAGCTGAAAGACATGATTAGCTGATTCGTTGATCACCTAATGTAGCCAATATCTATACGAATAACTTATATAGGATTTTATCTAGTGAATTTTCACCATAAAAATTTTCTAAGTTATAATAAATAAGAAGTATAATTTATTGAAAATTAGTTTCAATTAATTTTGTTAAAAGAGTCACAATAATTAAAAATAGTTTTCAATTAAATTTGAAAATTGTTTTCAAATCAAATTAAATTTATATTTGGAATGGAAATTTAATTTATTTAGGAATCAATAAGTTTAATCTAATTTAGTTATCGAATAAGTTGCAAATATTATTTTAGGTTACGAAGATCAATATCTAGAATCAAATAAAACTTGATATTTTAGGTGTATAATTTGATTATAAGTACATAAATTGCATGCTTTATTTATATGTTTGATATATATATTGGATGCATACTAAATTGTATGTTTTATATGTATGATATTTTAGATGCAATTTTGTATCTGATGAGACAAATAAAATTTATTTTTTGGGTAAAATATTAAGTACACATTGAGAATGTGATTATTATCTTTTATTATTTAAATATAAAACCAAAGTTTTATTTATTATAAGGCTTGTCGAATGACTCAAAGTCCTTTTAACTTGAACATGTTTTATCTTAAATTAGTGAGTCCTAATTGACTAAATTTGTGTAAGTTGGATGAGTGACTCGTGATTATATAAATTTAGAGACAAGGCTAAGAATAAAATATAAGATATATTTTGGTAAGAGTTGCTATCTAACGGATCTAAGAGTTAGATGAGATGTGATTGATAAGGATTTTATTAACCTAATTTAAGTTTAGTTGGTTTGTTAAGTGACTCAAGGTCAATTAAATTTAAATGAGATTCTAACCCATTAAAGAGATTAGAGTAATTTTTCTTAATATTAGCAAGGGCTATTATTTCAAATAAAATAGTGGGAGTAACCAAATATATTAATAAAATCCTAATCTTAGTTAGAAGTTATGGCATATAATCAATTATTTGCTTTTCATATATATATATATATATATATGAAAAGCAAATAATTGATTATATGCCATGACTATATATATATATATATATATATATAAACTAGCAATTACCTTTGTTTAGTATTGATATGTGCTTAAATGTTGATTCATTTGATCTACTACACTTAGTGATTAATGCCTTAAAAATGCTTAGGATACACATTTTAGCTCATATGTGATTTAGGTACATTTCAGAAGCGAAAGGGCTAAAGTGAGTCAAAAGCACTACATTTGTATCATTTTATGAAGATTCACAATCCTTTGTCTTCATGGAGCAAGAAGAAGAGGACTAAAAGAAAGAGAATACAATCAAATGCCCAGAAAGATGAGAGATATGTTGGAAATGCAAAGAAGAAGAAGATTAAAGCAAGAAGAAGATAAGAAAATGAAAAGATATGAAGAATGAACTATTAAAATGTCTTATGGCCATGCTAGAAAAGTTGCATAGCCGTGAGTGTGTATGTCATGGATGTGCAATAAGATGCATGGGCGTGAGTTATTCCTCACGCCCATACGAGATAGTGATTTCCACAAACCGAAGATGATGCAAGGTGACTAGCTGCTTCTCACGGTGCTTCTTATAATGCCCACACATTCTCATTCTAGCTAGCCCCCATGCATTCTTCTCACGGTGACAGTCAGCCCATGCATGGTTCTTGATTATTCTTGCCGTCTCATGGTGATGCCATGCCATGCTTCTTTGTCACAAGCCATCCATGAATGTTTCTAGCTCCCATGTGATGCACAACCACATATCAAGCTTCTCATGGATATTAGAAACTTCTCACAACCGTGAGAAGCTAGTCACGGGTGTGACATGTTAAGTCACACCCGTGAGATGCTCTCAAACTTGTGAGAAGTAACTCACAGGTGTGAGAAGGGCCAGGTGTCCTATAATTTGCCAGGTGTCCCTTGGTTAAACCTAGTTTTATTCTATAAAGGGAAATGTTAAATGATGGCAGAAAAAAGGATATTGATGACATAACCTAGCTGATAATGTTTTCTTTCATTTTCTCTTTGGTTTTTCTTCATTCTTCAACAGTAACAGTGACAATGGAGAGGGTGGCTAATGGTGAGGGCTTGAAGATGAAGATGGAAGACTAACTTCATGATGCCGTTCAACGGGGATATTGAAGCCAAGTCATAGTTAAGCTATTGCATCCTATTAACATTGTAATCTCTTTTTGGTTTGTTGTGTTGTTTGTGCTGATTGGATTAGGTTTTGGATAGATGATTCGAATACATTATTTTGATTGTTCTATTTCGAGCCTATTGCTATATTGTTGAATGTAATATGTAATTGTTACATTTAATGTTTTTTAGTAGCATCTAATGATCTCGTATCGTTAAGAATAACATAACTTTGGTTAGATAATCCAAACTTTTAAGTTTATTGCCTATATTCATCATTTTCCACTTTGTAATGCTACTGCCAAATCGAATCTAGAGATTGTATCCTAGGTTAATCGATAGTTAGATTTAATCAATGATCGTATCTTAATCAAACACAACCTAAGGGAAAACTGAGAGTAGCAGAGTGTATTGTTAGTATCATATCAATAATCCGAAGAGACTTGTAAAGATGTTAGGATGATGGAATATGCTTGATCGTGTTTAGGCCGAGATTTACCCCGAAACCAGACCTTACTCTTATTCAACGCTTTAATCATTTTTTATTGTTTGCTTTAATTTTTTTTGATAGTTTACTTTTATTTTATTTTTTAAACTGCTAAAAACCTAAAACCCCCCTCCCCCGCCCTTTTATATTTTCCTTGCATCAATTAATTTCGTTACAAAAATTAATCGAATATTCCCTATGAATTCGATCTTGACTCAGCATAACTACAAAGTTTAGTGTGTAGAGTTAGGTAAATTTTACAGTGCATTTGACATGCGCTGTCAAATTTTAGTACCATTGCTAGGGAGTATGGAAGTTTAATTTTCATTTTTGATTTTAATTGGTGTTTTGTGTATACATTTGTCTATAATTGTTTCTTTTTACTATTTGTAACTTTTTAAATGATCATTAGTGTTAGTGTATTGTAGTGACCAGATCTCCTCATAGAGAACTTGAACAATTTGATTCGGAGATCGAGAGAACATTATGAAGATTGCATAGGGAAGCAAGAACAACTTTAGTAGAAGAATCAAAACCTAAATCTGAAGACACGATGGCAAAATCGAGAAGAGTTGGCTATGCCTAATTTAACTCAAAGACCATTATGCTTAACATTTTCAAATTTTTCTGAACATGTTACCTTTGAGTTAAAGTCTAGACTAATACATTTATTGCCTAAATTTCATGGTCCTGCAGGTAGAATGCAGTGAAGGAGTGGTTATTTGATATACCCGCTAGAAGTGTAAATACATGGCTAGAGATGAAGGGACTATTCTTGGAGAAATATTTTCCAGCCTCAAAGACAACAAATATTTGGAAGGAGATTTGCGGCATTAAGCAACACGAAGAGTCTCTTTATGGGTACTGGGAGCGGTTTAAGAAGTTATGTGCCAGTTGTCCTCTCCACAACATACCAAAGCAACTTCTTATGCAATATTTCTGTAAAGGACTGCGACTGATGGAGAGGAGTTTGGTTGATGCGGTGAGTGGTGGGGCACTTTGCGAGAAGATTCCCATTGAAGCCAGGGTCCTACTTGAGTGGATGGTCACTCACACACAACAGTTTAGCACTCACAATGATGTTCGATGCATAAACGAGGTAAGTACTTCATCTATTGAACATCGTCTAGATGAACTAACATTTTTTGTGTTTTTTGTGAGGCAGATTGCAGTTGGACAAACACAAGTGAAAGTGTGTAGAATATGTGCAAACACGAACTGTCTAACTGATGAGTACCTGACGTTACAAAAGGGGAGTATGGAGTATGTAAGTGCTACAAAAGGGAATTTCTCGAATCACTACAATCCATACTTATAGATATATAACCTAGGCTGGAGAGATCACCCCAACTTAAGTTATAGAGGGAACAAACAACAAAATTACTTCCAGAATTGGTCGTAAGGAGCACAGGGATTTCAATCAAGGAAATAAGGAGCACAGGGAGCCTCTTTTTCCAGTTCAGGTAATTCTCTGGAAGAATTGATTAAGACTTTAACTACTAATAGTCTCCAATTTCAACAGAGCATACAACAATAGCTTCAATAAGGCATACAACATATTCAGTAGGAGACAAAAACGAGCGTACAAAATTTGGAAAATTAAATGAGATAGATGGAAGTGAGGCTTAATCATCTCGAATCACAAAGTGGAGAAAAGTTTCTATCCTAAACTAAGGTAAACCCGAAGAATTTCAGTGTCATAACCTTAAGGAGCAGAAAGGAGATTGAGGGTCCTAAGAGAACTCCTCCGAGGAATTGGAAGCATGAGCCAACATTAATGTTGAAATAGGAGAGGAGTTAATGGAAGTGGCAGTCACTCTGGAATCATTGGAAAACTCTCCAAAAAGGTATGATTGGCTTCTATAAAACTATCTGAATCTCACCAGAAGTTGTTACCTTATGATATGCAGACACCATAATTGGAGTTGAAGCCACTCCCTACACAGCTCAAGTATGCTTATTTGGGAGATAAGTAGACTCTTCTAGTTATCATTTCGATAGAGTTAACTTTGAATCAAGAGGAGAGGCTAGTCAGAATGTTACAAGAACATAAGAAGGCAAATTGGTGGACTATAGCAAATATCCAAGGGATAAGCACATTTATTTGCAGGCACCACATTTTGCTGTAGGAGGATGCAAAAGCCATAAGGCAAGCTCAGGGTAGGTTGAATCCTCCAACGATGGAAGTTATGAAGAAGGAGGTGTTGAAGCTTCTTGATGTTGGGGTGATTTACCCGATTTTTGACAATACGTAGGTAACTCCTATTCAAGTGGTTCCAAAGAAGCCCGGCATCATCGTTGTGACAAATCAGAAAGGTGAGTTGGTTCCCACCCAAGTGCAAACCTAGTGGCAAGTATGTATTGATTATAGGAATTTGAATTTTGTAACTCATAAAGACCAGTTTTCCCTTCTTTTTATTGATCAGAAGATTGAGAGATTGGCTGGTGATATGTGTCTAATAGTTGATATATTTAATCATTTACACTTAATGATTGATGATACAAAAATGCTTAAGATACTCACTTTAATTCATATATGATTTTAGGTACAATTCAGAAGCAAAGAAATTAAAATGAGTTGAAAGCACTACATTTAGGCCATTTTTTTAAGATTAATTTTCACTTGTCTTCACGGAGCAAGAAGAAGAAAATTAAAAGACAAGAAGAAGAAAAAAATCAAAATACAAAGAAGAAGAATTAAAAGTGCTAGCTGGAACAATAAAGAAACAATAAGAGAGCAAAATACATGTAGCAATTGGGAGTTGAAGGACAAAACGACAGTAAAGCATGAAGAAAACGCAGACACAGAAGAAAGAAATGACAACCGATGATAGGTTGGAGTAGGTCAAAACACAGTCCATGCCACCTGAAACACAGATCATGTGTTTTACTAAATGTAAGCAACATCTGCGTTTCATGCAAACATTATGCATGAAACATAGACGTTTGGCCAAGATAGGGGGCAAGGGTTTTTTGCTTAAATAGTAGCGTGATCCAAGCTTGTTAAATCATCACATCAAGAACAGTAGCAAGAGAGAAGAGAAGAGAGAGCTTGAGGTAGAAGAAGAGTGAATAGTAGGGTGGTCCAAATAAGTTTATTTGTCAAATCAATGAATAGGAAAAGAGAATAGAGTGGCATGAAATAGAACAGTATCGAGAAGGGAGGTGCAGTGAAGAGTAGAAAGGGTTTTTGGCTAGGTTAATTGAGTGGGTTGATTTTTTTTGGAGAGACATGGAAGGCTAAGCTCCCGACACTGGTTCGGAGGTGACATCGACAACGGCGACCCGAGTTAAGTGTATTTCTTTATTTTTGCTGTTTCTTTCACTCATAGAAATTGATTATATTATCTTGAATGGATTGATTAGGTATTTGAATGATGATGATTTTAATGCTCTATTAAATCGTTTTTCATGAAAACCCATTGCTAGGATTGAATGCAATACGTAATCATTATATTCCTGATTCATGTGTAGCAACTAATGGCTCTGATTCATTAAAGATAACATAACATAGGTTAAATAATTTGAGCTTGTGTGATTATTAACTAGATTGGTCTATTTTTCTAATTCATAAGGCCGTTGTTTAGATAAACTTAGAGAGTTTATTCTAGGTTTCCTGATAGCTAGAGTTAATTAACGAGCACTTTACTAAGTTTTTAAAGCCCTTTTTGTTGCCTTCCATGTTGCTTTTCATTTAAAAGTCCATTTTATGTTTTTTTTAAACTCTTCCCATCTTCCTCTTTGCGACTCTCTTCTCTCCTCCTTCACCATTTTTGTTTTCTTCAATCTCTACCACCTCAACTTTAAAGATCACACTTTCCTTCATTTGCTACTAGCATATTTGCTATCTTCTTCCTCATTGCCACAAGAAAACTTATCCTTACCTCCTTTAAGAAGATGATGAATGTGTGATGCTTGGGAGCTATAAGGCTATTGTTGTTTTTAAAGAACTTGAAGTGAAACCAAGTAAGTTATGCTTTAAATGTTATGGGTATTGTTAAATTGAAACTAGAATGTTGAGAAATGTGGATTGATGACTTGATTTTGTGAGTTGAATGTGTGTGATGCGGATGGCGATTTTTTTTTCTGTACTGAACAAGATTCAGTATTTTGGGAATATCTTTTTCTATAGTTATCCAAATGGACTGATTCTTGATTTGGAGTAAACTAGAGACATATTACTACAAATTATATGAAGAAATTAAATTATGAATCGGATTCTAAGAATTTCAATTTCTGGGTGGAATTTGAGTATAGGGTACTATCTCAGAATAAAAGCAGTCCGAAAATATTTGGAGTATAACTTTCACATTACTGAACCAAATTGAGTGATTTTGGTGTTAATAGAAACATAATACATAGAGGAACACTTTTCTAGAATAGAGTATGACCAAATTACATCATTTTCACCTTCTGATTGAACGTGAACAACAGATCAAAAATGTGTCTTGGAAAAAAAATCTGAAGTGATTCAATGAGAAATGGATTATGAATTTAATGGTTTTTAGCGAGACATAAATCAAAGTATAAATTATACTTAGATGAGTTTTGATATGACAATGATTTTGTGATGAAATTGATGGTAAGATACTCAGGATTGTCATAAACATGCTTAGTACATAATTCATTTCATTCATGTGCATTGTTAAACACTTATGATTGTACAATTTGTGATGGATGTGTATGTTGTTTGTTATAGAGGAGAAACTGGAATGTCAACCTCTAGACATTGCCGGAACTTCCAGGCATTAGCTTCGGGAGCAACTTGTGAGTAACCTAGACGGTCTCACTTAATTGCTTGTTTGCTTAAATTCTATTATAAATGAATGAATGAATGTGTTTTGATTATTGATTCCAGACAATGAAGGTCCGATAACTGTGATTTTGGAATAGGATATTGAAGTACTGCTTGAATGTGAATGTGACGAACTATGTGCTTCATCATATGAATGATTGTGATAAATGCATTCCATACATATGTGCACAATCAGATAATAGCAATTGTGACCAGAGTAGCTACCGATCAGAGCTTAAAGCTCAAAGCGTGAAAAGAGCCTCAAGCTCAGATAGTGATTAAGAGCCTGAGGCTCACTATATAAAATAAGCCCTATATCCTCATCAGATAAGGGACAGTTAGCAATGAGTCTGGTATCTAAAATGGATACGAGACAGTTCAGACACTCGGTCACAATATCATAACAATTGGAAAGGAGTCTCACGAACATTCCATATGTATTTTGTTAAGTATGGTTGATTGATTGAAATGCATAATTGCCTATGCTTAAGTGAAAATGTGATACATGATCAATTATGAGAAAATGTGATTATTTGTTATGTGAAATGATGTGTTGCATGAATTGAGTTAACCAACGATGATGGTTACCTCTTTAAGAAAGCATCACTCCACCTTGGCCAAGGATTTTCTGAACCAATACTAATTGAAAACAATGAAATATTCTCCCTAATTACTTTAGGGTGATGAATCATGTATTGATTACTTAACTACTTCCATATAATTCATGCTACATTCAATGAGTACTAACTAAGCTATCCTTAACTAGAACAAGTCATAAGTATTATCAAAATATAACAATCCCTATACAAGATAACTTTAGAAATCTCAAGTTTTATGATCACTTATACAATCATCACAATGAGATTTTCATAAACATATAGGAAATATTCTAAATGTAGGGTCACTTTAATGAATTTGTTCTCTAATAAGCATTCACACATTTGTTTAAGTATCTTCATATTTTAGTATATGAGATCAACTACTTCTTTTATAAAGAAAAACATAACGTGTGCTAGTCTTTTTATGTTTTATTAATGTTCATTCTTACTAGATCAATGACTAGGGACAATTTAAGGATAATATATAAATGCAATCTGAATCTCATAATTATAATCTCATTATAATTTTATTTTCAATATATAATTATCCCATGAGCTTTATCATCTACATCTAAATATGTACAAGATAAAGAATGCCTTTAAATTATTTTTCACTAAACTACAACCAATTGATTGGTTTTAGGGTATAAACTAACAATCTTCCACTTGCACTAAGTCAATCATTTAATTATTTTATACCTTATTATTATACGACGATCATGCTATTACTAGGACAGTGACCTAATGAAAGAATTCTACAAGATTCTTTATAGTGAGCAATTGTTTAAATATTATAAAATTCATCTTAATCATCATCGTAATAAGCATAAATACATATTTAGATCTTTAGTGAGACCTTAGCTCCTTATGTATGCCTAAAGGCTCTACTATTCTATAGTACATTACTATCTTGAACAATGCAAAGACTATATCAAGTTCATTAAAGAACTTATTGATCTAATTAATCATTTCCACAAAATAAAAAATGTATTATAACTTAATCATTGCTACATTGGAACCTTTCCAATCTTAAAATAATATTATTCTAAGTAAAATAGACTTTAATTTTGATTTACTTCTAAAGTTAATATCTATATAATCTTGAACTCAAATATCAACTCATACATAGAATAATGAATATCTTTAATACTTCACAAGTAACAAATATCTCAAATACTAAATATCTCTAGTACATTATCCATGTAGTTGGACTTCGAATAGGTAAACAACTTCCAATATATCTCTACAGATCTAATTCCTAGAACTAAGTTGTTACTTTTCATATCCAATAAGAATTGTTTTTGGACAATTATATATTTAATAATTGAAAATTAGAATTTTTGTTCTCTATAAGCAACATGTCTCTATATACTCTTCAGTAATTAGAATTTTTGTTCTTTATAAACAATATGCCTCTACATACTCTCACTAAAGAGAACAATTATACTCCCACTAAACTTTTTGTAGACCTGATAAATTCACAACCATCTCCAAAATAAACTATTTGAACTCATCATGAAAGTAAATTTTTTAACGTCTCATATCTTTTTAACTATACATAAAATGTATCAATAAAGGCACTTGTTCCTACTGGGTGAATTTTCATGAGATTTAAACTTTTTAAATTGCTTCTTACTCCCAGTACTTTTCTTGAGAACCATTCTCCTATTAGTTTACATTGAAACAATCAATCTGTTCAATAGGTCTTTAAAGTTATATCTAAACTTTTGTACATCTTATAACCTTTTGTTGTTTAATTTATTTCTAAACTTAGTAAACAATATATGCTTTACTAAGCATCACATCCTTAAATCATTAACTTTGACTCTTTCAAAGTATTATCATTCCATATATAATATGAAATCTTGCTAATTGATCTCATTGGAATGATTGAAGGTAAGTCATTATACTAGACATTATTATAAAATAAATAAATATTGCATTGTACAATAGCTCATACTATATATTCCTCCTTATATAAAACCATACTCTTATGAATTTAGTTGTAGAGATATTCTTTAGTAAATCTCATTATAGACAACCAAAAATTTAGAACTCACCACATCAATCTCATCAAAGTGCTGCAACTTTCTCAATGCTTAATTTTACTTATATTTAAACAATCTGAAATTTACAAAAATCTTAGATCAATCTTCATTTAATATATGTGATTATATCATATCAAGTCATTAGTAACACTAATGAAATATAAGAATTATCCTTTTATGAATTATTATTCCATCTAATACATCACATGTATAAATATAAAATTTTAATAATATCATCATCCTTTCACCTAAGGTTAATTTGGTTATTCTTCAACTTAACTAGTTTCACAAGTTCCTTATGATTCATAATAAAAAAGATACATATATTTTTGTGTGTAACTTTATAATTTTTATTATGTTGATTTAACTTACATAGCATGAAGGGATCGTCTTGATTATCTAGTTTTACATTCTTGTCACTTATATTAAGCATAAGTCTCCTTTGATCTAACACATACAAATTATTTGCATAAACTTAGATCAACTACTTTTACTTAAAAATCTATTTCTTATCATGCCTTAAACATTATAATAATGTTAAATCCAAATTAAGTATCAAATACTCTCAAACATGAATAAGAAACATATATAATCTCTACCATATTTCATACAGGCAAGAAAAGTCATGTAATCATTTCTTCTAATAATTATTGTTACCATTCTATAACAAATCCTTTAATTGATGTCTATGTTTACGCTTTAGTAGGCTAAATTAATTGAAACAATTTCATCATAGTACTATACCTTTCAACTCTACTTCATACAACCTTTTACATCTTGCTATCATGATGTTGACATACATCTTACATATTGCCATCAAAGTTTATAATGCATTTTTCAACTCAAAATGTCAATACAATTTGTCAACTATATGTTTTTTATATATCTCTAACTCTTTATCACCAAATCCTCAACAAGGATTAATAGCAAAATTGCATAATGAACATATAACTTTTCTATCTAACATAACTTATGTCCAAGAAATTCGGTTTATTAACTCTTAGTATCAACTATGATGAACAATATAAATTCTACTTAGAACAAAAGTATAAATGTAAGAAAAGCAAGTAATTGATTATGTGTCATGACTAACAAAAGAGATTGGGGCTTTAATTGTGTACTAGTTTACTCCTACTATTTTATTTGAAATAATATCCTTCATTACTATTCAAAAAGATTACTCTAAGTTTTCTAGTGGGCTAGGATTCCCTTCAAATTTAGTTGATCTTGGGTTTGCTCAACAAACCAACAACACTTAAATTAGGTAGATAACAACTTTATTAATCACATTTCATATAACTCTTAAATTTGTTAGATGATAACTCTTGCTAAAATATATCTTATATGTTATTCCTAACTCTACCTCTAAATTTATGTGATCACGAATTGCTCATCTAAATCACACAAATTTAGTTAAGTAAGACCCACTATCATAAGACTAAACATATTTTGGTTAAAGTGGAATTGAAGTTGCTCAATAAGCCTAACAATAAACATAACTTTGATTTATTCTTAAAACAATAAAGGGCAACAATCCATTCTCAACGTGTACTTAACATTTTAATGAAGGATTCAATTTTATTCATCTCATCAAATAGAAAATTGAATTTATCATGTTAAATTGTATGTTTTATATATATTATATCAAACATGTAACTTACGCACTCATAATTAAATTCTATGCATAAAATATCAAACTTCATTTGATTCTAGTTATTAATCTTCACAATCTAAAATATGATCTCCATCTCTTTGAAAAAATTAAATTAGATTAAAAACAATCGATTCCTTAATGAACTAAATTCTTATTCCAAAAAAAAATTTAATTTGCTTTGAAAACATTTTTTAAATTCAATTGGAAATCATTTCCAATTATCTTGACTCCTTTAATAAATTTTAATTGAAAAAAATTCAATAAATTATGCTTCTTATGTATTATAATTTTAAAAACTCTTTTACAAAATTTTGTAAGTAATACATTCTAATACGATTAGAAAACTATTTATAGTCTAATTAGAAATTGCTTTTCCATAATTAGGAAAATGTTTTCTAATAATAAAAGAAACCTATTTTCAAAATCAAATAAAACACTTTAAATTTAGTTAAGAAAGTCTTTTATATTATTTGTTTAGAGATTATTTTCTTAATTAATTTGAAAATCTTTCTTTAATAAGCTAAATCTGTATTTCAAAAATATTAAAGAAAACTCAATTTTCTTAATTAATAAATGGAAAATTTTTCAAATTTTAATAAAAATAATTTTTCTAATAAATCAAGAAATCTATTATCGATAAATAAAGAAATAGTTTTTAAATAAATAGAAATAATAATTCTTTAACAAATAAAATCACAATAGTAATTTATCTCAATCAAATTGAAGTAAATAAACTGTAATTAATAAACACCTTTTTAATTACTTAAGAAAACACTTTCTTTAATTTTAAGGAGTCTAATTAATTAATTTTAATCTAATTGAAATATAATTAAAATTAATTTTAGAAATATCTTTTCTAAAATTTAAGTAAGAATCTACTTAATTATTAACCTTAATCATACTAAGAAAAATAATTACTTTAACATTAAAATTAAGATCTCACCTTAATTAATATAATCTTATAATATTAATTATCTAACATAATCTAATTATGAAAGATAACTCTTTTAAACATTTACTGTATTCTAATTATTGAATTGATAATTAATTTAGTTTAATGTTAACCTACTTAATCTTGATGAAGTCAATTAAATTAAAATGAAAGGTTTAAAACCTATAATAATTAAAATAAAATGAGGGAGGATTGTCTGACGCGTGAAAATTTTCAATAAGGCTTGTGCACAATCAATATATGTTCGCAAACGATGTGTCAACACACACACACTATATTTTTTCCAGCTAGGGTTTTTTGCGTTTTCACTCTACTTGCACCCATTTATATCTCCAACCATCGCAGCCTTGGTTCTCTAATGTGTTATTTTTGTCACTAAGGTTCTCCCTTTCCTTTGTTGATTGACTTCTTCCTCTTGTGGACAAGTTATTGCCTCTCACTAGTGGTAATTTCCACTAATTTTTAGGCAACTATTGCTCTTGGATCAATGACAAGAAAACCACTATCTCCTTCGCATACAATAGAGAAGTATCTTCAACTTGGGACAATTTATTGCCCTTTCCAGTCACCACTAGCAAGTATCCCCATCGTTGGGGGAAAAATCATCTTTGTGTGGTGATGAAATGAGGCTTCTCAGCCTTATCCATCAAATTATTCGCACAATAATGTAAAACATAAAAAAATACATAAAATCCAGAATATGCACAAGTTTTGTCACAAAAGTTTCCAGAAACGAATAATTTTCGTATTTCAATAAACAAGAAAATAACGTTAGCTTTTTGATGCAAGTCAAATAGGTATTAGCCCAATTTGGATTGATTGGATAGGGAGCTCAATGATGTCGAGCTAGTAGCTATGATCAGAAGAAGAAGAAGAAGAAGAAGAAAGAGAAATAGAAAGAATTGGAGAGACAGAGGAGAATCATATTCTGCTATTCATTGTTGTCCTTTTTAGACTCTACCACTTAGACTATAACAATACCATCCCGAACTTTCCGGATTGTGTAATAAAAATCATCATTAATCTAACCCTTACACGTGTCCTTACTAACTACCATAACTAGCTTATTCTCTTGTACTATTACTATACCCACTAATATCTTCTTTCAAGCCTTTTGATTCTTCTTCTTTGCTGCCGCAACTTCGATATCTTGAATTGTTGCCTGCAACAATGCCTCCTTCTGTAGATCGTCCTTATCTTTAAGGGCAAAGTCAGGAAATCGTAATTTGAAGTCATCAACCAACTCCCAGGTAGCGCCAACAGGAGAGAAACCTTTCCAGTGCACTAACCATTGTGCCACAGCCTTCCTCTTTCGTTGAACCACGTGCTTATCTAGTATAGCCACTAGTTTTGGAGCCAAAAAATCAGATGAGGCAGGTAGAACAGACCCCAAGAGGTGCTTACCCCACTACTTCTTCAATTGAGACACATGGAAAACAGGGTGCACATCAGCAGACAAAGGCAATCGAAGTCGATAAGCCACTGATCCCACTTTCTCTTTAATCACAAAAGGGCCATAGTATCCAGGGGATAATTTGTGATTGTCTCTGGTTGCTACTATCTTTTGTCGATAAGGTTGTAGTTTTAAGTACACAACATCACCCACTTTCAAATTTTCTCTATGTGCGCTTCTTATCTATAAATTGTTTCATACGATGTTGTGCGCGTTGGAGATGAAACTTCATGTTCTTAAGCATCTCTTCCTTATTAGTAAGGAATTGGTCTACATCAGCCACTATAGAATCCTTAGGAAAGTATGGAATGTGTAGTGGAGGAGGAACCGCATAGAGAGCTTCGAACGAGGTGGTTTGTATCATCGTGTGATAGTTTGTATTTGGCAAGAGATAACCATTCGTTCGACTTCTTAGGATTGTCGCCAGTCACATATTGGAGATAAGTAGCTAAGCACCTATTTACTACCTCCATTTGTCCATTAGTTTGAGGGTGGTAGGAGATAGAGTAGTGCAATTCCACCCCTTGTAGTGAGAATAATTCCTTTCAAAACTGGCTTAGAAACACAGACCTCCTGTGGATGGTAATGGTAGCAGGCATTCATGCAACTTAAAGACATTGTCGAGGAACAACTTAGCAGTTTAATGAGCAGTGTAGGGTGAGATAGACTCATGAAGTAAGAGTACTTAATTAACCTGTCAACTACCACAAAGATAACATCTTTTCCTTGAGATTTTGGTAGGCCTTTGAGAAAATCCATACTGATGTTAGAGAATATGGTTTGAGGAACTGGGTAGGGGCTGTAGAAGACCAGGATAGGCCACTGGTTCAGCCTTGTTGCATTGGCATACTGCACACTCCCACACATATTGCCTGACGGCCCTTTGTAACCTTTCTAATAGAATAAACTACTGACTTTTCAAAGAGTCACAGTCATACCTGAGTGACCGCCCACTGCAGTGTCATGGAAGTAGGATATAAGTTGTTTCTGTAAAGTAGGAACATTGCCCACCACAAGTCTACCCTTCCGTGTTAAAAACCCATTTGTCTAACAAAATTTAGGATGAGAGGTAGGATCGGTAGTAAGTTCAAATATAAGCTTCTAAATTCTAGGATCAGATTGCCAGCTGTCGTGTACAAACTGTAGAGCATTGATATAATAGGTAGAAACAGCTAATTGATTAAATTCTACAATGTGCATTCTAGAGAGAGAATCTATTGTGACATTATCCTTTCCTTGTTTGTAAATGATTTCATAGTCTAGCTCCAATAGCTTTGCAACCTAGGTATGTTGATTGCTTGTCGTAGCCCATTGATCCAATAGATACTTCAAGCTATGATGGTTTGTTTTAATCTTGAAATGTCTGTCCTGCAAATAATGCTTCCAAAGTTGCTATGACTTGTAAAATAGCCATCATTTCACGTTTGTAGGCTGATAAGGCTTGATGTTGAGGTGACAATGCTTTGCTAATATAGGCTACTGGGTGACCTTGTTGAGTGAGTACAACACCAATCCCCAAGCCACTAGCATCAGCTTCGATAGTGAATTCTTTGGACAAATTAGGTAGAGCAAGCATAGGGGCAATGACCATCGCGTGTTTGAGCTTGTTAAATGCTACTGGAGTCCATAGAAATGCAACCTTCTATAAGAGGGCAGTAAGTGGTTTGTTGTTACTGTCGTAATTCTTTACAAAGCGTCTATAGTAGCCTGTGAGTCCAAGGAAGCCTCGGAGTTGTCGGACAGTAGTGGGAATAGGCCAATTGAGAACAACCTCTATCTTTTTGGGGTCAGTGGAGACTCCATCACTGGAAATGAAATGTCCCAAGTACTCTACCTTGTCACCCCTGAACTCGCACTTGGAGTGTTTAGCAAATAACCTATTCCATCTCAAAATCTCCAGCACCATTTTTAAGTGTTGAACATGATCACTACAAGTACGACTATAGAACAAAATGTCATCAAAGAAAACCAAAACAAAATTTCTAAGATATGATTTAAAAACAGTGTTCATGAGGCTTTGGAAGGTAGCAGGGACATTAGTGAAGCCAAACGGCATAACTAAGAATTTGAAGTGCCTATGATGGGTTTTAAAAGCAGTTTTGTGGACATCCAATAGGGACATCCGAGTTTGATGGTATCCTAATCGAAGGTCTTTCTTAGAATAGATACCAAACCCGTATAATTCTTCTAACAGTTCATCTACCAACGGAATGAAAAATCTATCTTTTATGGTAATATTGTTTAGTGCCTTATAATTGACACAAAACCTCCAGGAGTTATCTCTTTTTTTAACCAAAACAACTGGTGAAGCAAAGGAGCTTGTGCTAGGTTGTATAATACTTGTTGGTAGCATTTCTTCTACCAATCCTTCCATGACATCTTTCTGAATTCTTGAGTAACTATATGGCCTTTTATTCATAGGTTACGAACCAGGAAGCAGGGGAATCTTGTGATTGTGCCCTCAAACAGGAGGGAGTCCTTTTGGAGCCTCAAACATGTCAGAGAATGCCTCCAAAACCTGTTGAATTCTAACATCAGTGGTGCTATCTGATGCAGATTGGTTGGCTTCCATGTAATTTAAGGTACCCCACTCTTGATTTTGCTCTTGCACCTTTAAGCTACATAATTGAAATTGGGATACTTTGGAAGGTTTTTGTAGAAGTTTGAACAGTTGGTCTCTATCAATACATTTTACTGGTGATGTGCTAATGCCATGTAGCCACACTTGTTGATCCTACCACATGAAGGCCATCCACAACTCCTTGTAGTGATAAACTTTGTTTCCCAAGGTAGAAAGTCGTTGTACACCAAGGACCATATCACTATTGCTGAGCTCCAAGATTAATACATCAGTTATAAAATAGACCCTTGTATTCTTCATTGAAAACCTTTGCGGACTGCCTTACAAGCCATGCATTCTCGATTGGCAGCCTCTACAGTCATAGACTTAACTAGAGTTAGAACACGCCATGGTCTCTTAGCAACACTAGAACTAAGAAAATTGTAAGTGCACCCCGAATCAATAAGCACTTGCAATGTCTTCAATCCTACAATACCCTTTACCTTCATTGTCTGATATCCTGTAGTGCCTAGGAGGGCAATTTAAAAAGATCTGGGGTATAGCATCCTCCGTTGCTATTTCTCCCAATTGGCCCACATCATGGAATTCGTCACTGGAATCATCATCCACATCTTCTGTGATAGTAATAGAGTAGATCTTTTTACTTTTGTATATGTACCCTGGAGTGAATTTTTCAGGGCACCAGAAACAAAGATTCTGAGCCCTTTGTGCATCTAAATCAAAACTTTTGAAATTCTTGCCAAGAGTAGTAGGTGTAGAGTTTTTGTTTGGAATATAGCTAGGTGGTTTAGGGGTGGAGGAATGGGCTGGAAAAAATGCTTTGGATGTAGCAGGAGGGTAGGTCTTAGTGTTGTAGGGTGGTTTGATTGGTTCCATCTCAGGTTCATTGTCTCTGGCAATTTCGTTGGCTAGGTTAAGGATTGAGGTTTCATAATCTTCAACAATTTCCTGGTTTCACCTTTTAGACCCGTGACAAAAATAGTAAGGGCTTATGCTTCACTCAAGTCTACAAGATTCCGATACATATCAAACTTAGCTATATAGGATTCCAAATCACCTATTTGAGTCAAATTTTTCAGAGCAGTTAATGGGTGTTGTCCCGCAAACCTCTTGCAAACCGTTGTGACATTCATCCCAAATGAGTTTATGTGGCCCTACTGTCTTTGTATAGGCTTGATGCTAATACAATGTTGGTTTTTTCATATGATAAGCTGCGTATTTGATTTTCTCAGTGTCACTGAGGGGTTACATATCAAAAAAATTGGTTAGCCTTATAGATCCAGTCCCTAGCATCAGACCCATTGAACGTGGGAACATATTTCTTTGGTTTCTTGAGTTTATCAAAATGGGTATTCATATATGGAGTTGTTTGAGAGGGTGGTTGATAAAAATTTGGGTTTGTAGGATAGCAGGTATGGCCTGTATGGTGGGAACTAGAAGGCGGTTGTGGTAGTTGGGTTGATCTCGGTGGTGTTGGAAGGAGAGATTCTGTAGTAGGAGTATGGAGGGTATGTGGGTGGGGTGGATCCTTTTGTGCCTGTGAAGGATTGTTATGAGTGGTCGGAGGTGTAGTAGGTTCACCACTATTATGGTTAGATGATTGAGAAAATTGCTGGGTAAGAGTGTTTTGAATTTCCACCATTAATTATATTAGCTCTGTGAGATAATTGACTTGTTTGGCTGTTGTTTCCTGCCAAGCGACTTTGTTCTGTTATAACTTTGAGGTGATAACAGCGAACCGTTCCTGGGGTCTCCTAGGAGAAGGAAGAAAAGGACTCATCCAACCTTTTTACGTCCCCAGAACGTGTTTCCACCATTGTCACAGGTATGGGAGGAGCGATTCTTCTTTTGATCATACCTACTAGCTAATTCTCTTGTACTATTATTATACCCACTATTATCTTCTTCCAAGCCTCTTGATTCTTCTTCTTTGTTGTCGCGACTTCGATATCTTAAATTGTTGCCTGCAACACTTTTCTAGTCAATTTCTAGAGTAAAGACAACGCTCGCATACGTTTGAATTTTTATAATCAAGAACAAAGCATATAAGGGTTTGCATCGTTAGCCAAGGAAAAACCTTAATTTGTATTCGACAAATTTACTTATTAATTAATGTTTTAATCCTTATTTTTTTATCAAATCTATAATAATCAAGCGAAAATTATGGAATTAAAAGTAAACTCTGGTACAATTGTTGAGAAATTAGAATGAGATGTGATCCCACATGCAGTGAAATAATTACAAAACATTTTTGTGTTGATTTTTCAATAGCTAAGATCACTTAAATTCTATAAAATAATTAACATATAAATCATAATAAAGTATAAATCTTAATTTGTACCTTATTCCGAAGCTTAATCATTTTCTTATCATTTCTCTCAGATTGTTTCTAATATCAATCTATCTTAACCACCATAATCGTACAAGTATCTAATTTTTAACGATATCCACAAAATACGTTGAGAGAACTCTACAATTGTTGTTGATAGAGTTAGGCAAGGTGTATTAGCTACCTTAGAGCCTAAACCTATTTATAGTAGATTTTGGACAATTTGATAATTTAATTAAAATTAAAATTTAATTTTAATTAAAATTTAATTAGAATTACAAATAATTTTAATTAAGTATCATTTACGCCCAAATAAGATTCATTATCTCATATTGATCTTTATTTATTAGATATCTCATATTTAATCATAAAGTTTTTCATATTTTACAATCAAATCTAGCTTGATTAAAATATCTTTTCTCTCTTTAATTTGCTCTTTGTGTGTGATCCATTAGGTTCTCAAATATGTTAGCAGTGAATATAAAATGTATCCTTAAATCATATTTTGAATTAGATAAATTAGACTCATTTAATTTATCTTTACTTCTTTATTTAAACAATTTATATCTATATATCAAGATTAGTGTCAAGTAACACATCATGACTATTTAAACATTTAGAATTATCAAAGTAATTTTGACTAACTTTTCTGTGTATGATTTTTTCATATAATTGAATTATTTCCTTATATAATATTCCAATTAGACATAAAGCATGCAATTACTTTCTACCCTATTTTGAGTCCAATTATGTTAGTTCTCTTCATTAGTTATTAATTCAATTAATGATATTTCTAAACTATTTTACAAAGTATCATTTCACTTTCGCCAAAGATTTCCTGAATTAATACTAATCGATAACGATGAAACATTCTCCTTAATTACTTTAGAGTGATGAATCATATATTGATCACTTGACTACCTCCATATAGTTCTTTAAATATTCTAAATGGATTTCTCATATAAATCAGTTTAGTAAACTTATTCTCTAACAAGCACCTACACATTTACATAAGTATCTTTATACTTTAGTCTATGCGATTGACTACTTTCTTTATAAGGAAAAACATAACTAGTCTTTTACATTTTATTAATTTTCAGTCTTAATACAATAATGACTAAGAATAATTTAGGACAACACATAAATGTAAAATTAATATCATAATTATAATCCCATTATAATTTTATTTGCAATATATAATTATTCTATAGACTTTATCACATTTATTTAAATATGTATAAGATAAATAATGTCTTTCAATTATTTTGTCACTAAATTAAAATTAAGCGATTAGCTGTAAAGCAAAAACCAAGTAAGGATGGCAAATTGGACTTGACCAAATTTCTTTTTTAATTATAACTGTAAAACAATGGCATTTTTGTTTTGTTTAAAACAATCAAGCCTCAAGCAGGGTTGGGCTTGGGCAATTAGAGACAGAGCCCGACCACCCAACCTAGGGCCAAGCCCAGACCCAATTTCCATACTAAAACTAACACTTCCAACTGCTATTTCCTGATCATTAAGAAATCACACGAACTGGCCGGTTTGACTGGTTTGACTGGATTAAGCACGAACCAAACTTATTTCTGGTTCAATTTTTGCTTTTAACCTTGGGAGAAAAAAATAGCCGGTTTACTATTAAAGTGGCCAGATACATAACCTCTAAACTGTGAACCAACCGGGCTTTGGTTTCTGGCTTCTCTCCTCTGGTTTTCTGCCTTTCACCTCCCTCCTCTGGTTTTCCGTCTTTCTCTGGTTATCCAGAGAGCTCAATATCCAATGCCAATCATGCTCTAACTCCAAAGACCAAATAAAACTCATCCACCAAACCCATGAAGAATCTCTCTTTCTTTTCGCTAAATACCCAAATGAGAAAGTATGAAGGAGAACACATGGATACCATGGAGCATAAGCTTTACTAGTCTCCATGAACTGACCAGCGCCTACAAGCTTGAAGGAGAGGACAAAATCTGGAAAGAAAACAAACAAAGAGATGGAACAACCATGAGAGAGAGAGACCGGGGGGGAGGGGGGGGTGTTGGGAGAAACAGTCTCTTTAGAATTTTAAAAAAAAAACAATGCCTTTAAAAAGTAAAAAGTAAAAACAGTATCTCGTTTTCTCTTCATTTATGGAAAAAAATTTACTCACTGTAATGGCTCAAATCAAGAGAACCCAAGTCGATGCTCTACATAAATTTTGGAAGCGTAACAGTGTTGAGTATTGACAAAAGCACAACTCATTAGATTCGAAATGGGACTAGCTAAATAGCAATTACCCTTTTGTGTGGATAATAAGACCTGATAATCTGATATGATAGTTGGTGATTTTGCAATATTGCAACCAGAGTTTAGTGAAGAAACAAGAGAGAAGAGAGGGGTTCATAGCTGGTTGCAAGAGGGGTTCATAGCTGGTTGCAAGAGGAAGTTCTAAACAATCGGAGGTTTTCTCACACACTACAAGTGGGGCACGTTTTTTTACAGGCCAACGAAAAATAAATAAATTTGATATAAATTAAAATCAAAATCTATGTAATAAAATATGAAAAATAAATTATGGGTAGAAATTTGCATTAATTGATATTAGTGTGGAATATAATTTTTTAGTTTTAAAAGTTTTCTTTTAAATTACTTATACATTTCAAAATACTGTCCATACGAATGATGATATTCTTGTAGTGTAAGAAAATTTTTTAATTAAGTTTTTGAAAAACTTATTTTCTTATATTTTGGATTAAAAAGTAACGAAGATGAATATGACATTTATATCAATCATATATTATTTATATATCGCTTTAATATACCTCTTAAATTTGAATTGAATTAAATTTGACTCAAACTAATAATATATTATAAATAGCTTAAGTTATTAATCTAAGTTTAATTTAATTATTTCATTTCATATTAAAAAGTTGAGTTGATCTATCAAGTTAATAATATTTGATTAATTTATACTGCATATATTTTATCATTATTCAATTTTGATTATTTTTATTATTTTAAATTTTATATTAAACTCTTTATTAGATTTGATTTATTATTAATTCTTTATATAAAAATAAATATTAATATATTTTTATTTTAATAAAATATTTTATTTTTATTTACTTTAATTTTTACTTCTTATTTATTATATATCAAATTTATAATAATTTACTACTCGTTAAACCTTAAAACTTTCCTTTTAACGGTTCAACTTCCTGCCCCGCTTTTAAAACCTTACCATTTCCGATGGTTTTGTGCATCTATTGTTATGAAAATATTCGTAACTTGGTTCAGCCTGTCGTGCTGGATCTCAAGGATGGATGCCTGGCATCGTTGCAAACTCAGGAATTAAATACATCTACTGGTATACCTAGGAATCGATTTTAAGCATGGGAAGCTTCCTCATCATCAGAGGTAAGATACAAATAACTCGATCCCTTTACCCACCCATCCTAGTGTAAATGGTAACTGGGGTGATGCACCAACCTCTTTCCGTAATTCGACTCAATCAAAACGCTGCCTCTGGTATACCGGGTACCTCAAATTTGGTGCTATCGGATGCTTGGAAAACTTCAGCACTTAGAGAATCAAATGCTTAGCCTTCGACGACTCCACTGAATTTTCCATCTTTAGTATTACAGATAATCAAAGTCCTGCACCAAAACAAGGGACAGGCAATCAAAAGATTATCTGGGGTCTAGTTACCTGCAAATTCAAATCATGGATGGGTAGCACCTGCTCTTATTCATGGGCAAGCACCTGGGAATTCCTTCCAAGTTGGGCACCTCCTAGTCAAGGGCAAAGACGATGAAGGAAAAATCGTAAGACCTTGGTCTTTTAACATGAATGAGAAACAAACTTACAGGCACAAGAAGTTTGCCTGTGAAAAGAGAATAAAAAAAGCAATAAGAGTTACAAAAAGACAATTAAAAATTTTGGATTTTAATCATTAAACTCCAAATAACCAACTATACAACAGCCTCGTCCTCGTCCTCACTTATCCCCAAAACAAACAATGCTTCACTCTTTCTTCATCTCAGCCACCACAAACTCAGTCACCACCACCACCACACCTAAAAGCCTTAAACCCCACCACCTGTCTCCCTCTCCCGACCCTTCTCACTTCGTTCAATTCCGTACAACTTACCGTGAAAACCTCCGCTATCTCAAGAGCATTGGAGTCATTGATGCCAACACTCATCGCAACAAACTGCCTTTGCCTGACGCTACCACCCAACTCCTCGCCACCGTTAACTTCTTCAAGTCCAAATGCTTCGCCGATAAGGACATCGCTAAGCTTGCCTCCCGTTGCCCACAGCTGTTTACAGTCGACCACTTCGACCCCACTGACGTTGAACCTGTGTTTCAGTTTTTGGCCGGTGATCTGCAGGCTTCACAGCAGGAATCTAAGGGTCTAGTATCATATTGCCCTGAACTTCTATTATCTGATGTCGAATACTTCCTTAAGCCAACACTTAACTATCTCAAGGAGCTAGGGGTTTCAAAGCTAAATGTTCCAAGCTGTTTAAACGCACATCTGTTGAACACTAGAGAGGAAAAACTACGTTCAAAGACCAGGTTCCTGGGAAGTATTGGGTTTTCCAGGGAGGAGACAGCTAGATTTTGTGCCAGATTGCCTGCAGTCTTTGGGTACGGTGTGGAGAGCAATTTAAGACCCAAGACGGAGTTCTTGAAGGAGGAAATGAAGAGGAGTTTGGAGGAGTTGAAAGAGTTCCCACAGTATTTTGGCTTCAGTTTGGAGAAGAAGATCATGCCCAGACACTTCTATTTGAAGAAGAGAAATGTTGAAGTCAAGTTGAACAGAATGTTGGTATGGAGTGATGAGAAGTTCTATGCAAAATGGAAGTGAATGATATGTAGGCTTTATTTATCAATTTGTATGGCAACTACCGTCTTATTCACTTGTCTAATTCTTCAGAATCCGGAATTGAATTTGATCAACCATACACTGAATTGAAGAATAAAGAACTACATTGATCAAGTTTGTCCAAATTCATCTGATATGGCATTCAACTATCAGCAGAAACCTAGGGACTTCAGCCACAGGCCTGGCTAGGAAAATGTTCCAGAAATAGTTAATCAACTCTGTATTCTATTACATGTTCTCTAACGCTGGAACTTTCCTTCAGTAAGTTCAAATGAAGTTTCAAGTTGTTCAATCTTCTTCTAAGGTCAGTTTCAAGCTGTTCATCACTTGGAGACCTGCAAACTGCAAAAATGTGAGGCATGAGTAATTCAGTAACTCAGCTAAAAATTATCTTTCACTTTCAGTGGGAGACTTGGGGGGAAACTATAGCAAAATTGAGAGGCATGAGTAATTCGGTAACTCGCTAAAAATTATCTTTACGTTCTGTGAGAGACTTAGGGGAAACTATCTTTCCGTAGCTTGTTCAAGAGATGTGATTATAGAGGAACATAACCAGAGTCTACAAATCGTCAAGATTCAAGATTGAAACATGCTGCTCACAGGTTTTCGTAATAGAAAGAAGGGGGAAGAGGTGTGAAGATAAGTGAAGACTACTTGTAAAGTAATAGTTGCTTTGCCACTACACGAACTTCCTTAACTGTTTTATGGCACAAAGGAAAAACCAAATCCCCAACTAATCATACAACAACAGAGTAGTTAATCACCCAGGATGTTGCAGATAATTAAGACAGAGCAGACTTTTGATATTGAACAAACAATAAAATTCTGTTTGGTTCCTACAAAATATTCCTTAAGTGCAGACAGACAAGCACTAACATAATCCCACAAGTGTTTGGACAAAACCATGATAAATATAATTAATACCTGGGACTCACAGAGTCAATCTTGTTTTGTCAACAGTTCGATGTCAGCTCCTACTTCAGCAATCTTGAATTCCTTAGAAGCCTTGGCTACTTTGGCGATGCTTTCAACATCAAAGTCTAATGCTATTTTTTTTACTAGACCATAAAGCATCTATAACAAGAAAATGCATGAAAATAAAAAAAATATTGGTTGAAGATAGTTGATCAAGTCTCTAATACAAATAAATAAAGAAGTAAATAAACATAAGACAGTTATTCCTATCATTTAGCTGTTCCTGACTTCCATATAGTTGACAAGGATATCCATGCAAAAGAGAAAAACAGTTCTTTTATACCAATCAATCTGAAGCAGGATGAGACTGTTCCACAGCCAATACTAAACTAAAAGGTATACGAGCTTGTGTAGACAGTGACAAGAAAGTACCAGCGATCCAATGGCAACAAGAGCCCGAAATTTTGAGTCAGGTTCTAGGTTTTCCTCTTCTGCAATCTGTGGAGAGAAAATTGCATTGCAATAGTTATAAGTTGCATTCATATTGTTCACTCCAAGAGTTCTAGTTGGGATCCATCAGTATACTGTAAACAAATGAAGAATAAGACATACCACAATAGCTGCTGAAAGAACTTGAGATTGACCTTCTTGGTCCTTCTGTTCAATTAACAGCACTGCATAGCTGTAAAGCGTGCCATGGGAGTGTTGACAGAAAATGAAGGGATGTTCAATCTTTATGTCTACAAGTATACACGAGTATTCATAGCAAACGACTTACTTGAGTATCATGGTTGAATATGATAACTGCAAATTCTTGTTTGGAGATGCATAGCAATTTGAATACGCATCAAGAATCTGAAATTAAGGTCAACGTCTTTAATTATTATCCAGGATGTCACTAAACAATAGAATACATGAAATATTTACACTATACCACAGAAAAAGTAAAACATAAAGTTGTACCCTCAAACTTGCAGGCATTTTTTTAAGATGTAAAAACCAGTTTAATATTAGCAAGAGGAATTAACATCCAGGATATGGTTACTATAGAGCATCAAAGCCCACTCTAAATCCGCGTAGAACAATGGGGGTTAACAACCACTGTGTCCCAAATTTCATTATCATTATCCAATGCTACTCATCTAAACTTCTATCCAAGAAATAATAAAGTTACCTCACTACGATGCTTTTGTAGCCAACTGTAGTAGCATGATTTCTTGAAGAGATTAGTAATAAAACGAATGCTGGTTAAAAGGTTTGGAGCAAGAGGAGGATTCTTTGTAACTCTCTTCACCATTTCCATCAGTAAATCTGGTAAAAGTTAGGTTCACAGTAAGGATCAACCTTTTAAAAGTAAAGAATCCCATGCACAGTACGGATCAAACTTTAAAAAGTAAAGAATCCCCACAAACTTGTTATAAACTGTTGGATGATCATGTGTCAGGACTAGTTACCAGCCTTTTCTTAAATCTGACACTCACTATGACCACGTTAACCATTATTGAATGTTCATCAATAAATATGCAATGGTGCATTCACAACATTGACAACAAACTTTAAGAACCATTACGGCAATCAATTTTCTCCAACTACAGTAAGTGACATTCGATGTACCATTTTCATCTTCAATATACTTGAGAAGTATGTGAGCCCCATCAGGGTGTAAGGTGACCATCCTCAGAGTGTCTATGACTGCAGATAAGAAAGAGAACAAAGCTGAGACAGCCAGTGGATCACATGGAATGGTGAAAACGCATTGCATATATTTTCATAAAATAATAAATGATATTGCATTTCCCACGCTGAAGAAGGTAAAAATGAGATAAATAGACACTTGAACTGAAGAAAAATGACCTGGGAATATCATCTCCAGTGGCCAAGACTGTAACATTTTCAGCAATAATGCAATGTCAACTTCTGCAAATTTACTTGTATGATAGTGCGATGTATCCTTCAAAATTTTAATAATTGCACTTATTCGGGACATCTCAAGCTCTAGTATAGATAACTTGTTATTGTCCTGCAAAGACACACAACAGATATTCAATAAACACAATGCAACAGAGTGAAAAACTTACTGATGATACTGGAAACCAACTACAGTTAAACACACTACCTGGTCAGACAGCAGACCATTGTTGAACTCGGTAATTTTTTTCAATATTCCGTCATACTGAGCCACATCAAAAACAAGCATTCCTTTCTGCAAAGGCAACAATAAGATGCTAATAATTCAAGACAAAAGAATTCACTTAATAAACTTTTACATTGATCCTATCAAGAGAACCAACAAGAAACTAATGACATGTTATTCTTGAATCAGAAGGAAGTTGAGATAACATGCTAATGAAAATCCAAGGAAACATGATCTTTCGTTTAACTGCCTAGTCTGCAAAATATTTTTTGAAATATCTAAACATTCATATTGTTGAAAATTTTTGCTGTTCCATAAAAATATTCCAAATATGAATAACAAGTCAATGATCACAAAAAGAAAACCTAAAAAAGGCCTTCTCAATAGAGAGACATGTTTTGATCAAGAACTGAAGCAGCTCAATTTTCAAGAAAGTCATATACCAACTAAGACATCCCAGAACTAACATTCATTCTTATATCTAACTGAAAATTAAATAAAATAAAATTATCATTTCACACTAAGGAAAATATCATCATGCCAAGCACATGCATCCACATGCCCTTTATTAATCTGATAGCCATGGAAAACTAGGGAACATTTTACATATCATAAGACTCAAGAATAAATTTGTCATAACATCAACTAACAAAAGAAGCTGATTAAACACATACCTTTGGAATATGTTTGAAAGTAGGTTTCGTCGGGAAAACTGCTCATTAATAAACAATAAAAAATCTTAAAGCCATTCATCACTAAAATGTTCAGTACAAGGAATGTTTCAAAGCGAACTTGAAATTGATTTGTCAGTTGGTTTAGACACATACTAGTCCTGTTTGAATGTTCTCCAGGCACATAGGCACTTGCTGAGAAGTTAAATAGAGAATAATCAGTACTAAAAAGAAATGGAGTGAGGATAAAAGTTATGATGAATGTTACTCCCAATTCATAGCAACACTAAAAGTTAAACTTACAGCCTGTGTATGGGTCTCGAAATGATGAATCAAGTGCAACGCCTTGTTGACCTGTGTTTTGGAGTATAAACTCCACAATTTGCTGCCGATAGGAAAGAGGAAGATTTTCCTTGAGAAGCCATTTGTCAGCAGTATCATATGGATTATCTGGAACATCCCATTCAATGTAATAAAAATTAACAAATGTACAACTTCCTAAAGCGACATTATGGATTATCGATCAAGGAACAAGAAAAAGTGTCTCATATCAGCTAAAAATTATTTGTTCACAACTACACTAACATAAAATAAAAGGTTCAATAGAATTGGATGACGATAATTAAAAGATATGCAGTAATAATATGATTATCAATGTCAAAAAAAAAAAAAAGAATGAGATACCTGATCGGTTGTAAGGCAACTTACGAATAGGTTCACCATCTCCAATATCAACATCAAATACTGAGCAATTGAGTAACAAGGATAAGAGATAAAAATGTCAACAAAACTCAAACGACTCAATATATACCTAGCATATGATAAAACTACAAGCTGATACCATAATCATATTCGGTTCCATTATGAACAGGACGCTTCACTCCATCATCTGGTCCATCAACAACTTCACCAATCTGGAAATGGAAAAGATTAGTTAAACATGAGTTAAGGGATGCGAGCAAAGGAAATTCTTACAATACTTACTTTATCCCACTTGTGTTCTCTCAAATTCCATGAATATGCTACACCATTGTCCCCTTCTCTCACAACTTTAGTCTGGCCATCACTAGTTCCTAATTACAAGATGAAAATGCCGTAAAGATTTTGCAACTAACTATTTCTGAGGGAAAGTCATCAGTAACAAAACAATGTTAGTTTCTAATACAAATTTCTTAATAAAAATTAGGACTTTGTATACTGATGCAACCACAGTGGTAGTACAGATTTAAAGTCCATTCACCAAAACTCAGAAGAAATCCAGCAGCTAAATATTCTTATTCCTATTTCAGGACAACCTTTCAGCTATTGAATTAAGCAAACTGTTTCGCAGAGAAAGATAAAACTGTAAACAAACCTGGAATTTGTAAAGCCTCAAGGCCTGGTAAATCTTCTAATTTCAGTCCTCCAACCCTCTTCCTAAAAGCAAGAATGCCCAAGATAGACACTCATTAATAGTGAATTGACAAAGTTAACCAAAATTTAGATTGATCTCTCTCTGTAAGTCCTAAAATAAACGAAGAGAAAACACATAAAATAACAATTTTAATGGATATTTATTAACCTTAAAACACTAAAATTAGGCAATTATTTAGAATACAGATATATTCATGTAGTTAAAAGGGGGTTTGTCAAGAACTATGGCAATTTGCACTTTATCAGAAACAAATCAGAAATTGACCAAGATAGCTGAATAAGGGATGTAGGAAACTATAGCTCATAATCACAAAATTAGGACATAAGGCAGACATTAAGCTGCTGAAATATCAAATTTCAGGGCTGGATTTCAGCTAAGAATACTGAAGTTTCGGCTTGGTATAGTTGGGGCTTTAGGATTTGACTGCTGAAAATTTAGGTTTAGAATTTCAGGGTTTATTATGGCTGAAATTTAGGTTTAAGATGGCTAAAATAGGTTGGGTTAGCTGAAATCTAGTGAGGAACACAGACAATGGACAGTCAAAAACTAGGAATCACTTCTAAGGTCTAAGAATTACCCTCAAAAAGAAACATCACACCTAGTTGAAAACTCAAGTTTGCAGAAAAATTTAAGATTCTTAGTCATTGAAGGGCTGAATATCCACATATTTATAGAGAAGTTTTTAGAACTCTTATTCTAGTAGAAAAAAGTTCCTAACAAATTTAAATCCTATTCTAAGAAAATTCTATGAGTCTTAAACAACAAGGATAACATATTTAAAATAGAATAACATATTTAACTTACAACTACTTCCTATCTAGTAAGGAATCTTCAGACAATCTAAATTTTTACCCTTATCTGTAATGTCAGCTCAATTCTCAATTCTCGTCCCACCAAATTAAAGCTTAGGGTTGACTAATTTTTTATTTCTTCCATAGACATTAAGTTCTTTTGCATCAATTCTCTCCTACTTGTCTGAAGTCGTCATCGACATAGAATATGATAAATACTGATTATACAAGTTTGGATTCAACTTCTTAAATTCAGATTCTAAAATCAAAGTACTGTTAGAAATCAATCTTCCTTTCTAATTGACGAGAAATTATCAATACCATCCATTTCTTGTGGCTACAATTATTCATCAAGAACATCCTCTATCTCTTTAAAATGGGGAATAATTGGAATTCCTTCAGTTGCAGTAGAATATTGCGCATCATCATATCCATGATAAATATTTAAATCCACAACATTAAAGATAGGTCTAATTCCCATATCACTTGATAATTCTAAAATATAAACATTAGCACTTATTTTCTTATCCATGATAAATATTTGGCCTCATTTGGTAAAGAACTTATCAGCTCTTTTTTGGCTGATTGACCTATTTTGGTTGATTGACCATATCAATAAGCTATTACATTTGTTTGGTAAATAGCTGGTTGGGTTGGCTGATTCAACCCAACCAGCTGATTTTTTATCAGCTACATCTAACCAGTGTTTCCAATCAGCTGATAATTTTTTTAACCTTTTATGTCGATTTTGCCCCTCATCTTTGCTCTTTCCTTGCATCTTATGGGTGACGAGTTGCTGCAAACAATACTGCGAAGCCCATTTTACGTGTTTGTTTTTGTGTTTCTTGGAAGGGAAAAGAGAGGAGATGATTTTGTCATCTTTTTAAATGATTTGTGTTAGCATTTTCTAAAGTGTGTTAAAAAAGGAAAGACTTTGGAGGACAGCTGACGTTAACCATTTGTAGTAGCTCTATCTTGAATCTGTTTTATCCTTTGACGAAGGATTCTTATCATTTTTCATTTTCAACATAAAATTATTTAAATATATGTTATAAGAATATAGATGATATTTAGAGAAATAAAATAAAGAGATGAGGAATATATTAGTTGTATCTAAATAGAAAATTAATTACCATTGATACAAAACAAATAATTTTATTATAATTTTAATTTTATAAATAAAGATGAATTTCCATACGTAGTCATGGAAAACGGTGTTTTAATGCATTTAGGATGAATCAAAATATATTTCGTCAATTATGAATAATTTTGGAAAACAATTATAATTTAAGACTTTCCGATATGATGTCTATTTTGGAAAAAGTCGATTTATTTGTTGTGGTCAAAGATATGTATATCTCATAATATTATGATCTGATCATAATCAGATCATTTAGATTAGATAGCAGTATCTTGTAGATATATAGTATCCTAGGATTATATTTCCATATCTGTACAGATTTTTCTATCATATTCTGTAAACCTATTCATGTATATATATATACTACAGCCCCTAATAAAAGTAATATAGAGCAAATAAGCTATGATTCACATTTGTGTATGTTGCCGTCGTCGTCGATGTCGTTGTTGTTGTCGTCGTTGTTGTTGTTGTTATTATTATTATTATTATTATTATTATTATTATTATATGCTCATTAGAGTTATAAACTTAATTTTTGTATAATTAAATATCTAAAATCTAAATTCTTATAAGAATATTAGTCGAAATACTAAAATATATAATATTCATATCCTTATAATTTTTTTAAAATCATGTCCTCATAAGTCATTTTACACATAAACTGCTAATTTTACCGAACATCTCTAGCAAACAGCTAATGCAATCCGTTGGTCAAATCAGCTGATAAAAATCAGCTATCAATTAACAGCTGATAGAATCAGCTAACAGCTAAATACAAGCAACTGATCGCCAAACAAGGCCTAAGTCCATAATATTAAAGATATAAATAATTCCCATAACACTTGGTAATTTCAAAGCATAAGCATTAGCACTTATTTTCTTGATAATCTTATAAGGTCCCGCATTTTGTGAATGAAGTTTCTTATATTTACCTTTCAAAAAATGCTTCGGACAAATCCTAACTATCGCCATATCCCCTTCATTAAATTCTACGAATCATCGATGTTGATCAACATGTTCTTTATAAGAAAAATTGTTGGTTGTTATCTTTCATATCTCATCGAAGATGTATCTTATGTGCTGTGTAAAACCTTCAACTAGTCGTGTTGTTTGTGGTAAAGGAATCAAATCAATAGGCTTCGTAGGTTGAACTCTTCAAATTATCTGGAAAACTCTTACCAGTTGACCTATTATAGAACTACTGTATACAAATTCTAACATAGGAAGAATTAGGTCCCAATTTTTCACATTGTCTCCAACCAAACATCTTTACAAGTTTCCAAGCTTCTATGCACCACCTTTGTTTGTCCATCAGTTTAGAGATGGAAAGAACTTGAAATTGAAGCTTAGTGTTTAATGTTTTCCATATAGTTCTAGAAAAATAACTCATAAACTTAACGTCACGATCAAAGACAATGATTAAAGGAAATCCATGGAAACATACAACCTCTTTGAAGAAGAGTTTAGTAATATAGACAGCATCATAAGTCTAGGAACATGGAAAGAAACGACTCATCTTGCAAAACCAATCCTCCACCACGAAAATGGAATCATAAAATTTATAGTTTTAGGAATTTCCAAGATAAAATCCATACTTATATCCTACCTGTTGCATGAGGCACGGGCAATGGTATGTATAATCCAAAATTTTGTTTCTTTCCTTTAGCTAATTGAAATGTTCAACATTGTCGTATGAATTTAGACTCGTCCCAATTTAAAGAGAGCTAATAAAAGCAATCTTCAACCATTATAATGGTTTTATCTCTTCCAAAGTGTCCTGCCGCTCCTCCTCCATTTAATTCCCAAATCACATCCTCCTTTATAGAAGTGTTAAGTAGGCAAAGTCGATTTCTTTTAAAAAGATAGTCATCATAGATCACAAAAGGGTGTTGGTCTCTTCGCCCACCTACAATTTCTAAATAGATAATTTCAAAATCTCGATATGAAATATATTCGCTTTTTCTTTGCCAAACCCTCAACTTTTACTGCTAAAGTGTCAAGCAAATGGCTCTTCCTACTCAAATGCATCGGCTACCTTATTCTTAACTCCTATTTGACATTTAATAACAAAGTAAATTGCTCCAAAAACTCACTCCATAAGGCGTGCCTTATATTCAAGTTCTTCTAGAACTTAAAGAGTTTAAGAGATTCATAATTCAAGTATAGATAAACTCCTTCTATAAGCGATAGTGACACAAATTGTAAAGAGCATATGCTGCTACATAAAATTACTTGTCATAAGTTGAGTACCGTTGTTTCTCTTCACTTAAATCCTCACTCAATTAAGCATGTAGGTGCTCCTTTTGGTTAAGCATGTCTCTAATTCTCACATGAGATATGTCACAAACAACTTCAAATACCATAGAAAGATTTGGAAGTTGCAAAACAAGAGATTTAGTCATCTTTTTTTATTTCTTCAAAAGCTTTAGTTGCTGCCTTGGACCAAATAGATTGTCCTTTCTTCATACAATCAATAATGGGTATAATTATGTTGCTAAAATTGTGAATAAATTGCCTACAAAATGTTGCTAGACCATGAAAACTCGTCTCATGCACATCCTTTGGAATAGGCCAATCAAGGATGGCCTTAACCTTCTCGGGATCTATCTCTACTCCAAAAATACAACAATTGATTGGTTGAAAGAATGCTTCTTTAAGTTGATATAAAGTTTCTCTTGCCTCAAAACTCTCAAGACCTTTTGTGAATGTAATAGGTGGTCTTCTTTAGTCTTGTTGTATATTAATATATCATCAAAATATACCACCAAAAATCTAGCCATAAATGGTCAAAACATCTAATTCATCACTCTCATAAAAGTGCTAAGGGCGTTAGAGGGTCCAATTTAAAAGTCATTTTCCATTTATCTCCAAGACTAATTCTAATTTGATGGTAACCACTTTGTAGGTCTAGATTGGTAAAGATAGTAGCTCCAGTCAACATATCTAACACGTAATCAAGGCAAGGTATTGGAAATCAATACCTTAATTGTGATCTTATTTATCGCCCAACAATCAATAAACATCTGTCAACTTCTATCCTTTTTAGGAGTCAATAGTGTTGGAACTGCGCATAGACTAAGACTTTCTTGAATTAATCCCTTTTTCAGGGACTACTCTACTTGTCTCTTTAGCTCTTCGTTTTCAATAAGATTCAAGTGATTGGCTGGAAGATTTGGTTGAGCAGATCCAAGTACCAAGTCAATAGCATGTTGAATATCTTGTAAAGGAAGTAATTCAACTAGTAAATCATCTAGTATAGGGTCTAAAAAATCAGCTAACAATTCTCCCACTTCTTATGGTAAGGAAAAGAGTGTTTCAGGTGACATTTTTGTTACTTCCCTAACTACCGTTGCAAACACAATTCCCTTTTCCTTGCTAACAGCTTCAAATTCTCTCTCGTTGAGGATATTAAGAGGTTTTTCTTGGCATTATGGTTGTCTTATTACTTCTTTTTTGTTTTTCTACCTTGTCCACCTTCATAAACCTCAAAGTTACATTCTTTCCATGAAATATAAACTAATAGGTGATAGCTTTTACGAAGTGCCACACATCTTGATCATAAAGTCATGGTCACCCAAGTAAAATTGGAGGTACTTTCATAGGAATGACATCATACTTAATCAATTCCTCAGATATTCCTAATTTGAAATACACAAAGAACGTTTAAGCAACTGATATAGTTCTATTATCCACCCAAGCAACTCTGTAGGTATTTGGATATTTCTCTATAAGTAAATTCAACCGCTTCTCCATGTTCTCTAATACCACATTTATACTACTTCATCCACCAAGGATAAGCTTGCATACTTTATCTCCACATCTAACTTGAGTAAAGAAAATAGCAATACAAAGTCATTTTTCCTGTTCTTCCACTTTAGGAGTCATAAGTATATGTCTCACTACATTAAGATTTGCAGGAATAGCTAGTTCATCACCAAAGTATCCTTCTAACTCCTCTCTAACTTCGTGCTCATACACATAATCATCAGATTTTTCCTCTTCTTCTCCCATCATGCGCAAACCTCTATTAGGACATTCATAAGCAAAATGGCCCCTCTCATTGCATCAAAAGCACTTACTGTCATTGTTGGCTCCTTTTGTCCCAGTCTCAGCTATGGCTTTTCCTTTAAAGTTAGCTCCTTGAGAAGTTTTATAGATGTTTCGTGGTGCAGATTTTGATGCATTAGGTGTTGGTCTAAAATTTTGCACCGTCATATTTCCTGCCAAATTCCCTAGCTTGACTTTGATACTTTTTAGTTACTTGTTGTCCCAAATATCGTTCCGCTCTTAAAACCAAGTGATATGCATCTTCAAGGTTGTAAGTCCTTTGCATTATTAGCTCATTGCGAATTTCTGCCCTTAAGCCATTTTTGTCGTTTTTATTTCATTCCTTCATCTCAAATAGAAAGTTTAAATATTTTTGTGCACTCAGTTACAAACATAATCCCTTGTCTAAAGGATATGAGTTAATCTTGGAGATCTTCCTGATAATGAAATGGTAAGTATTTCCCGATAACTTCAACTTCATCTCTTCTTAATGAACAATTATTGGTTGGCCTATTTTTCGAACTCTATCCTCTACTGATCTCTACCAAATTTTAGCATGTCCAACTAGTTTCATCTTTGCGAACCAGATTTTTCTATCTTTTGACATGTGGTACCAATCAAAGAAATCTTCCATCGTTGTTGTCCAATCCAAGAATAGATGTAGATTCATCTTTCCTGTAGAACCAGGGCGTTCAACACGAACCTTCTTCATAATGTCATCGAATTCGTTGTGTTTCAACTCTATCGTGGCCTCTAAAGATTCACATGCGCTCTCCATGTGTTGTTGGTTGGATTCTTTGTCTTGGATCTCTCGGTAGATAATGATTTTCTAACCCCATTCGTTGTTGATTAGTTTCATCCTCTTCATCTTGGATTTCACTTTCTCCACCCTCAACATCAAATGTAGATTGTTGTCTAATATTTTTTTATGGACTAGTTCTTGGGACACCTTCTGATTGAGGGTCATTGAGGTCCAATCTTGTTATAACTCTTAAAAGTATTTCATCTCACTCTTGGTCATTGAATATTTCTCTATAAGCCCTTCCGCTATGTGTCGATATCGTGAACCGAAAGGTCTGATACCAAATTGATATAGGACAAATAGAAGAAGTATTAACTAGTAGCTAATAGTCACAAAATTACGACATATGACCGATATTAGATTGCTGACTGATATTAGATTGCTGAAATATCAAGTTTTAGGGCTAGATTTTGACTAGGAATACTGAAATTTCAGTTTGATGTAGTTGGGGTTTTAGGGTTTGATTATTGAAAATTCAGGCTTAAAATTTCAAGGTTTAATATGGTTGGAATTTAGGTTCAAGATGACTAGAATTAGATTAGGTTTGCTGGAATTTAGTGAGGAACACAAACAATGGAAAGTAGAAAAACTAAGAATCACTCTTAGAAGAAAGCATCACAACTTGTTGAAAACCCAAGTTTTTAGAAAAATTTCAGATTTCTTGTCACTAAAGAGCTGAATAAACACATATTTATAGAGAAGTTTTTAGAACTCTTATTCTAGTAAAAAAAGGGTTTTTAACAAATTTAAATCCTATTCTAATAAAAAATCCGTAATTCCTAAACAACTAGGACAACATATGAAAAACAAAATAATATATTTAACTTACTACTTCCTATCTAATAAGGAATCCTAACAAATATAAATTTTAGTTCTTATCTTTGATGTCAGCTCAATTCTCAATCCTCATCCCACCAAATTAAAGCTTGCCGTTGACAAATTTTCTCTCTTTTATTTCTTTTACAGACTTTTAAGTTCTTTTGAATCAATAAGTCATTAGGGTATTTGCTCAACTGGTCATTCAATGTCTAAACAGTGGCTTCATACTTCTTATTATAATCCTATAATCTGTTTTTACATCATTATGATGTAAAATTCATAATTTATCATACAACGCATCAAGTACTTGATCATACCTGCTTAACTTGTGCTGAGAAAGGTAAGAAACATATGATTTCAGATCAAGTGGATCTGCAGTCCTCTCCTGGGTAGAAGTCCAAATGCGTGCAACCCCATCAGAACAAGCTGTCACAATGTCACCGTTTTCCAAGAATTTGACATCCCAAACACAACCAGGATGCTCTATGCTTTGAAAACAAACCCCATCTACAAATGATACTTCGGTGTTACAAACTATACAAGGCATGCGACACATTCTATTGAAGTAGTACATGTATTATGATTTCAAAAGCTATAAAGCATAGAACAATAAATAGTTGAAGCAATTACCTTTCCACAGTTTTGCTGAGCAATCTTCACTACCACTCACAATGAGTCCAGAAGAATGAGAATCAACTGAGTAGACAATGGAAGTATGCCCAACCATCTCCATCAATAGTTCACCTGACAATGCCCAGAGTCTAATGGACCTGCCACAATGAATGGGAACCAGTATGGAGCAAATATATGCATGACAAAGCAAGACAAGGATGACAAAATGATGAAAGGCAGTATAGCAAATTTTGTCCTAAAGAATGAAGGAAAATTTTATATCATTGATTCAATAAAATATTTATGTTTTGTGTTTCAAATTAAAATTCCCTTTATAAAACCACCACCATCTTAAATCAAAAATTTGAAGGAAGAGAAAACTAACCCATCATGTGATGCTGAAAGTATACCTAATTCTTGCATAGTTGCTAAGCCTCGTACCGTATCTGCAAGATTATGAAAGGTTGGTTAATGTTTCTTGCCATTGCTTAATAAGTTATAACTGTCGAAAGCAACAATCATAAGATTCAAGCGAAAAGATGGAAAAATCAAACCTGAATGCCCTGCAAAAGCGTGCAAGCATTTCTTATCCCTCCAAAGTTTTAAAGTTGTATCACTTGAACCTAGATAAAATCAAGATAAAAATATATCATTGGAAGTCCTTTTCTAATCAACTGAAGTGTTCAACCCATTAATGCATAAAAAATAAAAGAAAATAAAATAGATATGAAATTTGAGCATGTGTTTCATATTAGCCTTGGATGAGTTGACACCAAACCAAATAGTTAAAATATAACGCCTAAAAAGGACAAAAGGATAACAAAGCCCATGCAGTTTTTAGCTTTCCTTGAAACCAAAAAAATGAGCTTAAGAATAAGCAAAAATGTATACCCGTAACAAGTTCTCCCGAGGGGAGCTTTATAACTGCTTGGATTGCCGATTGATGAGCCTCCCACGAATCTGCAGCTTGCCCTTTCCTCCATCTTCGTAGGGTACTACAATGTAGACAGTCATAAATTAGGTAGATGCAGTAGAAATACTACAAGTTCTATCAAGCCTAAATGTACTCATAGATCTGAAGAAAAAGATTAGCACTATTGTCAGATATAGACCAACAATCACAAATCAGTTAAGCAGATTCACATAATTTTTTATTTGTGTAATCAAAAAGTAGGAAACATGATAGTTGGTCTCATTTGAAACTAGATGATTGTGAATTGAATAGAACACTTACTTTATTAATACATTCATAACATCAGCTTAGAATGTTCTCACTCCACTTTAATGTTGCTATCTAACATCAATCTTCACATTATCCAAACCATCAAAACAAATTTAAAATGGATGTGAGCCTCTAACTCACTCTGAACAAAAAAATGCAATATACATTATTTAAAGCAAACCAGGATAACTCAAGAGACACGTTAAATGTAGCTCACCAATCAACTGAGCATGACACTATATCCTCATTATCCAAAGTTACACCTGTAACTTGCAACTTATGGCCTCTCAAAGTCTGCACCTTCTCCCCAGTACCCAAGTTCCATACTAAAACTAGCGTATCCATGCCACCAGAAACAATCCCACCTTCCGGGTACTCATCATTTGGTGAAATCCAAGCCAAGGGACCCACAAAACTCGAGTGCCCCAAAAATATTTTTGATGATTGATACTTGCGCTGGTCTGATAAGTCCAAAGACCAAAACCTCACAGTTCGATCCCTAGATGAAGTAGCTATCCCAGCATCACCACAAACGCATATGCCACGAACCTGGTATTCAAATTTTCCAAACATTCAGAAATATGACATCAAATTTTAGCTTTTTTTTCTTCTAAAAATTTCAGTATTTCCAACCCTAAAGGTAATTAGCACAAACAAACTCTACCGCTTCCATTTCAAGATCTTTTCAACTCATTCAACCAAACCCGTCACTGTGCTTCATCGTAAGATCTTTTAGCTATCTAGCATTGACTAGATGCAACCTCCTGAAGTTGATTAGAGCTACTATTATAGTTCTTAAAAACCCTCACTCAAATCACTCAAATTAGCAAAATGCATTTACAACCAAATGCCTAAATCAAATCGCCGGTTGCAACCCAAATTTTTTTTCCCGATAAGTTAAACTTTCAGTAAGTGAATATCGAGGGCATTGTTGAAAACAAAAAAGAAAATAATTTAAGGGCTACTTAGAGAGGAGTAAGGGAGAGAGATCATACGTCGTCTTCGTGACCACGAAGCTCGCATCGCAACTTGTACTCTTTGAAGTCAACATCCATATCCACGGCCATCGTCGTATCAAAAACGGATTAGGATTTTAGGTTTATGTGCATATGAAGAGATGGTGTACAAGGTAATCTCCAGCTCTTTTGCACGTTACCGAAGAAAAGCAGAGGCAATAAAGGCATAAAACTTCATCTGCAAGTTCCTTCTTTACTATGATTTTCGTTCTTACGGTTATTATTTTTTAATAATTAAATTAACATAGTATTTAGAAGTTAATTTCTTTGAATATTCCTTTTAATTTCTCTGATTGATACTTCAATTAACATTTTTGCCCTTTGCGGTGGCAACATCTCCTCTTGGGTCTTTTAGTTAACAAGAGGGCAGGAATGCCACAGTTTCCATTCGAGTGTAAATTTTCAAAAAATTGCGATTGAATATCGTACAGTACCAAACTTAGATATACTAATATTAGTAAATCTAATTATTATTTTGGACAATTTTTAAAAATTATAAAGTAGAGTAATTATGAAACAGTCCCCGAATATATTTTACTATATAATTTTTAGTTTTACTTCAATCTTATCTCAAAAATCATAATAGTAAAAATTTAAAATAACAGTAATTTATTTATTTATATTAACATTATTTTTTACATATTTCACATATAAATAATAATCATAATTAATAAAAATTATTTAATTATCTTATAAATATAAAAATTAAGATAATACAAAGTATTTAAAATGTTACAATTTCATCACATAATAAATAAGAATTATATCGAAATAATAAAGTTTCATAACTTCATAAGTATCATAGCAAGAGTACGTATTGAAGAATACAACTAACTAGAAGCCAAACCTAAAACAAAAAATCTACAATTAAAAGTTTTTTATTAAAACATCTACATATATATAATTTAACATATGCATCTAATAAAGTAAAATTAAAAGAAGAGAAGAAATGAAAATCTGAAACTTCTTTAAATTGAATATCCACTCAAATCGCATTAATCCCTATTTTCATTTGGCAGAAAATCCTCCTAATTAAGAGGAGTCTCACCATCACCATCATTCAAATTCATTGCACTAAATGACATGTCAATACTTTCTAATCCTAGATTACCTTCCAAGTCACTTATCTATCAAACTTGGTTTCTCAAAAACTTAATCCGTTAAAAGAATGAATGGTCAAGATAAATTGAAGCTACATAACTACTTGTTATATCAAAAGTCACAGTAAACAAATAAAATTAAATTACTAAGAAATTACAAAAATTATATTCAACTTAATATTGATAATAACATATCTTTCTCAAAGTTTTAAATTGTATTGAACAAAGATAATATAATTCAATATTTTGTATTTCAATCTATTTCTTTTCTTGGAATGGATGAATTTAAATGTGTTATAATTCCTTTTACACTATGTTGCACTCACACATTAACATAGAATTCGAATTGTAAACTTTTATAACTCTGGAACACTACGTAACTGTAAGACAACAAAAATGATATTATAAACAAAATAAAATGATAATTAATTTCCAATAAGTAACAAAATTGAAAAAAATATAATTGGATTAATCACTTTGACGAATAGCAATACGCATCCCAAAATCAGTATAAGCATCCTTATAAACTTCCATTTATGAGCTTAGGAGATTTTACATTATCTTATAGGCAACAATTGTTGCAATAGTTAATAGTATTCTCCTATTAACTTCAACGTTCTTTGTAAAACTTGGCATAAAATAGACATTAGGATTCAAAAATACCCCAACTGTGAACAATAGAGAATAAAGTTGTTTTTTCTCATCTCTCATTGATGATTACAAGATAAGATGTGTACAAAAAAGATCTATTTTTCATATTGACCTTAATTCCTTCTTTCACCTTCTTCTAAAAATAACCTATTATTGCTTTCTCATCATTATTACCCAAATAAAGTAATATCATCAAAGGCTCACAAACTTAGATGAAAAATTGGCATTGAAACCAAAATTTATAATCTTCAACTATAATTTTAGAAACTTTCAATCTACCATTAAACATAACATGTTAAGACGCAACTCACTTATTACTTGTGAACATTTGTATTAATTTCTTCTTCATCAGAATAAAACACTGAACTAATAAGAAATTAGTTGCAAACTTTATAATAGTATGATGACACAAATTCCTACTATTAGTGAAATTATTTCTCCTTAAATTTAGGATTCATATACGATTATACATGAACTTGGTCACCTTTTTTGTTTTCTGCACAATTTCATCAATGATAGGAAAGTATCTAGCATCTTATATATTTTTCAACATTTGGTCAGTGCAATGTGCATCATAAGGAGTCCAATAAAAAGAATTATACCTACTTTGCAACCTTCTTCTAGCTACTTTGCAAGTAGAATTATTGTCAATAATGAACTGAATAATATTTTCTAGCTCAACTTTATTCACAACTTCATCAAATACAGAAATAGAGTATTAAAATTTCTAACAAGGTCAAATGTCTCAATAGACTTCAAAAATATATATTTTTTGCAAAAAAACCAAAAAATTGATAATAGATTCCTATTTTATGTTTTTCCAAATATCATAGACGATTGAACACTCATAAGTAGCCTAAGTTATTATTCTTTCATCTAAGTAATTGTTTATTTCATAAACAAAGTTGCTAAGAAGTTTCCCTCTGTAGTCATCAATTGAAGGAGCTTTATATCTTGAATATTAGAGACAGTAACATCCCTTATAGGCTAGTAATAATATGACTAAGCAACATTTGACTATGCAACATTGAATGATATACTTAAATTGTACCACCATCTAACTATTACTATGTCCACATCATGATCAACTTCTTTAGATTGTAAGGCATTATAGATTGAAGGTTGAGATTCTAGATTTGTTCGAGGTACAAAAAAAGTTAAACATATGCCTTCTTCTTTTGCTCATATTAGGTGTAAAATTCTCTTCCAGTTGGGTGGGACTAACACCTTCAACATCCCTACTATTATCCTAACCACTACAAAAGGAACTTCTACTACCAATTTTGTAGTTTAGTCTTTGCTTTATAACTTTTTCAAGCTAATACTCTTTAAGTAAAGTTTTCATTTATCATTTCACATCATGACTTATTTTATTATAAGGCTTCACATCACCTTTGATTATAGCTTAATGCTTCTTTAATATGGCGATTCCCCTACCTTTTAAATATTTGTTACAATACAAATAAATGGTACGATTCTTTATTCCAAAAACCAATATAACATAAGCCCAAACTAGATCCTCAAATTTCCTGAAGTGGCTGAATTGTTAGAGTACTTGAACTTCCCTTCATTTAACTATAAAATAAATAAAAACATTTGTCAAAATCAAATTACTAGCCTCATACCAAAATAAAATGTTCTTCCACCTTAATTTCATTATCAAATACTATCACAAAATGTGTATTGTTCAACTCAAAATAAAAATAAAAGCATGTCTCAGATTTTAAAGACATACAAACAACTCGAACTCTGAATACATACATACTTGTTATATTCAAAGTCAATAGTCCAAGAATACTTAAGATAACTAATAGTGACATGAAAATGCGGAATAAGTTACGTAAAATAACAAAAAGAAATAAAACAACCACAACTTCTCAACAATTGTATGATATAGACATGCAAGTAAATTTCATGAACTTATATAAATAAATCCTTATGAAAATTTGATACTTAAGCACATTCTATCCAAAAATTGTTAGTATAACTAACATAAATATCATGAAAATTTTATTTACAAGTACATTAATAGCATACAACATTTCTTGTAACTTACTTTTTTTTGGTAATAAACACTTGCATATTACAAACATGACTTTATTTAAAAATTAGGAACATCATTATGCTCTCATAATTACAATCTATATGGAAGAAAAGCATATATCATAATTATTTCATAATAATCTCAAATAATCAAATCTCAACTATTATAAATTCTATAATGATAAAATTATCTAAAAATCTCAAACAATAATTTATTTTAGAATAATAAATTTATCTCAAATTTCAACCAACAATTTATTCTATAATCATAAAATCATACCAAACCCAAACTATAATTTAAAACATATATTTATTTTTCATGATCATAAAGTCATTACAAATCCAAAATCTAAACTATATTTAAAAACTTGTTTAAGTTGCTGTAAACAAAATTAAGATACTATTAATTAGTAATTATTAAACACAAAAAAATTCATAAATTAATCAAAACGCAATCTTTTCATGAAGCAAGCAAAAGCCACAATTGTCACAACATAATCTACAATTTGATTAACAAAGCCACAATTACCACATCACAATCTACAATTTGATTATGCCAAACAAGTTTAGAGATAAGCTATTTTATGGTTACAAATCTCATATTTCGCTATTTAATCCCCTTAAAATTTTGCAAAATCTAACAATAAATAACTGATATTGGCAATTTTGGTCAATATTGGTCGATACCATAACCTGGTACAATACCCACGAGTTTCAACTTAATTTTTAATTTTTTCATTATAAGAAATTATTAATTACTATATTTATTTAATTTATTTAATATTAATTATTAATACAAATTATGATTGATATTATTTAATTAACTTTATAATAAATTTAAATAAAATCTCAAATTTTATTTAAAAATTTAAATTTATTGAAAATTTTAAATTAGATTTTAGATAAAAATAACCAATTCACAGGTCCGCTAGCATCTACTTTGTAAGTGCAAAGCTATTTTATGTTTGTAGCATGTCACTACTGAGCTATTTGATAGCTGCTTTTAGTTTTTTTCTGAATGTTGGCAAGAAAGACAACCATTGATCATATTTGGTCAAATATTTATGGACATGAACATGTGAATCTGATATATCTGCCATGCATGCATGCATTTATCAAAACTTTTTCCTTTTAAGAAATGAGTGCATGTACTCAACTCTGCTGCTAGTATAAGTTCATGATAGCTTTAGCTGGCTACAACACAAACATCCATAGAGAGGGTGGGTATGCTCACATGTGATGTATATTTGTTATAGAGATGTCTAATGGAGTTTTTTTCGGTAGAAAATAGGTGGTGTTACTATTAGCCCCTTGAAGCAGGAGAAAGTCCCATGTAAATATTAGGCCCTTTACCTTCTTTTGCATCCAAGAGATTTGTAGTTTAAAGCTCTATGTAAGCAAAATCGTTATACTATTTTCAGAAAATGTGCATCAAAACACAGTAAAGCTATCAAGGATAACTTTCTCAAATAATAATAACAATAAAAAGCTTTTAAAGGATAAACCAAGCAATGAGAGACAGAGACAGGCATAAAAGGGTATGCAAACATGAAAGGTCTCAAGAATATTTTATTAAAGAGTCCAATATTGACAAACATTTCAGTAATTATCACACTTAGATTAAATTTTTTGGAATACCTATAGTAAATAAGAAAGAATTTTCTAACTGTAATAATGAAAAATGAAAAGACGAATTTCTACATTTCAAAATATGAACAAGTACCAGTTAAAAGTAGGAATCTAATCTATAATCCGTTTTAGTTGCTGGGTTGCTTGATGATTCTCTGCAGGACCACAGTTCTTGCCCTCTGGATATCTCTACTACATGTATCAGCTAGTGCTCCCATATCCTCCACATTCTTTATGAACACGTCAAGCTTTTTCTTGATCTCTTGCATGGAAAATGTCACTGCCTCCTGTTCAATTATAAACTCTACGCTTTGCATCAGAGCTTTAATCTCAATTTCAAGCCTGTCAACAGGAATCTTGAACTGTCTAAGTCCTTAATAGCAACATAAGGACCAACTTGCATTGTGCTTATTGGCTTGTTCTGACCTTGAAATGCATTCTCATAATTCTTCCATAAGGAATCAATCCACTTCCTCATGGAGCCTAATGGGATGGATGTCGCAATAGCAAGTGCAGTAGCGACAGGAGGAGTAGCCATAATGACCGCGACGCCAGAGCAAATTAGTATCGTAGCAAGAGTAGCAACAAATATTATACCTGATGCCTTTCTCCAAGCATGAATGCATTTGAGTTTCTTGTCAAACATGTTCTTTTTAAGTCGCAATTTTTCAAGCATCAACATCTGCTCCCTATAAACAGATTGAAAGATCTGAAAGAACTCCTCAGTAAAAGGGTCACGGGAAGCCTTGAAATTCTTCAACTCCTCCAAGGTTTTCACGAATCTACTACCACCAGCTTGGCTTTTGTTAGAAAATTAAACTATTTCCTCGCAACTAAAACGCCAGTAGAACAACATAAAATTTGATAACGGAATTCGGCCAAATTGTGCCTACGTCTCCGGAGCTACTTCACACCCTTTTTATTAGGAAAAAAAAAACAACACTTACAAGTGTTTACACTCAACACTCAACTCACTAGTGTTTTCACACTCTCAAACCCTTACCCCAATACACCC
>JAOSBN010000179.1:24557935-24592602 GCA_027563595.1 Erythroxylum suave
TAATAAAATGAGAGAAATCTTCAGGTTTTATTCACGGTGGGCCGAAGGAGGCGGTCGCCGCGACGAGGTGGGATGCTTGTCACGGCGAGGCCGCATGAAGGGCTCACCGCGGCGAAAGATCACACGTCGCGGCGACGCCCATTGTTTTTTTGAGGGAGTTTTCTTTCTTCTTTTAAATTAATTATTTCACCTCACACAACGAGCACCGCGCTTTCATGTCCGATGTTGGGCTTCGAAAACGGGGTCCAACATAAAATACCAATTAGAATGTCTCCATATAGACTAGTGTTTGGAAAGCCATGTTACATTCCAGTGGAGTTATAACATAAGGCATATTGGGCTATAAAATGATGTAGTATGATTTTGGATGATACAGGAGTGCATAGGAAGTTACAATTGCAAGATTTGGAGGAGTTGCAGAAAGACTCCTATCAGAATACGATGATATATAAGGAAAAGAAAAAGACTTTTCATGATAAGATGATTTCAAGGAAAAGGTTCACGGTAGGTTAGAAAGTGTTGCTCTATCATTCCAAGATCAAATTATTCCCAGGTAAGTTGCATTCATATTTGGTTGGTCCATTTGTTGTTATTCATGTCATTGCTTTTAGTGTAGTAGAGATATGGAGTTTGAAAACCAACAAGACATTTAAAGTGAATGGTCATCACCTGAAGCTATATTATGAAGGCTTCCAAACAAAGGATATGTAAGTGTCAATGCTTGAAGATGCGAGTGTTGTCATTTAATGTGGGTAATATGGAGTCAAGATAATGACAATAAGCAAAGGCACTGCTCGGGATGAAACCCAAGGGAAGTTGATTTCTTTTTATTTTCATTCTCACATTTGCTATTTTCGTTAAATGCTTCATTTCTTACATTTGATGTTAAATTGAGGACAATGTAATTTTTAAGTGCGGGGGTGGGGATCTTAGTTTTTATACATGTTTTATTAATTGTTGCTTATGCAGCTTCTTAAGCATTGTAAAAATAAAAAAAACAAACAACATTTTCTCTTTTTCTATTACTTTTAAGACTATATAGTCATAATTAGAGAGTGAATTGACTAGAAGAATCATGGAAACTTGAGCATATACTTTTACTCTTATGATTGGTTAATATGTCTTTAGAAGAGTAGTGACTAGTGGTAAATACAAGCTAGTGAGATTTTGAGCCTTTATAGACTGAAACATCCATATCAGTCTCATTGTCTTTTGTTTATTTTTGACCTTCATGACATGTACATCCTAACTTTTCTTTGATTTTCTATTCAAGACCATATATTTATCACATGCATTAAAATGGAAATGATTTAGGCATTCTTTACTTCATAAGCTACATTAGCCAAATAGCCTACCTATTGATTTGATTTTTCCTTTGTTAAGCCCACTTAACTTTTAATTGCCTTTTCTTTTTATGCTAACCACATTACTTGCTTTAAACTTAACCAAATGTCTTATCCAAGCCTTAAAGTTAGTGAAGCATTTATTGATTGTTGATGATAATGGATGTATAATAGCATAAGTTTAGGGGTGTGCATATGTATGGGTTGGTTATAATTATTGGGATGATATTTTATGTCATATCATTGAAATTCCCATGTTGATGTAACTTCCCAATTTTTATTAAAAAAGAAAAAATAAAAGAGAAAAGAGAAAAAAGAAAAAGAAAAAGAAGAAATGTTTAAATAAAACTATCGAGAAGGAAATGCAATTGTTTTGAAAAATTATTCATGATTAGTTTCTCCTCCTGAAGTTGTACAGAATGGGTGAGTTGAGTATAGTGCATATTAACTAGATGTTAATTTAAGGATCACTCCTTATAGTTGCAATCTATTATTATAATCAATTTTTGTAAGTGATCCCATCTAATTAGTTATGATTTATGTGTTTTAGTGTGAGAGCTTGAATTTGAGTTGTGAAACATAGTTGTTGCATTCATCATAGCTGATGATGCCCAGTTTTTAATGAATGTTAGCTTGTCGCTTGATGTTGGATTGAGTGTCACTTTTACTTCACTTACTTTGATGACTTTTATGCTACATTACCCAAATAGATTTGACCTTAACCTTTGATTAAATGTTAGCTTTTGCTTCACTAGCTTTGATTCATGATTATTCATATGAATCTTAGTGGTGGAGAAATAAAATGATATGAAATGTTGTGAAATGTCATGATCATGAATGATATTTGAGTGTACCTATGGGTCTATCTTATTTAAACACATTTTTCCAAGTCTACCTCTAGATTGCTCAATTTCTGAAGGTAATGAGTGTTAATTGATCATGAGTAGAAGTGTTGAATGATGAGTTCTTGCTATGGTTTTAGAAGTTATTTCTCTTTGCTTGTGACCATCTATTCTTGGGAAATATGGAAAATGAGTAAGTGTTTTAGTTTATGACTTTGATTTTGATGATTTTCCTTAAGACAGTCAAAAGTTAAGTGTGGGGGAACTTAATATGTGTTTAATTATTGATACATTTTATAACACCCCACTATCATAAAGTATATACCCGAACATCTAAAGGACATTCAAGAATATACTCTATGACAATGGCGTGTTAGAGCAATCACTTTCACTTATTATGGCATCTTACAAAAAAGAAGTAATAAAAAAATCAACTCTTCCTATTGAATTCATAAACATAACATTTACTATAGCATTACACTTCATTAAACAAATTTTTAAATCATCACTAGCATATGAAAGTTTACTACTCTTTTTACAAAAAGTTCTACATGAAATGTGAAACTACATAAACACAATCTACTAATCCTCATATGTCAGCTAACTAGACCTTTGAGCTATTTCTTAATTCCAAAATTAATAGAACTAGGCTTTTACTAGTTTGCATTAAGAGCTAGGTCTTCCTCTTACCTAAAAATAAACATTGTAATTTTGATGAGTTTGCAAACTAGGTGAGTTAACCATCATCGATGTGCTCAATCATATCAGAACACAAACATCTCAAATACAAACCAAATTCACAATATATCTCATCTTAACAATACATTATGAATTTCACACATTTCATACAATATCTTTAGAATAATTCAATTAGCTATTTCAGTCAATCATATTATCGAATGTACACAACATTGTATATCATCATATCAAGATAATTCAATAATTATTCACAATCATTCATATAATACATTCAAAATATAATTGCAAATGCATATGCACATGTGACTCCACTTTCACTTTTATTTTGTTGTGACCGAGTGCCTATTTACTCTCCTGTATCCCTTGTGGATACCAGGCTCATTTCACATTCTATCTCGTAACCATTGTAAATACTGAACTTGCTAATTATTGAGTTTATGGCTCTTTATGCACATTTTTAAGCTTTAAAATCCTTTCAAACTGGTCACTCTGGTCACAACTCCTTTATCTAACCATGTATAATAATGGAATGAAGGGCATCATTTCACAAGTAAGCTTTCATTCACTTTCATTCATTATGCACAGTCATTTTCACGTATTCATTGGATCTAAGTTTGACATTCAAATTTTCATTAAGAATACATTTTCCATGTTCACATTCAATTAAGAAACACTCCTAATACATTCCCAAATATTAAACTCCTTAAACCAATCAATGTCCAGAATTATTACCATCATAACAATAACAGTTTAATAACTGAAATTAAAAGAGAAACAAATCAAACATACTGAGAAAACATCTAGGTTAACTCATAACATGATCTAGATTAGCTATTGCTTGGATGATCTGGTAATGTCTAGATGCTGGCATTCGACTTGTGCATCTAAAATCATATAATTCACATTATTAAAGCGATCAATCAAATACATATTCAATCATGCACATATATACATATGTTATGTTCAATGCATGCTCAATTGACTTTTTCTCGGGTATGTATCCTTATTCTTATTTCTTAACCAATCACACATTATAACTTGGATATAACCAATTTGTAATTAGGTTTATATCTTTAAATAAGCTTGATTATTCTAAATTCATCTACCATTCATTCATTAACCTTTTCTAGCATTATAAGTATTCACACAATTCCCAATTATCATTCATTCATACCTAATACACCTTACTCATATCCTTTGGATCATATTTGCATCCATAAGAACACTTTTATTCCTTTGACAACTCATAATTTCCAATTTAAAAATCATTGATATCAATACAATCCATTCCTTAAGTTATGACATTAATTAACAACCTAAGCTTATCAAACCTTTAACCAATTAATCAAGCAACAATCTAGATTTGTTTCAAGTCTTAATCAAGTCCATACACACCAATGTAGAGTGACTTATCCTTAGTTGGTTCAACAATTACACAAAATCGAGATTATCACTTCAGAGCCTTGCCTACGATCATGACAGAAGCTAGTGTAACTAGCCACGATTGTGGGATGAGTGCTATGATCATACACTATCCATTTTTCCCCAATTCTCCATAAATTTCACCTACTTAGAAGCATCATTAACACTTCAAATTTTTTAGAATTCATATTCATTTATGCACCTCATTTTGTGCTAATCTAACTACCATATTAGTTACATAAATCTCACAAAACTCTACTCAATTGATTCATTATCATTCACTTAATCCTATCATACATATAATCCTAACTTTTTTCCAAATTCAAGAACATTTCAATAGCACCTATCTTTACCATAAATTCAACTTCATTTATACTTCAAATCTCAACCTAAATAATCTATATAACAATATTTGCCCTACGGTTTTTGTACACCAAGAACAAAGTATAAAAACATCCAAGTTCATCCAACATATTCCAACACACTTCATCATCAACATCATATATATTTCATTTCAATTCATTCATTATTCTCATTCTGTTAAATATGCCATAAAGATCATATTTCTACTTACTTATTAAGCTTCCAATTTCAGCTTAAAACATCAAAGTAACGTATCCCTCTAAGCAAGCAAGATTAACATAATTCCAAGGTGAAAATGAGTTGGTTTTTGGCAGTAAGCTAAAGGTAATGTTAAGCTAATTTCTTGGTTGTTTTGTTAAAAATAAAAGTCTAGATTTCGTGTAAAAATTTAGCTAGGTTTAAACTACAATTTACAGAGAAAAGATTAATTTAAGTTTTGGTGGAGAGACCAAATGAAGATAGCAGAAACTTTGTTGTAGAAACTTGCTTCATAAGGTGCTAGGTGTCTTTATATAACCTAGACATGTGTCATTTGGCATGTAGGCCATTTATCTCTTCCTATAGCTGCCATTTATCACCTAGTTTCCAATAAAATTGTCACTTTATAATTGATCCATTTGTCAATTAATTACTAGTCCATTTGTCACTCATTTACTTATGCCAAATGTCACTCAATTGATAGGCTTAATCTTCCTAATTTTTTATGTATCAATTTATCTTACCACTTGGCATTTTTCCTAGTCCAAAATATACATATTAATTCATCACTTTCTCGATTAATAACATTTAATTCCAAATTACTAATTGGAATCCAATCAAACCAAAATTTAAGACATAACAATTCACAATTCACATCATGTTCATTTTAAATCTTTCACACCCCGAAGTATGCCAATTGAGTTCATATACTATCTTTGCCATGCGTACCAAAATCATAATTCATATGTGTATGCTAATGAAATGCATTTTCCTAAATTCTCAATACTATTACTCATGTGCAATGGTCTAGGGTTCTAACCCTTAGTATGCTCCAAAAACATAATATTACACATTTAATCCAAAACACGTAGTGATTAATGCTTTAAAATGCATAAGACATTCACTTTGGTTCATATTTTGTTTTAGGTATAATTTGGAAACATAATAGCTAAAGTGAGTCAAAAGCATAGTCATTGAGCTATCTTCTTGAGAATCACACTCAGTTGTCTTCATGGAATAAGAAGGAGAAGAAATAGAGCAAAGAGGTGACAAGAAAAGACATAAGATGAAGATTATATGTAGCAAACATCAACCATGAAGAATGTACTAATAGCTCACATCTATGACATAATAATCATGGGCATAAGCATGTTAATTACACCTGTGACTTATTTGTCATAGACGTGACACTTATCTCATCCCCATGATTCATTTCTTATAGGCATGACACCACCGTGCACACCCATGACATAAAGTTCACAACCATGAGCTTCAATGAAACCATTCACAGTAGTGACTCAATAATACATGCCCGTGAGTCTTATGACCTGGTACTCAAAAGCTTAGTTGTCACTATAAATATAATATGTTATGATGGTAAAAATAACAGATTTCATTTTTCTTGGGTTTTGGGAGACGAGATGTTATTTTGTAGCACAAAGAAGATGGAGGGCTAAGCTTCCCGACAACAATTCGAAGGTGAAATTGATTCCCGAATCATGATTAAGCACATATTTTCATTGTTTAATATTGTATCTTTCTTTTTATGGACTATTATCATTGTTCTTTATTTATTGAGTTATGTATAGTGTAAAGATGAACTTAATGCGGTCATTGGATTGTTTTACTATGAACCCATTCCTAGAATCTTCAATATAATATGTAATCGTTATGTTTAAGATTCGTTTATAACTACTAATGACCGTGAATCATTAGGAACAATGTAACTTAGGTTAGATCACTCGAGCTTGTATGGTTATTGCCTATATGGATTCATTTTCCATTTCATAATGAAGCTTCCCAGTTAAATCTAAATAACGTATTCTAGGTTATTCGGTAGTCAGGTTTAAATAACAAGCTTATCTTAATTAAACATGACCTAAGGGAAAATTGAGATTAGTAGAACTTGTTGTTAGTCTATGATCGATAGTTCTAGGAAATTAGTAGAACTTGTTGTTAGGTATGCAAGCATTATAACAATGAAATATGTTTAATCCTGTGTAGGCCTAAATTGATTCAAGAATCTAGTTTTCATATATATTCAAAACTTTTATTACTTTAGACTGTTTTCTATAAATTGCTTTTGTTAGTTTAATATATTTTCTTTTCTTGATTGCATCAAGTCAAGGCCCCCATTTGTTTCCTTAACATCAATTGTTGTCATTGCAAAAATTAACCAAACATTCCCTATGGATATGATCCTGATTCATCATAGCTATAAATTTTTAGTATACAGAGTTAGGTAAATTTTGCGATGCATTCTACACACAATGCCATAGGATAATTAATAATAAAACTCTAGAAGCATCTTTTTAGTTGATAGAGAAGATATCCATAAACAACTACCAATGGCAATTAGAAAGAATGAGGCCTAATAAAGCAGTATGTATACATAATTTGTATGATATGATTGCATTGATTGCTCAAGTGAAAGTATCTAGCTTTTTTAAGGAATAATAAACCATCTTAGGTATAAGCTCCACCTAGATTTTAAGAAAGATCATAGAAGGAGCATTAAAATTGTACAAATGAGGTTTTGAAAGACTTTATGAAGGAGAATATGTCTAAAACTTAAAACTAAGAGGCTTTATCTAGGAACTTGAAGACTCAGAATTGTTCAGATGAAGAAAACTATAGTTAACAGGCAGGAAGGGATATCGCCTAGCGATATTGTGTCCAATTCTAGAAAACACGTAAATGTAACCACCATAATCATAAAAAGGTTGCTAAACTAGCAAGTCAAGAGATGTCAAAAAAGCTTAGTTAGCGATAAAGAGAAAAGCTACATTAAACTCTGAAACTACTATTCATTAACCATCCCAAATACACGAAATTCAACAGAAACCCAGAAATCCAAAGTAACAACAGGTTCCCATCCAAAGTCCAAATCACATATTATACACAATATGAACCGGTAGCCAGATAAATCAGAAATTGCCCCGATGGTCAGCCTATGAAGAAGGTCCGTATACGGCACTGTGAAGAAGCACCACCACCACCAACTAAATTGTCATACAAAGCGGTAGTAGCAGGGGGCCATCAAGGGGAGCCTGACCTCCGAGACAATGCCTGGCTAGAGGAAGTCCCAGTTGTAATTGAAGAGGGGGACATCCAAATCCATTCCAAAGGCAAAGAAGTAGGGATCACACTTTCTCTACAACTGAAAGACAAACTTGACCAATCATGGAATCAAGAAGTTGTTGTGAAATTGTTGGGTCGTAAAATCGGGTACCGTCTGCTATGCCAACACATTCGAACTTTATGGCAACTGCAGGGACTGCTTAAAATAACTGATTTAGACTATGATTTTTTCCTCATTAAATTCATTGAGGAGATGGATTACCTTAATGCACTCACAAATGGACCCTAGCTCATCTTTGGGAATCTGCTTTCAGTGCAGCGTTGGATGCCATCTTTCCGCCCGGCATAGGCCATAGTTACCCGAGCTGTGACATGGATGCGTTTCAATGATCTACCCATCGCCAGGTACCATCCCACTATTCTGACCACCCTAGGGAATCTGATAGGGCAAACCGTCAAACTAGACGAGGCCACCCAATAAATGCAAAGGGGAAAATTTGCGAGAATCGCTATAGAAATAGACCTGACTTTACCTCTGTGACCTTCAGTCGAACTCGACAGCATGAGCATCAATGTTGCATATGAGGGACTCAGCCTAATTTGCTTTTGTTGTGGTTAGGTGGGACATGACTCCAGTGTGTGTTCAGCCAAGGACCCCAACCACGCGCCATCCCCAACCCACTTGAACCACCAAGCAACCACCGATACGAATCCGGCGAATCAAACGCAAAGCAACCACCCCACAACACTGCACAAGCTTCCAACTGCTGTCACCAACACGTCAATGAATGATGGGACAACCAATGAATTTGGACCTAGGATACAAGTCCAACGATCCTATCCGAGATCAAACGCCTAACGGTTGACTACCAACCAGCCTTGCCCCTTCAGCCACCGTACAGGTAGGAGCAGTTCCCGATATGTGGCTCTGACTGACGAAGCTGAGGATGTCACCACAAAAGCTGCGTCTGCCAACATCGCACCCAACACGTTTAGTAATAGGGCGAACATGATTAACCAATGGGAAAGTGGGCTGGAGTTTCCCACTGGGCCTGGACATATGTGGACTGGACTGAAGGCAAAGAAGGGGAAGGTCATGGCCCATGTGGAAATAGGAGGCACTAACTAGGCCTAATAGGAAGGAATGCTGACGAGCCCAAGCGATATTTCTAGGCTACAACCTAACTCCACCGAAAACCATAAAGCAACAGTTATCAGCTCCTACCATGAAGTACTCAGCGACGTGATAATAATAGAATAGGCAGGAGCTGTGGAAACCAAGGAACAACCAATGGAAGGTATAGAGGGCAATGGGACCCAAAGCCTCGTCACGGAGACTGTGTACTATCTTCCCCCCTCAAAGCCTCCAGATACGGGGCCTAGGGAAGCTACTATGGTTGAACCCCCTAATGAGACGGGATGGAGTGATGAGATAGTGTTGTAGACACTGGACAGTGAAATGATCTTAGTGCCGGAAACCATCCCTGATACCCCCCAGACTGAGGGGAATCAAATTTAGTCTCAGTTATGTCGATACTTATTTGGAATTGTCAAGGGGCAGGGGCTAAACGCTTTCAGACTATTTTGCATAATTACATTAGTCATTATAGAGTAGGTTGTTGGTTTTAGTTGAGACTAGGATTAGTGGAACCTGAGCGTCAGCTATGCTTAAACGTCTAAATTTTGACTTTTCCTTTCATGTCGAATTGGAAGGATTTAAAGGCAGGATTTGGTTATTGTGGACTTTGGGGTCAAGATTTCGGTGGCTCATAAATAGCTGATCCATGTTTTTATACAGTATGGATCATCTTCCTTTGATTTCTCAGCTATTTATGCTAGCCCCCAACCTCTAACACAAAAATACTTTTAGCCTATTTTGAGGGAAATAGGCCGATCTGTCACCCGTCCGTGGATTGTTGAGGGGGATTTTAATGCTAAATTACATTTTGGTGACAAAAGGGGAGGGTCACAAAATACCACTGTGATAAACAAAGCGTTCAGAGACTGGGTTCATGAGAGCGGTCTACACAACTTGGGATATGTAATTTACTTGGAGAAGGGAATTTGTTCAAGCTAGACTAGATCGTGTGCTTGGATCAACTTCTTGGGTGGAAGAGTTCTCACATACGGTCATTCAACATCTCCCTTTTCTGGGGTCCGACCACCAACCTATGTTGGTTCGCTTTGGTAATCCTACGAAGCGAACTCCAGGCCCCACCCCTTTTAGGTTTCAATCAGCATGGTTAGCACACGCAGATTTCCCGAACCTAATAGAGGAGCACTGAGGTCCACAGGTCAAGTCTTTTGTTATCCCAGCTCTCCAACCATCTTCAACAGTGGAATAGAACTATCTTTGGCAATATTTTCTAGAGGAAAAGAAGACTACTCGCTAGATTAAAGGGGATCCAGTGCATTATGCAACATGACGAAACCTCTTCCCTCATAGACCTGGAGGCTTAACTGAGCGATGAGTTGGTCCAAGTATTGTGCGAAGAGGAACTATATTGGCACCAGCAAGCCAGGTGTGATTGGATCTCTCACAGGAATCGTAATACGAGATATTATCACACGGTAACGAGAACCAAACGGAAAACTTTGTCGATCGATAGATTATTTGACCAAAGTGATACTCCAATCATTGATTCTGATCAATTGCGGCAAATGGCTCGAAATTTTTTTGTAGATCTATACATCGCTGAAGAACTACAGGCACAACGATTCCCCTCCACTGGAGCATTCCCTCGGCTAGAAGATGCGCATCTTGAAGAATTAGCCAAACCGATCCAGGAAAACGAAATCAAATCGGCGATAATGGGTATGAACCCTTATAAAGCCCAGGAATTGACGATTTTATGACCCTATTTTTCTAGTCCCAATGGGCAACAGTGGGATCTGATGTTGTATCCTTTATTCAGAACCTTTTCACGGGGGAAATATGGGAATGGGAATTGAATCAAACCATTCTGTTACTAATCCCTAAAGTCCCATCCCTGAAGTATCTCACCCAATTTAGACCTATAAACCTTTGCACGCTGTACAAGACCATTGCTAAAGTCATTGCCAACCACCTAAAGTCGCACCTTGATCATGTTGTGGCTAACATCCAAAGCATTTTTATTCCAGGATGGTAAACCACTGATAATATCATAATAGCACAAGAGATAATCCATTCCATGCAAAAGAAGAAGGGTAAAACTAGTTATTATGTTATTAAAGTGGATTTAGAAAAAACATATGATCGTTTGGACTGGGATTTCATCCAAGATACACTCATGGAAATTGGAATCCCATGTTATCTTCTCAGTATCATTATGAAGTGCATCATCACGGTGTCCATGAAGGTGGCATGGAACAACCAAGTCTCAGACTCTTTTTTTCCTACGCGAGGTATCCGCCAGGGCGATCCACTGTCACCATACCTCTTCATTCTCTACATGGAACGCTTAGGCCATCTGATTTCGTAAGCAGTGGGACGAGGGATATGGAAACCGTTTAAATGGAATCATACAGGGCCATACATTTCACATCTTTTTTTCGCCGATGACCTTGTCTTATTTGGGGAAGCCATAATCGATCAGGAGAAATGGGTTTCTAACATTTTGGCGCTCTTTTGTGGAGCCTCGGGCCAAAAAGTGAGTCAATAGAAAACCCGCATCTTCTTCTTTAAGAATGTTTTTCCAAATAATGTGCGTATGATCAGCCAGGAGCTACGGTTTCAACAAACCACTAATCTGGGCAAGTATTTAGGAGTACCATTGCTGCATGAGCGAATCACTCGAAACACGTACCAATATCTGATAGACAAAGTCCAGTAAAAGCTAGCAGGGTGGCATGCTCGGGAACTATCTCTGGCCGACCGAGTCACGTTAACCCAAACATTCATTTCCTCGCTACCGCTCTATACAATGCAAACTATGCAATTACCCAGATACCTATACGATGAATTAGAAAAACTTATGAGAGCTTTCTTATGGAGGTCCCGAGATGAGTAGAGTTGACCTCACCTAGTCAACTGGGATACTGTTTGCCAGCCAACAAATATTGGAGGCCTAGGCCTCAAAAGTATTAGAGCCATTAACAATGCCCTTCTTACCAAATTGGGGTGGGCATTGCTCACTAACCTGGCAGCGCTTTAGGTTTAGTGCCTTCGAGCCAAATATCGGCTCAATATGCACCATATCCCTCCAGAACTGCCAAAACAAGGCGCTTTGATAATTTTGAGGGGAATTTTAGTTATATGGGAGTATGTTCACTATGGTATCAGTTGGAAACCGGGTACAGGCAACCGAATATATTTTTGGCTTGACAATTGGATGCCTAATTGGGGTCCCCTAGCTCATGGGACAAAGGGCCCCATACCTGAGTTTGCTAGTTAAATGTGTGTCCAATTTTATGAAGGAGGAGGGATACTAGAAATGGGATCTTATCACACCGTACCTCCACCCACAAGTGTGTGCCGATCTGGCCACGATTCGATCTCCCTCGAGAGTTATAGGAGATGACCAAATTCTGTGGGGTCCTAACATACAGAAGGGATTCACGGTAGCTTTAGCATATGAGCTAATCACAGATCGCCATACGGGGGTACAAAATCCAATCTGGAAAGTGATATGGAAATGGTCAAGACCTCAACGCATTCGCTCGTTCCTGTGGCTTTTAGCTAACAGCAAGTTAATGACTAACCAACAGAGGGTTCGGCGACATATAACAATGAATAGTAGTTGCTAGGCTGTGGTCGTGAAGAGACCACACTGCATGCTCTCCGTGACTGTCCTCGGATATGGGACCTCTGGCGGCAATTAGTCTCAACAGTACAAGTGGATCGTTTCCTTCAGTTACCCAAAGAAACATGGTTACATAGAAACCTCACCCAACAGGACAATGGATGGGTGACATCTTTTGACGTCTCATGCTGGTATATCTGGCAATGGAGGAACAAGTATCTTTTAAGGAAGCCTTTGAGTGGCCAATTGCCAGGCATCGCTTTGTTCTAGATTATGTTGAATGGATCCGTAAAGCCCACGCGGTGACCAGCCGCGTAGTCAGGCCACTGGGACTGGCTGTAGTGCAGCACGTCGGCTGGACAACACCACCAGAAGGTTGGATAAAAGTGAATACAAATGGTGCAGTTCATCACGCCTCATCAGGAGCCACGGCTGGAGGACTACTTCGGGATTGCAATGGGCAATGGTGTGGTGGTTTTATCACTAAGTTTAGGGAATGCTTACCTTTGACCAACGAATTGCAGGGAGCTCATGTGGGGCTTAACTTGGCTTGGGACCGGGGATATTGGAAAATTATTCTCGAAGTGGGCTCATCATAGGTTATTAATATCCTATCCTCCTCCGCTCAATTAATAACTAAAGATTATCTTTTAGTGTGGGAAATTAAAGCGATTCTGGGATGTGATTGGGAGACACGGATCCAACATGTATATCGGGAGGGAAATCAAAGTGCTGATAGCTTAGGTCGCTTCGCCTGGAATGCACACCCAAGAGAATTTTCTCTTCCAGAACCTCCTACTGAAATGAGGATGTTTATCCAACTAGACTGGCAGGGCCAATTGTACCATAGGGGCTTGAATTATCTGTAGTTTTGGTTTATATTCCTTTGTATACAAAAAAAAAGTAAGAAGACAATTAGGAAAGGGCAATAGCGAGGAAACATTAACCAAAAATTATTGACCAATAGGGTTAATACTAAATGATATTAAGGAAGAAATTGAGGAAAATTGATATGAGGTAGATCAACAGGTGGAAGTTGTTAAGATAGGATTAGATAAAGGAAACATTGACATCCTTCAAGATACCATACCATCGAAACTTAATAATCCATAGAGTTTAACTATCTTCTATATTATTAGTGGTGTTTATATAAATAATGCATTTTGCAAATTTAGGGTTTATTATTAAGCTAATGTCTTATAATACGTTGAAGAAATTGGACTAATTTAACCTATACCTACTTGATGAGTAATGCGATTCACAAGTAACCTAATTAGACATCCTAAAGGTATTAGTGATCATTCCCATCTGAATTTTATATCCTAGGCATGGAAAAGGATAATAAGGAATTTTTAATCTTTGATAGGCCTTTCCAAAAAAATAATAAGTGCAATCATACATTCTAGGAAAGGTGAAATAAGACCTAGGTTTGGAGATGAAGAAATTTTATCAATTCCAAATGAAAATAACTAGTTTGGAGTTAATAATTACTCAAGCCAAGTTAATGTTTAAGATCTTTTGTAATAAGTCATCATACTAGGAGTTAAAGTGTCAAGGAATGGAAGGACAAGGAAAAAAGTAGGAAGAAAGCAACAACGAAAGAAAAACTTTTCTACGGTACATGCCATAGTAATGAAGAAGGGAGAAACCATTATACTCCACCAATGATCCAAGTTTAAGAAAAGAATCTTACTAGAAGTGTTTTAAAGAAGTGCTTGTTAAGCAGTAACCTAACCACAAAAAATTTAAGATTTATTAGAAATGTTGGACAATTAACTTTGATTTTTATTTTACAATTATTTAGGCCTTTTTATTATAAATTATCAGGTTTCATTTTATTATATTTTTTTCACATTTTCATACTTGTGTTTTTAGTTAGGATGTAAAGGAAAGCAAGTAAATTCTTAAAAACAATAATTAGAAGAAAAATTAGTGTGACAAGTGGAAAATATAGGTCAAATAAAAGTTTAAATCAAGTATGTATTGAATTTGTGTGATAAACATAGCTGAAGACTCGTTTGTGACTCAAATTCTACTTAATTGTACATATATCCAAAATGATCCATAGTATGGGATATTCCTGTGTCCTAAATTATGTCTTGATGCTAAGGAAGATAGAAAGATCTATGTCCAAAGTCATGCTTATATCTATGATCATGTCCAAACTTGGAAATTACAGAGAGATTCATAATTTAAGACATCTGGTGTCCTAGACCATATCTTAATATAATTTTACCAAGAAGAGTATAAGAATTGCAATAAGACCATGTCATAGGCCATCTCTTAAAGATTAAAAGGTTAAGGGTCTCGTTAGACAGCCAATTCCATCAAAAAATTTTATTTCTCTTAATTTTTCTCAAATCTCTCACATAACTAACATTCAAATCAATTAACCTATCCAAAAAATTTCATATTTCAACATCACCACTCTATTTCCACCTAAATTTTTTTATTTTTTTCTCCCTTAAGCCTGATTTTTCACAAGTTAAAGTTCAAAACTAAAAAAATTTGGTTTTTTTTCTTACTTTTGAAAATTTTTTAACCTCTTTTAACTTTCCAAACTTCAATCTAACAAGGTAATAATTTCTCAACCTTTTAAAAATAAGAGAACTAGGGTCAAAACACAATAAAGAGCTTTAAGAAACTATACATAAACAAAAAAAGTCTTCCTATAAATGAGCACACTGTGTTTATCTTTAATAATTATACCATCATGCAAGGTATAGATACTTAAAACTCAAATCTTTTGAAGAAAAGAGATGTATAGACTAGAGTGGATTGGAACATATTGGATTGGCAAATGAGGTTAGGAGTTATGTAGATAATGAACAATTTATTCTTTAATGTGGCAAAAAAGGCCATAGAGAAAAAAAATTAGAAATGTTAAAAACTTTGGAAATGACTAGGCATGCTAGTAGAAATAAAGAGGATGTCATTCTATTTAGGCTTAGTGCATCTCAAATCATTGTGTCTTTCAATAAATTTACAGTGTTTTATAGGTTTTACACTTATGAATAAATTGATATAAGGGCCTTTAAGACCTCTATCACTAATTTCCTAACTGAGCTAATAGGTCATACCTATGCTAACTTTTGAAGTTCCATATGGATTAGATGGCTTATATATGACCCGTAAATTATAAAAAATATCCAATTTATATCCCCAAATCTAGGACACTTATATAGTATATAACTAATTCAATTTTAGAGAAAAAGGATAGTACTAGAGTGGTAATGCTATGGAATCTATTTTATTTATAATTTATAGTAGAGAGGAGACCTTGCTACCTAGGAGTAGATGACCAATAGGAGTAAAGGTTCCATCTATAAGGGTCTTATATGACTGTAATGGTTAAAAATAGGGATAACTTATGTTTACCTTGATGTGATTCATTTTATAGAATTGATTAGAAAGGTCAGTGTGTTATGTGTAGTGGTTAGGAGATAGATAGGGCAAGTAGGGGATGATGCTCCTATAGAGGAGGTGAGAGAAGAGTATGAGAGAGAAAAGCTACATCCAGTGGCTAATGTAGCTCAATAAAGGGAAGGGTAGAGGAATATCAATTCAATCATACATATTAACAACTATTGTAGGAGAGGATTGACAGGACAATTCAACAAATAGAAACTGAACAATATAGATAAATATTATGTCCTACGAAGAATGCAAAGAAAGATATAAACATAAGAGTGGCTATTGTTTCAGTTGCAATAGTAAGTGATAGCCTACTTCTAACATGTAGGGTAAATAAAATAATCACCACCTTCTCCATCATACTAACCACTGATAACACCCATTACAGAGAGTGATAAGGATGAACTAGTTGTAAATTAAGTTCTCTACCTTCATTATTTTTCTTTTTTCTATTTCCTTTGTTTTTTCTTCCTTTTCATTATAAGTCATGAAATACATTTTGGAATTATTCACCAATTTACTTTTTTAGTTAAGTTTGTTACTTTGATTTTATTGAATATTTATCTTTTAGCACTTTACATTTTATAGTTTTTGTTTATATTAGTGTCTTTACAAGGTTTATATGAATTCTATTTTATTATCACATCCATTTGAGATAATTAGCAACATAATAAGATAAAAAAAAGTTTTCCTTGACCTAATTTTCCTCCCCTCCTTATTACTTTTATTGTCCTTATATCTTGCATTATTTTTTATATTCTATATATGAAGATAATCTACAACTTAAATGTGAGGAACGATTATATTATTTTAGCCTTATTACACCTTGGTAAATTAATCTAATTGCATTTATCCAAATAGGCAAAAATTATGATATTTTAATAATAAAAAGGGTAATTAAGATAACTTACTAGAAGTTAGATTATATTATGATTCAAATAGGTTAGATAAATAGATGTAAGCATTAATAAGTAACCTAGTCTCAATTTGATTTAATGATGATGAAATGGATCCTTAACTTATATAATGATACTATTTTGTAACTTTGAGACAATTAACTTAGAAGATGAATCTTTTCAAGCATTTTAATACCATAATAAAAAAGAAAAAATATGTGAATAAATTTAGAGTAAATAAGTTCACTTTGTTGACTTTATGCTAAGTGAAAAGGTTGGACTTAAAAGTAATGCTTGTAGCCACTTGACTTTGTGACTTAATTTAGTAACCAAGATTATTTATGACACGGTGTTTACTTTCATGCCAAAAGCTTAGGTGACTTTTCAAACTTGCATCTACTGCTACAAGTGTAATTTTATAAATAAGTATTTTAATTTTATTTTATTTTGGGTAATTAAAACTTTTGAAAGAGGAAGCACTTACTTTTATTCATTTATTTTATATATTAGGCTGAATTTTATGAATTAAGTTGATTTTTGATAGATTGTTGCATTTGACTGAATTTAAATTACAATCTACTACAAATATCTTGAACTTTAATTAATCGATGATCAATATAATTAGGTTAAACAATGGAAACTCTTGATTGTATTATTCAATTTGATAAACTACCCTAAATTAAACATATTAAATGTTATGAGTGATTAAGACTATTTTTCTTAAGGACAAGAAAAATCTTAAATGTAGAAATATATGACATACATGAAATATGCATATATTTTTTTAGTATTTTGCTTGGTTTTCACGCTAAATTATCTTAATTATACTTAGTTTTATTACATTTTTAGGAAATTGAGAAGATTATATCTTAGGATGATATTTATTCAGGATCGGTGGCTACTTTAAGAAAAAAATATGGAATAAAATATAATTATTAGTTAAACACAGTCTAGCGTAAACCTTATGATAGTTTGTGCCACTATAGATCAGATGTGGAAAAAAACGTAGCCTTGAACATAGCCTGGAGAGAAACTATAGAGCATTTGGAAAATTTAAAGAGTGGCATGGCCTCAGCCACGATTGTGCATTAGATCATGTGCTTGCTAGGAAAGAAATAAAGAGGTATACGATCTAGGGCACAATCATGTTAAAGATTATGTCTACTCCCCAAAAGAAGTAGAATGTTCCCTGGACTATGACACAGTCATGTCCCAGACATTGTCTTAGGTGGAATAAATATATTTAAGCTATAAAAAGTCACAATCTTTGGAAGATTTTTAGAGACTCTTTCTCTAAATAGTTTGGTTTAGCCACTAGGAGGTACTCTAATTCTCAAAAGGTTCATTTTGAAGTCATATCCATTCGAAAATCAAGATATGAGATCATCTTAATGGATCAAAATATGAAAAATACCAAGATCTTCATCTAGGACTATTTCTATAATGATTTCTTTAGTTTTGTTTGTTATTTTTCTTGGATTAAAGATGATTATTCGCTAAATATTTTCTATATTTAGATAGAAAAATCCTATTATTTATCTTTGTATGGATTGATTTGATTTGATTGATGAATGGAATATATTTCTACAAATATGATTTGATTTATGAATGCAATATATTTTTACAAATTATCTTTCATTGATCCTAGTGCAATTTTAACTATGTTAACTATTAGATCTAACTTTAATTTACTTATGGAAGATTTAAGAGAATCTACTTATGAATAAACCATGACTTAGGTGTTAGGAGTTGTATGGGGTGATAAAGGTAGACCTATGTGATCTTTCTCGAGTTAGGTGAAAATTCTTGTGGAATCTTCCAAATCAAAATGCATTAAAAAGGATGTTGATACGAGGAGAAGTGCCTATTATGATAGTAATTTATAATTGATTTCTCTATACGATTAATTGCTTTGCCTTTGATTCTCTTAACCATTGATTAAGTTTGTTTTATTTTAGATTTTGTCAATTATCTTTTATATTCTTTTGTCTCTACCATAAAAAAGCAATTGATTGATTGAAGGTAGAGTAAAATAAAGTAAAGCAAAGCAACGGAAGAGTCCTTTAACGCATCTAGACCACGAGTACGATTGTCACCATCTATATAAAGATTGACTTTTAGCCATACTGGGTAGTTGAAGGGAAGAACTCTAATTACGAAAACTGACTTGGGAAAAACTGAAAGCAATAGATAGGTTGTTTACTTTCTTTCCTATAATTGAGTTTACTTGGGTATTTGAGATTTTCTTATTCGCAATTCAACATTTGAGACCATATAAGGCTTTCTTCAATCAATAACAAGGGATGTATCGATTTGGGCAAGCAAAACATCATTTAAATTCATACCGCTTACTTCATGATATCAATCTTATTTGTTATTGCATTATTTGCTAATGAGAAATGCAATTACTTTAACTATTGAATAGTTAAATTTGTAGTGTAAAAAGAAAATTCTAAGAAAAAATGGAAACCTCTCCTAAGAATCCTACTATTAAAGATGAAGTCTTGCATCGGACTAGGAAAAAAATACAAAAGAGTCTGATCTAAATCATTAACTGATGATAAAATCATTGATTCTGGATCAATGGAACAGAAGGATAACGTGACTAACAACTCTTTTTCCTGATCTCAGAGACAATTGTAGAAAGATAGTCTTACGGGATCTGAACCAAACCGTATAGGGTCATGGTTTGATTGGGGTAAGGTTGATGGACATGAGGATATCTCTTTGATGAATCCATTTCTAACTCTACAGAGAACTCTATTGGGGAGTCTCATGTCTTGTTTTCTCGAGAAGAAAAATGTGAGATTTTGAAAATCGTGATGCCCAGCAATTATCATTAAACTTCTGGGTAAAATCTTTGAGTACAAAGCGTTATCAACTTGAATTGCTCAACTTTGGCAAATTGAGGGGAAGTATAATATTATTGATTTGGGCAAGGATTATTTTCTCTTCAAGTTTGAGAAAAATTAAGACTACAAGCATGTTATCCATAGTGGTCCTTAGATTATTGATGGCCATTATCTTACTGTCTGTCAATGGACGCCATATTTCAAACCTAGTATAGACAAGATAAACTCCATCCCTACTTGGGTACGATTTCCAGAGTTACCATTGGAATATTATTCTAGCATGGCCTTTAAACATATTGCTAGTAAGGTTGGAAAAATAGGTTCGAGGTAGTTTCACTCGTGTCTGTGTGGAACTTGATCTACTCAAACCTCTCTGTGCATGAGTGTTTCTAGGAAAACACCTTCAGAAAATTGAGTATGAAGAACTCCAAGTAATATGTTTCTACTACGGTCAGTTTGGTCATAGGCGTGATACATGTCCCATGCAAGAGAACAATTAACATCCTCCAACTGATAATACTGCTACTGGGAGTCCTTCCACGGATGAAACACCAACTGAGGAAGTCAGTGGAAAAGGTGCTCGTCAGATTCCCATAAGGATGATGGCTTAGACGTGTGTTCAACATGAGGAGGCCAACCTTAGGCCATGGATGCTCGTCTAACAGCGAGCAAGACGACAGGTCAGGGATGAGATTGGAAATGGAAAGAAAGATGATGTGCGCAATTTGTGGAAGGTTTTTGGTTATAGATTTGATCCTTTGACTGGTACAATCAGTGACTAGAAACAAGGAAGATATAGTGGCTGCATCTAACAAGATAGGTGGACACTATCCTACCAAATCATGTGAATGGCATTCCAAGAAAAATGCTAAGATTACGATCTATCCTAAGCAATAAAAGTTTAAGGATCCTTCTCCCCTTAATCAACAAGATGATGTTACTTCACATGCAAAAAGTAAGGCATAAGCCTTAGTCAGGATTGAACTTCAAAGTCCACCTTTAGGCTTTCATTTCATAGCTAGTTCTTCTTCTAAACCCATTTCCTTTGACCCAAAGCATTTAGAATTGTTTGTTGGCCCAAGTACTTCTTCAGAAATTGAATCTACTTTCCTAAGCAACATTGTTCACCAGCCTTCCTTGAATATTGTTAAGGTCGGAGGTGATGATGCTAATACAAATGCCAACATAAACCTATTTGTTTTACCTTATAATAAACCACCATCGGATGTGGTTCCCCAACAGTCTAGATTATCCCTAAGAGAGCCACATGTAGATATGGTTGTTAAACTCATGGAAGACTTGGGCACATCACATGTTATTTTGGCAGCATCTACAATGGGTCAAGACACTATTGGCATTTTTATAGATTAAGGTGGCCATATGTCATTTGTATATCTTCTTTTCTTCCATTATTCTTATTATTATGTCTTTGAGCTTTTGGAATACTCAAGGGGTGGCAAATGTGGATTGTCATTAGAATGTGAAAGATATGGTGCGACTACACAAGGTTGATATGTTAATCTTCGTTGAACCACAGATCAGTAGGGCGAAAGCTAATGAGGTGATTCGAAGTTTGCATTTCAATAATCATGCCAAAATGGATGCTGATAGTTTCTTTAGGGGTATATGGGTTCTTTGAAGGTTCTCTATCGGTGATGTTATAGTTGTTAGAAAGAGTGGGCAGTTTATAGCTCTCCAGATCAAGGCATCCTCTGGGATTACATTGGGGCTTCTCACTATTTATGCTAGTCCAATGGAGTCTATTTGCAACTGCCTCTAGAGTTATCTAACTAATTTCTCTACTTTTGATAAAATTTCATGGCTAATGATTGGTGACTTTAACCAAATATTATCTATATATGAAAAACAACATGGAAGTTTGGAACCTATTAGGTGTATAGAACCATTTCGACAGGCGGTGGAGAAACTGAACTTGATTGATATTCATGTTGAAGGTTGTCAGTTTACTTGGATAAATAAACAGTATGTTTCTAGTTTCATTAAGAAAAAACTTGATCGTGCCTCCTGCAGTGTGGAGTGGAGGCACAGTTTTCCTCAGGCTTTTGTGCGAAATGTACCTCAGTCACATAGTGACCATTTCCCTGTGTTGTTATCTCTTAGTTGCATCCTCCCATGCAACAAAGTTGAGAGGCCTTTCAGCTTTGAGATGGCTTGGCAAATGCACAAATCCTTTCCTTCTGTTTTATCTGATAGTTGGAATTCTGGCTTACATGCCTATGATGTTTTACAATAGTTGAATTTGCTACGTTTGGAAATATATTTAGACGGAAGAGGAATTTACTTGCTTGCCTAGATGGGGTCCAATGAACATTGAAGAAATGAGTTAATCCTTTTCTTTATAGATTGGAGAGCACTCTATTTGACGAATATAATGAAGTATTAACACAAGAAGAGCTCCTTTGGTTTTAGAAGGCTTGAACAGACTGGGTGCCACTTGGCAACCGTAATACCAAATTCTTCCATACCATTACTTTGATTCGTTAGAACAAGAATCGTATTCATGCTTTGAAAGATAGTTTGGGCCACTAGGAGAATGATCCTGTGAAGATAAAGGAGATGGCTTTGTAGCACTTTCATCAAGTTTATCTGGTTGAACCCCTTGGTGGAAATTTTCATGAGGACTGTCCAAAATATCAGTTACCTCTGCTAGAGCCATGTTTGTCATGCCTTGTGTCCATACCTCAGGAGAGGGAGATTTTTGGGGCATTAAAACAAATGGTTCCCTTTAAGACTCCGAGGCCTGATGGCTTTCAAGTAGGGTTTTATCAAGCTAATTGGAGGGTTGTTAGCCTAACAGTGGTCTCCTTTTTTTTGTTATGCCTTTCGTATAAGTTCCTTTGATGCCGAACTTAGTAAGGTGTTGGTTTGCCTCATCCTGAAGGTTGAACTTCCGGAACACACTAATCAATTTCGTCCCATTTCTTCATGTAATGTCAGAGTTATGCTAACTTAGAAGATTATTGTGAATTGCCTTTGGCCTTATCTTCGAGATTATATAGCCTTAAACTAAAATAGTTTTATCCCAGGCAGGGGGATGATAGATAATATCATATTGGTATAGGAAGTTTTACATTTGTTTGGTAAGAAATGAGGTAAATCTAGTGGGTTAATTATGAAAGTTGATGTAGCATCTAAATATTTACTGTATCTATCTTCCAAGTATAATATATGTATGTAATAATAAAAAATGGAAGGAGTGAAACTGATCCTGAACATCTGATAGGTTTGATGATAGAAAGTCAAATTCACGATACTTAGATCATAACTTTAGAATTCTGCGAAAGGCATATGACCGCATCAATTGGGATTTTCTTCGTTATTTTTTAATGGAGTTAGGTCTGACTTCTACAATTATCTCACTAATTATGTTTTATGTTACTTCGACACAGATGAATGTTTTGTGGAATGGGAAACTGACTAACTATTTCCAACCTTCTCGAGGCTTGTGGCAAGGTGATCCTTTGTCCCCTTATTTTTTATTTTTGTCTAAACAAGCTATCTTACATGATTGAGAGGGAGTTTCCCTTGGTAAATGGAAAGCAATATCCTTACCTAGGAACGAGCCATCCTTGTCACATGTATTATTGCTGATAATTTGATTATGATGGTTGAAGCCACTACGAGGCAGTGCGAGGTTATGATGTTTTGCTTAAATAAGTTTTGTTCCTTTTCGGGACAAAAAGTTAATGTTGCTAAATCTCGTATCTATATCTCCCTTAATATAACTAAGTCTTATATTGATAAGATACAGATAGTTACTAGCTTTGCTAATTTCTCCGATCTGGGACTATATTTAGGAGTACCGCTTCATAAACAGAGGGTTTTCAGCTGCCACTTATGGTCATATTGTAGATAAAATTAAGAAGAAATTGGCCACTTGGAAGGTTGAACACCTTTCCTTAGTTGGGAGAGCTACTTTAGTATAGGCTGTGACTAGTAGCATCACCACCTATACTATGCAAACCACCAAATTTCTAGTGTCAGTGTCTGCTTAAATCAATACCTGAAGTCAAAAATTCCTTTTGGACTCTACTAATGGGGAACAAAAGGTATCACTTGTAAAGTGGGACCAAATTTGTCGGCCTAAAAAGGAAGGCAGTTTAAGAAGAAGGAAGACAGCTAGTATAAACATGACGCTATTGGCGAAGCTAGGATGGCGGATTGAAATGGGTGTTAGTAGAAGGGTGCTTCATTCTAAATATTTGAAATGGGATACCTTCTTATCCTCATCCTTGCCTAGAAGGTCTTCTTATACATGGCATAGTATATATGCTTGTCAACATCTTCTTCGCCAAGGTTGTTTCGTGTTGGTTAGTAATGGTAAGAGCACCTCGTTTTGGAATGACCGGTGGTTGGGCAATACTGTACTGAGAGAATGTCTGAATGTGACTATCCCAAATGAGTTATACGAGCTTTCAGTTCATGACTTTTTGGAAAGGAAGAATGAACTTAACACTGTGGTTGCATAACTACCTATGGAGCTTCGTTCTTAACTTGAATTGATTTTACCTGTGGATCATGCAGCAGATTAAGTTATCTGGGCTGGTTCTCCTTCTGGTGAGTTCATAGTGAAATCTGCCTATGAATTGTTTACTGGTGTTATCCCGTGCAACTTTAATTAGAACCTTATTTGGCATCAAGATATTCCTCCTCAGGTACAATACTTTGTGTGGTTGGTGGCCCACAACAGATTACTAACCCGAGAATCTTGCATTGCTAGTAAGATTACTGGTACCTTTACTTGTTCATATTGTGATGGTAACTGTGAAACTTCATTACACATGTTGCAAGACTATCATGATTCTCAGTGTCTTTGGTCTAATTAGTTACATAGGAAGAGGTTGCAACATTTAAACTCTTTAGGTCTCTCGGAATGGCTTCGTTCTAATCTTGCTACTGCTCATAGGCGAGGGGCTACTAGTTCTCCTTAGAGTGAATTGTTCTATTTCATTTGTTGGTATATCTAGAAGTGGCAAAACTGTTGTATTTTTCAAGATGGTTATGAATGGCTATCTCAAGGTGCGGACATTATCACAAGTTGCCTTCAAATTTTCTATCGGTTTAAAGTTATGTCGAAAGTAGCTGGTCTACAGCGTCTTCACTTCATTGCTTGGTAGTGTCCTCCTCGAGGTGCAATTAAGGTGAATGTTGAGGCGTTTACATGTGGCAATCGTGGAGATTTAGCACTTGGGGGGTTGTATCTTGGTGATGGAAGTCTTTGGATATTTGACTTCACAAGGAGAATTGGTTGGGATAATATTACCAAAGCAGAAGTTTATGCTATTTACCATGGCTTGCAACTATCATAGGAGTGTGTGTTTCGATATGTAATTGTTGAATCCTAGTCATTACTTGCTGTTTCTAAAATTAATGGGGTGCTCAGAGAACGGGATCCTCTCTTCTAAGTTATCAGTTCTTGTCAAGATTTATTGACAAGGGAGTAGAGATGTTGTATGGTTCACACTTACAGGGAGACAAATATGTGTTCTGATTATCTAGCTAATTGGGCTTTTCAAGGTGAGTTCCAAGTTTCTCATTTCAATGATCCACCTGATCATCTTTCTTAGCTACTTCAGGGGGACATGGTTGGTGTGGCAGGGCCCAGAGCTATTTTAGATAGTTAAGTTTGTGATAGTACACTCTACTCACCAACTTGCAAGTTATACTAATTGATAGATGCAAAAAGTTGGCCTATTAATAGCTTCAATTTTTTTGGAATTCAAGTAAAATGATAAAAGAATACTCCATTGAAAAATTCTAGCCATTTTGTTTAACTTTAGAGTCCCAAGAGTTGGAAAAGTGCAACTTCCTCTATCTACATCATGATTTAAATCTTCATCATAATTGAGATCTATTTGACCTTGTAAAATAGAAATATCCTCTGCTATATTCTTCAAATTTGTCAATTATAAGTTGTTTTAAATTTTATCTCTTATATAAGTCTAGAATAGATGTGGACAACAAAAGTATATTTCTCAAGAACTTTACAAGTGAATTTTTTTTTCCTTTTTGTAACAAACAAAAGACTTTGTTTGGAAAAGCTAAATCAACTGATCCACTTGTAGCTAGGGCTTAACTACTAATCAACAACTATCAAGACTACAGTCAGCAATGTATTGCAACTTCCAATCACACACTTAGTCAACTTCTCAAGTCCAAGTTTTGTTTTATGTTCATATTTCATTTCTTTAGTTGGCTTTAACTTTGCCTTATCTTATCTTGCTTATTAGTGAACTAATTAATTCTTTATACAATAATCATTTGGCTTAGTTAAAGTTGGTAAAAAGAGCTTTGACTTTTATTTGTATATATAATTTCATAAAAGAGACGCTTTTCCTATCATGAAGCCATGATCTATGAACCATTGGAGATCCATGGGGCTACAAGACATCCTCACCAGTGCAAATGATGCATTTCCATTTAAATTTGCTATCTAAGATGAAGCATAGAAGGTGCTCCAAGTAGGTCCATGGCATGTGTATAAAAAGCCTATGTTTTTGCAAATTTGGAGACTTGGTTTGAGAATGAATGAAATCAAACATAATTACATCCCATTTTAGATATACATTTATAGAGTCGCATTAGAGTATTGGTCTACATCTAGACTTAGCCACATTGTAAGCTTCATTGGAATACCGATATGTATAGATCAAGCTACAGATGGGTTATAAAGGATTCAATTTGCAAAAACTTGTTTACTAGTATCCTTCATGACTGATTTATGAAATAACATACCCATTATTTGAATAGGTGAGAGTTTGGAACCATATGAAGATTATGTTAAAGTATCCTATGCTTGGAAACCACAAACCATCACAAACAGAATCTGGAAACCTACTGGGAGAACATTCAAAACCGGGGAGTATCATGAGATTATGGAACTTTAGACTGATGTGGATAATGTATCTACACAAGTTAATGATGGTAACTCTGTTGGTGAAAATGCTAACATTCTAATTATACAAGCTACTGTTGGTGATTGCATTGATTACAGTATTGCTATTATAGATCAAAACAATCCTCAACTAGCATTAGATAGTAGCATTCTCAATTATATTAGAGATATCAGAGGAACTTTAGGAGCACTTGAGCTGGAGACTATTGAATAAGACACTTTAAGCAGCCATCAAACAAACTGATGAATTTGAACCTATCATCAAAATAATATTAGGGAGGAAGAAAAATTCCCCTAAAAAAGCTTTTTGTTAAGAGCTTAAAAGCTCAAAATAAAACTACAATTGTAGGAATTTTGGAGACTAAAACCAAGCAACTACAATTACAACTTTCTCCATTTTTGCCAAGGAGCTAGAATTTAATTTCTTACTACATGCATCATCCAAATGGCAAGATTATGTTGGTTTATGACTCTTCTATTGTGGAAATTGCAATTGAACTCATATCATCCTAACTTATTCACCTGGACATTTACAATAAAATTTTAGGCAATCTCATACATATAACCTTTGTTTATGCTCATAACATTGCTTACAAGAGAATGTTTTTGTGGAACCAAATCAAGTCACTTATAGATACCTCCTCCCTTCCTTGGTTAGTAGTTAGGAACTTTAATGCTTTTATTAATCGAAACACAAGGCATTAGTTCTTTAGGAATTCCCTGAAATGAGATGAGGCAATGTTTAACTAATGCCTTTTTATCTGACTTGCCATTTAGAGGAAACCTATTCACTTGGTGTAACAAGCAAATGCGAAATAACTTTATTAGGAGAAAACTGGATAGAAGCTTCGTAAATCAGATGTGGTTCTCTACCTTTCTTGGTAGTTTCTCCATCTTCATTAACCATCATATATTAGATCTTTCTGCTATTATCACTCAGGTTGACACTATTAGACCATCATCCCCCTTCAGGTTCAATTATTTCCTCACTAAACTAGCTAATTTTGAGAAATGCATCTTGAGGGCTATGAATGTGTTCATCTGATGCTCCAATCAATTTGTCTATGCTAAAAGATTTATCTTATTAAACAAGAAATGAAAGCTATTTTTCATTGCAACATTGGTAATACACACCATCTTGTTCTCACTGCCAGAGGTTCTCTTGATAAAATTCAATCTGAATTACAATGCGATCCCATTTTTATTATTCATCAAAATCAGGAAAGAGTGGCTATGCAACATCTTTCTAATGCTCTCTTATATGATTATTCTCTAATGAAACAAAGATCTAGGTGGATTGGATGAAATGTGGATATATAAAAATGTAGCTTTTTTCTATAAAGATGTCATAATCAAGATAAACTTCAACATAATCATTTCATTACAACTCAACAATCAGGTTCTTAATTCCTAGGATTTGCTGCTTCATGATGCTTTCAAATACTTTTCAAATATCTTATCTTCTTCTACATATGTTAACTCTTCTCAGCTATTAATGAGTGAAATAAAACAAGACAAGATAAGTTTTACAAATGCTAATTTACTTACCAAGCCTATTACTAGTCTGGAGATTAAGATTTCCTTAAGAGCCTTAAATCCAAATAAGGCTCCTAGACCTAATTCTTCAATAAATCCTGGCATCTGACAAAGAATATAGTAGTTGATGTCATTCTAGAATTCTTTAACAAAGGTCAGAGGTTATCAGAAATTAATGACACCTTTGTAACTCTAGTTCATAAGAATTGAGAGCAAAGAACTTTTTTAGTCTTTATAACTATTCCATATTGTAACACTGTGTATAGGATCATTGTTAAGATCTTGGCTTAAAACATGAAAGAGGGCCTATAAAAATACATTGACATTTCAAAAGGTGCCTCGTGTTAATGCAAGAACTTATTAGGTCTTACACCAATAAAAGGGGAAGCATGAATTGTATCATTAAGTTTGACATAAAGAAGATCTATAATAGTGTAGACTAGGGCTTTATAATGAATATCTTACATGCTTTAGAATTTCTTGCAAACTTTATTTAATGGATATCACTGTGCATCATGTCACCTTTTCTTTAAGATATTAGTGAATGGTCAGCCTGGTAAGTCCTTCAAAAGAACTAAAGGACTTAGACAAGGAGATCCTATATCACCTTACATCTTTGCACTTGTATTTGAAGTTTTTGAGAAAACCTTGAAAAGTGTAATGGAAAGAGCCAAAGATATCAGATTTCATTATAGGTGAAAGAAACTATAGATTACTAATTTATGTTTTACAGATGATCTTATACTCCTTTCCAAGGCTGATTAGAGTTCTATACCGACATTTATGAAAGCCCTAAAAATCTTTAGCAAGATGTCTGGATTGGAAACCAATTGTTCCAAGAGTTTCTTTTATTTATCAAAATCAACTGTAAGTAAGCAATCTGCCATTGAAAATTGTCACTGGTTTTAAACCATAGTCACTTCCTATATAGTACCTAGGGATTCCTATTTCAGCTACTAGCCATACATATCGAGATTTCATCAAACTTCTAAACTGTATTAACTACAGAATCTTCTTAGAGTTTTAAATTACTTTCCACAACTGGCAGATATGTGTTTATCTCATCTGTACTAAATTTAGTCAATGCTTTTTGGGTTGCACATGTTGCTATAACCAAAAGAGTAATCAAATCAATGGAGATGATGTGTAACCAGTTTCTTTAGAATAGGAATGAAGAAAGTGTCAAGTGAGCTCGAATGCAATGGAAATAGGTATTACCTAAGGACAAAGGTGGTTTGGGAATAATTTCTCTGAAACTAATGAACAATGTTATGATGTCCAAGAGGTTATGGAGGTTATTAACTAGACAAGCAATCCTTGTGGTGTAAATGCATTCATAAGATCTGTATAAAAAATAGCAACACATGGACCATGAAGATTAAATCTTCCTATTCTTCAACCTTGAAAGCCATTTTAAAGACCAGGGAATTGTTGAGGAATGAATTTATTTATCTCATTGGAGATGGCAAATAAACCAAATTTTGGTTTGACAACAGGACTTCTCTTGGTACTCTTCTTAACTTGCAAGCTATGGAATGTCTCAAACCTGTCATCGATAAAAAGCAATAGTATTTGATGCACTGGTTGAAAAATAGATCTTTATACAAAGCTCTATCCCCAGACCCATTTATGAAGAAATTGTTCACACCAGTTTGAATGAGGGAAAGATTATATATACTGGAAGAATTTGAGAAATGGCAAGTTTAGCAACCAATCTTATAGGAATTTTATATAGAAACACTATAACAAGGTTCCTGAGCACAAAGTTGTTTGGCACAAGCAATTTCATCCGATGGCATCAAGCTATCTATGGGTAGCTATGAAATATAAGTTACCAACTATGGATAAGCTACAGAGATTCCTAAATATCCCTAATTGGTGTAATTTTTGTCAAAAAGTTGAAGAAAGTATCAAACAGTTGTTTTTTTAGTATGCCTATATGTCAATAGTATATGGAAATATGTATTACACCAGCGCTTTATTCATGATAAAAAGCAACAATATTTGATGCATTGGTTGAAAAATAGATCTTTATACAAAGTTCTATCCCTAGACCCATTTATAAAGAAATTGTTCACACCAGCTTGAATAAAGGGAAAGATTATATTTACTAGAAGAATTTGAGAAATGGCAAGTTTAGCAACCAATCTTACAGGAATTTTATATAGAAACACTATAACAAGGTTCTTGAGCACAAAGTTGTTTGGCACAAGCAATTTCATCCGAGGGCATCCAGCTATCTATGGGTAGCTATGAAATATAAGTTACCAACTATGGATAAGCTACAGAGATTCCTAAATATCCCTAATTGGTGTATTCTTTGTCAAAAAGTTGAAGAAAGTATTGAACACTTGTTTTTTCAATATGCCTATGTCAATAGTATGTGGAAATATGTATTACACCAATGCTTTATTTATGACGCACCTCGAAGATGGGATTGTATAAGGAGCTGGTGTAGTGAAGTCAAAAGTCCTGAATCTACAATCAAGTGGTCATTCAGCCTAGCTATAGCATGTCTAATGAAAGCTATATAAGATGAAAAAATGCAGCATTTTTAAGAAAAATTTATACCGACAGAACAATTCTGTAGCAAAATCATCACAGCATTTTTAAGAAAAATTTATACCGACAGAACAATTCGGTAGCAAAATCATCATGCAAATCAAAGGGGACATGAACATATACACGTCCAGACTCCTTAATAAAGAATACTAAAATATAATGTGGAATTTGTAAGCCTAGTAACTAGTGTAGTATTTTGTCTTTAGGCTTATAAGCTTCCAATGCTTGGTTTTAAATACTTATAGCTCTTTGTAGCTGCTTTGTAACTTTTGCTTGCCGTTTATGGCCTAATTCATTATTATTATTTCCTCAAAAATAGAAAAGCACAAATCACAGCTTAGTTAATTATCACAAGACAACAGCCAAAAGCAACACAACACGACAATCTCAGAAAGTGTCATAGAGTAGAATTTTAGATTTTCCTTTGTCCGTCAGGATTGTTACTCAATTATTTAAAAAATTCTTGAAATGGCCACTACCAGAGTTGAATAATCTCCTTCAATCTCGAAATGCTAACTTCGAGTGTCAGTTTGTGCAACCAGGCCCAAAGGCTAACTTTCTATTTTTAGTGTCATAAAAAACATTCAACTCCCGATGTTGTTGATTACCAATAATAATCAACTCACTTGCGTCATTATTAGCGGCAAAGGCCAAGCAAACATGAAATTCATCTCTAATAGCAATGGCGGATTGGTCCAAATCAACATCAATATTGTCCTCGAAATGAAGCACAACTTTAGGTGGCGTCCAACTAATGTGCCGTTCAAGATTATAGCAGGTGTTCAAGAATTGCGATGGAGGAGCAGGTGGATACGGAGACATCAATATCGCAAATTCAGATTGAAGAGCTAAATATAGTGGTTGAGGTAGACGAGTAATGATAGTCCCTGAATCTATCTTGGTCTTCACTGATGACTGAATGTACGAAGAAATTTCCAGTCTTTGATCGCCAATTGTTATTCCAGTGAAGTTAACGAAAAAGCTGGTTTCTGGGTCTTGATTAAATATGAGTGGTATCATCTTACTAGTATCGGGTTGGCAGGTTTCAAATGCTTGGACACCAAATGCTAGGTACCCAGGAGAGCTCTCTGTGGAAGGAAGACAGTAACAGAAAACGCTGAAAAGGTCTTTGTCAGTTTGAGCCATTAGAGAGAAATTTCCTTGTCCAATACCTAAAACTCCGTCGGCTCCTCCGAAATCACCACCAATATTATGGCTGCAGCCAAAAACAAAGCCGCCGTAAACATCTTCGGACGTCATGGTGAGGGTATCATTTGAATAGGCCCCAACAGCATAGGAGCCGTCATTGTACGAGATGCTGTAGCTGCAGGTATTCAAATCGCAAGTAGCATTTGAATACGTTGAAGAAGAGGAAGGATCGAAAATGGAGTCTCCGCTGTTGCAACCCTCAAAGCAAGGTTGGCAATTTATCCAAGTGATAGAGCTGCCTGTGTCGAAAAGCAGGTTGAAATCGCGAGTCGGGGTGCCAAAACCAAGTTTGACAACAAAATTGCCTTCGGTTAATGAGCTCAGAGGCAGAGTAAGTCCTTCTCCATACATTTCTGTACTATACATCAATGTTGTTTCTACAGAATTCAAAGAGCGGACTCTTGATTGATTCCTGAGAATCTTGGAGGAACCAGGATACAACAAATTCTGCTGTCCAGGTGCCGATCTTGGGAAACGGCTATTAGACCTCTTCGCACCTTGAAATTGTTGTTCACAACCTGAAAAATTAAATGTGTGATAGACAACTATTATATTCACCACCTGAAGGAAAAAGGAAAGAGGAACCTCAGAATTATAACAGATCGTGCATTAAGTAGTGGAAACGAAGAACGTTACCTTTTGTGGAAAATGGGCAAGAGGCTAGTGGCAAAAGAGACTTTGTCTCCTTTAGAAGATGAACTGGTGCTTCTGTTCTAGCACCATGAACCCACTTCAGATCACAAGATAAAAACAGAAAAATGTGGCAGATGCCCAAAGCTACATGACGGTTAGCTATATTAGCAGTGGAAAATGCCATTGTGTTAGCAATTCCTTGAATTCCATACGCTTCACATGTGGGGTCTTTTATATATCGCGTATAAGACACCAGAAGACTTCAACCAAGTGAATTGCAAGTCTACGGACAAGTATCCTTGCGCGTGTTTGGAATTCTTTGTCATGTCACGGCGGAATTACAGGACCAACTGTCCGAGAATTGCGTGTTTACTTAAATGTACTAACCGACCCCAACATCCTTTTTCTTGAAAGTCATGGCACGGTCGGTAAATTGAAATTGCCCGAACATCGTACCGAAATTAATAATGTATATGATATAATACGAATCAATATCAAATAATATTTCAGATACTTTTATAAAATAATTCTTAAATTTTATATAATTAAAATTTGAAAGTCCCTCTAATATATAATTATCATTCATAATGTTAATTTTATTAGTGTTCAATAACTACCACTTAGTTTCCAGAAATAATTCTTATTCTTTTTATTTTCCTGTCAAAGATATGACATTTCTTATTTTTGCTGTAATATAACTTTTGTTCACTTGATAAAATAAACCAATCAGTTGCACCTCGAGTATTGTAGCACAGTTACATATTAATGCCCAAGAGCATGAAATTGAAGATGGCATCTTATAGGTTATTCCATGAAAAAATGTTAAACAAACTTGGGTAAAAAGAAAGGATATTTTGGTTTAGAGAAGTATATTTTACGTGTTAAATATTTCTAAGAAACTAGATTACGAAATACAAGAATTATATCTTCGAATTCGATATTCATAGGCTGTATGTATGAGGTATCTATTATGAATGATAAGAGTTGAAAAATCTCATTCACATGTCTTAACGATGGGTATCAAAAATCTAATACTTGAACATCAAAGCTCTTGAGGGTCCATTGGAGGACCGATAACACGAAGTAGGAAAGGCCAAAAAGGTCCTCAACAACTTAATGGTAGATCTCAATGCAAGGAATGAAGCTTTGCTACTCCAAGAAGTTAAAGATAGACCAATAAAATTGATCCAACTAAAGAAGCAAGATGAGGATTATAGTTTCAAAACGTGAATGATACCGATTCAAAAGACAATTGACGCGGGACATGAAGTAACTGTCAGAATAGGAAGAACATAATTTCCGTAATTCGTTTCTGGTTTTTTTCATTATTAAAGTACGTTAAATTACAAGTCTTATAGACTGTTTTTGCTTAATTCTAGGAAGGGATCAACGTAAGTAAGGAAAGGGGTTAAATTCTCAAACTGTGACAAAATTAATTTTTAATCCGTAAAATGGGAAAGAATTAAGGGGGGTGGCCAGACGTAGGACACCTCGTTAATGAATTTGGCGGGGTCGGACGACGTGTACACCACCCCGCCATTGTGAATGGCGGGGTGGCCCTAGCTGGCCACCCCGCCATTACAAATGGCGGGGTGATTATCCCAGCAGTCCACCCCGCCATTTGCGGGGCCACCCCGTCATTCTTAATGGCGGGGTGGGTAGCCTGCACCTAGTAGTCCCGAGAGCCAGCATAGGTGCAGCTGGCTCTGATACCACCCCGCCATTATGAATGGCGGGGTGGGCTTTTACTGCCTTATATAAGCACCACCGAAGAGTTTCTTCGCTGCTTCTTCATCTCTGCTTGTGCTTCTTCATTTTTATTCTCTTCGGTGCTTCTTCATCTCTGTTTGTGCTTCTTCATTTTTATTATCTTCGGCGCTTCTTCATCGTCTTGGTGCTGCTGAAATCTTCAACTTTTTTGCAATTCTTTAATTTCACAACAATGGCTTCTTCTTCACAAAGACCAATTCGATTTTG
>JAOSBN010000179.1:24592702-24609324 GCA_027563595.1 Erythroxylum suave
CCTTGAAGAAGACCAAAGAATGTTGGTATACTTGTTATTGAAGAAGAGCAAAAAATGCTAGTTGATTCGTTGATAATCTAACAAAATCAAACCAACACCAAGCAAAAGACGAACCATTGCCAACTGCAAAAATAAAAACCTGCAAAATAGATAATGAAGTAAAACTGAGGAAACCAAAATTTGAGAGTAAAATTTGAGAAGCACCGAAGGTATTCGATGAATGGTGGGATGGGCAGAGAGCCAGCAATAATGCTGGCTCTCAGCCCAGGGGCCAGGGGTGCAGCCTACGGGTGCAGAGTAGGCTGCACCCTATACCCCGCAATTAAGAATGACGGGGTGGACAGTCCCCACCCCGCCATTCTTAATGGCGGGATGGCCATGTAGGTGGCCACCTGGCCACACCCCGCCATCCTGCATGGCAGGGTGGTCCACGTGTTCCACCCCGCCAACAGGAGTGGCGAGTTAGTTTACACCCCGCCAACAAACGTCCAGCCACACCCCTTAACTCTCCCCTATTTTACGGATCAAAATTTAATTTTGTCACAGTTTGAGAATTTAGCCAAGGAAAGGATTGATCCTACAATCCAAGGGAGATCAATCCTATCCTACAATATCTCTTTTCAAATGTAATACAATTCTTTCCTATCCTAACACTCCCCCTCAAGTTGAGTCGTGGGATCTCCCACACCCAACTTGGACAATACTTCGTGAAACACTCGCCCAGTAACAGCCTTGGTCAGGACATCTGCCAATTGATATTCAGAGCGCACATACGGAAGACTGATGGTTCCCTCTTGAAGCTTCTCCTTAATAAAGTGTTGATCTACTTCAACATGTTTGGTGCGATCATGTTGTATTGGATTCTCTGAGAAGCTAACTGCTGCCTTACTATCACAAAACAGTTCGCAAGTCTCCTGTGGTGGATAGCCAATTTTAGTCAACAATTTCTTGATCCAGAGTAGCTCAACTAACCCCTTTGCAATCCCTCTAAATTCTGCCTCTGCACTTGACAATGCGACCATTTTCTGCTTCTTACTTTTCCACGTCACAAGGTTACCTCTGACTATAGAGAAGTAGCCGGAAGTAGATCTTCTATCAATCGGATTACCAGCCTAATCTGCATCCGTGTATCCCTTTACTTCTAAATGCCCATTCTTCCGAAATAGAATCCCATTTCCAGGTGCGCCTTTAAGGTAACGTAAAATCCTCAAGGCAGCATCCATGTGTTCCACCTGTGGTTTGTGCATGAACTGACTTATTATTCCAACAGCATATGCTATGTTCGGCCTAGTGTGAGATAAGTAAATCAACTTTCCCACTAATCTCTGATAGGTTTCTCTGTCAGCAAGTTCTACTCCCTCTTCCAACTTCAAGCCATGGTTTACCATTATAGGTGTATCTGCAGGTTTGCAATCAATCAAACCTGTCTCAGCTAGTAGGTCTAACACGTATTTCCGTTAAAATACTATGTTTTGTCCTCAAAACCTCTATCCCCAAGAAGTATTTCAACCCTCCAAGATCCTTCATTTTAAATTCTTCAAATAAGTTTCTTCAGAGCTCCTCTATTTCTTCCATGTCCCTGCCTATTATAATCATGTCATCTACGTAGATGATAAGGCACGTAACAAGTTCATCTCTCCTCTTTAGAAACAACGTGTGATCTGAGTTACTCTGCTTATACCCATATCGCTTCATTGCTATCGTGAATATGCCAAACCATGCTCTTGGTGATTATTTCAAACCATAGAGAGCCTTCTTCAGCCGGCATACTCCATTTTTCTAGAATCCATGTGTGAACCCAGGGGGTGCTTCCATATACACTTCCTCTTTCAGATCACCATGGAGGAAGGCATTCTTGACATCGAACTGGTGAAGTGGCCAGTCAAGGTTAGCTGCAACTGAGAATAGCACTCTGATAATATCAATTTTGGCTATTGGACTAAAGGTTTTTGAGTAGTCAACCCCATAAGTCTGCGTGTACCCTTTTGCAACCAACCGGGGTTTGTATCTTTCCACTGTTCCATCTGCCTTGTGTTTCACAGTGAATACCTATCCACACCCAACTTCTTTCTTTCCTGCTGGCATTTTACATTTCTCCCATGTGCCATTCTTTTCCAATGCTTCCATTTCCACTCTCATTGCATCAAGCCATTTTGTCTTCATCTTGGCCTCTTCTACTGTCCGAGGAATAGCTTCAGTGTATAATATTTCTGAAAACACTTTTGCTTCCTCTGATAGTCTCCCCCTGGCCAGATTAGCCACTGGATATCTGGACCCTCTCGGTTCACGATCTGGTGAGTATCTCCGTGGTGGAATGCCCCGTGTGCTTCTAGGCGGAAGAGTATATCTACCAGTGTTCTCCTATACCTCAACTTCTGGAGCGAGGGCTGCATTTTCATAGTCAGAGTAATTTGAGGCGGAAGGAATATCATGGTCAAATGTATTTACCTCTTGAGGAACATCCGACTCAGTTGATGACTGGGGTGAACTAGATCCAATGGTCCTTTCTCCGTTTTCTGAGGTAACATCAATGGATACACTAACTGTTTTGTTGGGTTCACTGAGTGACAAAGTTGGGCTAAGTAACCAACGTAGTGTGTTGGTGTCATAAGTTTCCCCCTGGCCACTGGGTTAGACTGAATAGAAATATTCTATTTCTAGAAAGTCACAATCCATAGTGGTGTAGATGCGACAAGTAGAAGGATGATAGCAGCGATAGCCTTTTTGATTAATTCCATAACCAACAAATACGCATTTAACAGCGCAAGGATCAAACTTGGTCCACTCAGCCTTAAGAATATGCACAAAGATAGAACAGCCAAAAATTCGAGGTTGGAGAGACATGTGAGGTGGTATATAAGTATGAGTGGTAAGAACATCTAAAGGGGTTTTGAGGTTCAGGATTTTGGTTGGTAACTTGTTCAGGAGATATACAGCGGTGGCTACAGCTTCGGGCTAAAAATGTGTTGGTACATGGGACGCAAGCATAAGGGCTCGGGTAATTTCTAAGATGATCCTATTTTTACATTCAGCCACCATATTTTGTTGAGGTGTGTTGGGACGACAAGTGGTTTGGTGGATTAAGCCTTTGTCTCGGAAGAAGGATTGCATAGTCTGGTTAACAAATTTCCCCCCATTATCAGAACGGAGGATTTTAATGGGCTTATTAAACTATGGATCATATTATAAAAATGCACAAATTTTTGAGAAACTTTAGACTTATGCTTTAGAAAGTAGACCCAGGTCATCCTGGTACAATCATCAATAAATAATAGGGAAAATTTTAAAGCATTATTGCCAGAGTTCGGAGCTGGTCCCTATATATCAGAATGCACTAAATCAAAAACATGACCTACTCGAGTGTTACTAGGAAGAAATGACTTTCGATGACTCTTAGACAAAACGCATGTATCACAAGGACTATTATTCGATAAATTGGGAAAAAGGATTTTAAAATAACCAGGTGACGGGTGTCCCAGATGTCGGTGCCATAGCTGACTTTGTCATTCAGTTGTCCCATGAGCTAGTAGTGCGGAACCGTTCTGAGCTACCTCGTCAACGTAGTAGAGACCATCTTTCTCAGTGCCACGTCCAATAATCTCCTGGGTCTGAATGTCCTACAAAAGGCAAAAACCAGGGTTCATGAGCACCATGCAATTCAACTCCCATGTCACTAGGCTTACAGACAATAATTTACAAGTAAGCAAAGGAACATATAAACAATGAGATAACTTCAAGGTAGGTGACAATTCTACTGCCCCTGCACCACAAACCGGTGTAAATTCCCTATTGGCAGTCTATATTTGGGCTTTATTGGGTTTGAACGGGTTGATAAGGTCATTGGGATCGTGGGTCATGGTATCAGTAGCCCCACAATCAAACAACCACTGATTATACTTCCTTTTGTCACATTCTTGGGCTAAAAAAGCCCTTTTTGAATTAATTTGGTCCCATTGACCCTCTTTAAATGCTGTTAGGGTTGACTGCCACGATTTTAAACAGCTGGGACTATTATGATTCTTATCAGAACCGGAGGAGTGTATGTTCAATTCACATAAATTGTCAGGGCTAATTTTAAGATCACCAAAACATCCAAGCTTAAAAAATTGTGCATTAAAAAATGAAGGGCGTTGGGGTAAATACGCAACCCCAAGCCCTATACCTGATTTTTTACCTCCTTCTCTTCCAACGCCCACTGCCATGAAACCTCCATTTTTGCTCTCTGCAGTGCCACCGCTAATGCTGGCGGCCTCAGAGTTTCCCATTGCGGTGGCGGCGCTGCCAGTACGTCTCAAATTTTCTCTGTTTCGTCGCTTGAGATTGTCACGCCACCAATCCAGAAAGCCAACTACGTGGAAACATTCTTCATAGGTATGTCCATTCCAGTTGCAATGAGAACATTTAAGGTGCGATCTATCTTCTTTATTTCGGTGCCGGAGTGATGAACTGATCGGACCATCAAGTTGATCTGACCAGCCATTGGATTCTTCCCCAAAATTGATTCTTGGTTTGTCCCAATTATTTTTGGTTATTGACACCGCCACCGGCTTGGTTGCCTCCGGCATGGGCTTAGTCCCTTGTCCTCTGAACACTAATCCAGCTCCCACTCCTAATGATGTATTATCATCGCCACTGTTCGTAGCCACTGTCAGATTCAAGATGTTCAGTCGTGAGGCTTCTTTGTGAACACCGGCATAAGCTCGTTCCATTGAAGGTAATGGGTCTTCTCGCAATAAGTCTCGTTTTACTGAATCAAATTTGTCACTCATACCCACTAGGAATTGGTATAATCTGCTTTCTTGCTTCAATTTGTTGTATATGGTGATGTCTGTGGCACAAACCATTGGGTTTGGTTGTCGAACGTCAATTTCTCGCCACATCCCCTGAAAATTGCTGTAATATTTCTCCAGAGAAAGTGTTCCATGTTGAAATTGATTAGCCTTTGAGATGAGATCATAAATCTGCAGTGCTCCATCCCCACTGCAGTATGTTGCTGTTATTCCATTCCAAGTTCTCTGGATGTGGGATATTCGATGTACTGTCCCACTAGTTCTGGTTCTATTGCTCCAATAATCCAGGAAAAAACCTGGAGATCACTCTGTCGCCATCTGTTGTATCCTCAATCTGTTGGTGTTGGGGAGATTGTATCGCCAGTGATGAAATCCAATTTTCCCTTTGCACCAATGGCAAGCAGCATAAGACGTGACCACAAGGAGTAGTTGTAGTCATTCAATTTGATTGCTATTGAGATTGTTTGGTTGGATTCGGACTGATTTGTGGTGTGTTGTTGTAGGATTTGGGCAATTTGGTTTGACAACATCTCAGTAGCTTCTAAGATTGCTGGGTGATGGCTGCTGCTACTACTAGCATCTTCGACCATGGTTTATGAGATGGGTAAACAGGCAGATGATGAAACAGTGAACGACCAAAAAATTGTCACTGCTCTGATACCATGTCAGACTAGGAAGAACATAATTTCTGTAATTGGTTTCTGGTTTTTTTTTCATTATTAAAGTATGTTACAATTACAGGTCTTATAGACTATTTTTGCTTAATTCTAGGAAGGGATCAATGTAAGTAAGGAAAGGATTGATCCTACAATCAAGGGAGATCAATCCTATCCTACAATATCTCTTTTCAAATGTAATACGATTCTTTCCTATCCTAACAGTAACTTGTGGGAGGTTAAAAAAATATATAAATGGTGACTGGCACTAGAGTCATACTTGTGACTAGGACTTATAATGTTTTTGTATACTAAAGAAGCAGAAGCAAATTGACTCTAGAGTCTAACTTGTAATTAGCACCATACTTGTCCTTATTTCATACATTGGGAGTTTCAGAATAAATTGGCAACGCTCTATCCTAAGATAGGTGCCAAATTTGTGTTTTAATTAATTATAACTTTTTTATTTCAAGATGTTATTTCTTTTTGGAACTCTAATTTTTAGGATTTATGTTTATACAAAACTTTCTTATGATTATAATTGAAAGCATTATCATTATTGTTATTACTGAAACAAAATTTTTTGGATAGTGTTTTTTATCTTTTAGATTACTATTATTTTAGGTTTTTCAAAAAAAACTTCAAATCTTATCTAACTTACTAGTAGCAATCAAAACCTTTATCACTCATGATCCCTTCTTTTCTAAAGTGTGAAGATTTCATATCCTTCTCAGCATGTTTTTATGTTCACGTTCTTAAATCAACCTATTTCAATAGAATAATCCTTGTTCCTATTCTTATTAATATCAGATCTCACTAGACTTATTGGTGAGGGTTGCATCAAAATTTTGCATCAAAGCCCAGTTTTATAATCAGGTTTGTTTTTTTATGTCTAGTAGGTGCATACTTTAGTATGTTTTCTAGAGGTTTAAATGTGTTTTTAAGTGATTTCTTAGATGATAATCATGTGTTTAGGAATTAGAATTATGTTCTTATTAGTGTTTTTATGTGTTTTAATTGTTTGAATGTTTTAAAGCAAGGATTTGAACTTAATATTATGCTTCAAGAGTTAATTGATGTGTTTGGTAGTAAATGAAAAAAATGAAAAATTAAAGAAAAGATGAAGAAGGACTTGAAGAGTAAGAGCATGACAGTTCATGCATGATTATTGCATAATCATGCATGTTAGTTGCATCGATATAAGCCATAGGATGCACGATGTTGCATCTGCAACGTATGATAGTGCACAACTTTTCCAACTTGTGAGTTTTTTGTACTTTTGACTTTCAGAACTATTTTTAGAACCAAAATATTGAAAGAACTCTTAAAGGATAAACAAGTATTTAAGCAAAGAAAAACATCAAAAAGGAGGCTACACATCATAAACAAGCAAATTAAAGTGAAGTCATCAAGATCAACTCTAATTTTCTAGAATTTTCATATCAAGACTTAAAATTGTTTTCTTTCTTTTCTCTTCTTATATTTCATTATATTGGATGCTAATTTGGATTAGTGGAATTTTGAACATGATTATGGATTACTAAATCTATATTAGGGATTATTCTCGAATTGTTTTATTTAACTTTATTCGTGTTTAAATTCAATATAGTATTGCTTTGTGGCATTTGTCATGCTTTTACTTGATAAGAAATCAAAAGATTGAATAAAAGTTATATGTTTTAAGTTGCTCAACAAGAGTTGGTACCTTAACAGACCTACAAATATCATAGTAATAAACGATTAAAGATTTTAATTGGGATTACTTGATTAGATCTTGAGAGAGGATAATCAAAACCTTAGGATATCTGGGATCAAACATAACTAAATTAACAGGATAAAAGGCAGACAAAATAAGGATAGAATAACTCATAAGTTTCCCTTATTGAATAAACTTCTTTCTTATTGCTATCTTCACTTATTCAATTGCTTGGTGATATGGCTTATCGTAACACTACTTAAAATAAGTAGACCTACAACTATAGCAATAGCGAGTCTAGGTCAATCTTACAGAGAGTGTGTGTAAAGCTTTTGAAATGAAAATAATAAGTGTTTAAGTTTCTTTTTAGGAGGGGGTTTGGATTGGTTTAATAACAAAATAAACTAAAAATAAAGTACTGAAAATAAAGTGAAGAAAACGTGCAAAATTGATGAAAGTAATGAATTCTTTAGGGACTTGGTTCTTTGGTTCAATCTCAGCCAATACCCAATTAGACATATTTCATTGAATTATTGTCTTCACACCTCTCTTTGAACTATTGGTCATAGATTAACAACAAGCTTTATTAACCCCGATTTTCCTTTAGGTTGTATTTAATTAAGAGACGCTTGTTAATTAAACCTAGCTATCGAACAACCTAGGAGACGGTCTCTAGATTTAATTGGACAGCTACATTACAAATTAGAAAAATAGACCAATCTAAGCAACAACCACATACGCTCAGGTCATTTAACCTAGGTTATGTTATTCCTAATGATCTGATACCATTAGTTTCCACAAAGGAATTTCAACATAACAATTATGGATTATAGTGAAATTCTACTAATGGGTTCGTACACAAACAATCGAACGATAACGAGAAACTCGATTATCATACATGAATGCCCAAATTAATTAACATAGGATAACACAATCAATCCCTAAGAGAGAAAAAACAACAAACTCACTGAGAGATATGCTTAATCAGGTTCTTCAGTGTTGATGTCACCTCTAAATTGGCGTCGGAAGGTCTAGCTCTCCATCTTCTCTATGGTTCTCCAATGTTATGGAGCTTTGTCCCTTCTTCGCTTCTCGAGGCCCCTTTTGTCAATTCTTCAAACTTTTCATATTGTCTGTCATCGCACAACAACTTTTTTATATTAAAAAGTTAGGGTTTTTTTGGGTGAGCTGGCCACTTTTCACGAGTGTGAGTTATGCCTCCCACCCATGCAATCCACTTATGGCCATAAGCCATTTCTTCATCTATCCTTTTGATGTGTTCTACATACATCTCATATTTCTTAGTGTTTTCTTGTCTTCTCTTGCTTTTAATCTTCTTCTTCTTGCTTCATGAAGATAAGTGAATGTGAACCTTGGAAAAACAACTCAAATATAGTGCTTTTGCATCACTTTATCTCTTTCGCTTCTGAATTGTACCTAAAAACAAATATAAACTAAAGTGAATGTCTTAAGCATTTCATATCATTAAACACTAAGTGTTATGGAATAAATTCATAGCCAATTAAGCATATATCACTTGGTTTTATTAGTTTATTTCAATTTCAATTAATTTATTTTAATTCAATTCATTCAATAACTTATTACCTTAGATAAAGAGTATTCTAGTTGTGAGGTGACTAATTTATTCCCTGTGGAAATGATATCTTCCATACTACAAGTTACAACATGTATACTTGTAGTACAAAATACTTTTATGTAAAACTATTAACAAGTTTTTGGCATCGTTGTCTCTACGTTCCATCTTGTACACCATCATCATGTAAATCTCCATACGTGTTCTTGCTCTTGCTATTTATTTATTTTCATTTCTCTTTATTTTTATTGTTTCAATTTTCATATTAACGACAATGTGTTGTTTAAGTGTGGGGATGTATATGCTCTTACATGTCAATTGTTTGTGACTTTCCATTTGCATTGTGCTAGTTTTTGATTAGATAGCATTGTCTGAACATTTGGTTGCATAACGTGTGCATTTTATGAATATGACGATGGCATGAATTGAATGGATTGGCTTACCTTCGAACATGTTCATTAAATTTTAAGGGCATATTAAAATTTTTTTAATAAAATTCCTATTTCGTTAGTCCTTTCTAAAAAAATTAGGTTAAGAATAGAGTTGGTAGCCTATTGAGAGTTGTGATATAGCTGAGTAACAGGGAGCATCCACGATAAAATACTTTTCTTTGTGTCAAAAGGGTAAAATGACACTCTAACTAGGCTAAATAAAAAAACGTAACATAATTGAGTACTGGGGGGCATTCATGACAAGGCATTAACTAGATGATCATTAAAGAAAATATAAAAAGATATTGCTTGCAATAAAATTAAACCCACTAATCTTTTTAAAATAGTAAGAATTCTCATGAAGGGTTACTTACCTTTTTAATTGATCAATAATAATAAGTGCATGCTTATAAGTGCTATAGGTGTATGAATAAGGGGTCACTATTTTGATTGAGGTTAAGACAATTCCATGAAATTTAATGCCATTGTACCATTATTGTATGATTGTGTGCTTTTTTGTTTTGTTTGTTTGTGGTTTAGTTTTACTTAAGGATAATAAAATATTTAAGTGTGGGGGTGTTGATAGGTGTATATCAAAATATGTTTTCTAGATGTTTAAATGTGTTGTTAAGTGTTTTCTTAGATGATAATCATGTGTTTAAGATATAGAATTGTGTTCTTCTTAGTTTTTATGAGTTTTAATTGTTTGACTGTATTAGAGCAAGATTTAATCTTATTATTATATTTTAAGAATTGTTTGATGTGTTTGTTAGTGAGTACAAACAGGAAAAATTGAAGAAAATATGAAAAAGGACTCGAATGCACAATCGTGCTTGTTAGCTACATGGGGATAAGCCCCTTGCTTGTGACAAAGCGTGTCTGGACAAGATGCACGATGGTGCATCCATAATGCACGATCGTATATAACTTTTCTAGCTTGAGAGTTTTTCCTACTTTTGACAACTCAGATCTATTTTTGGAACTAACATTAGCATGAAAACCCCTAAAAAGAACCCTATAAGGATCAAGAAGTATTTAAGGCAAAGAAAAATAAAAAAAGGAGGTTGCACATCATAAAGAAGTATATCAAACTAGAAATATCAAAGTCAACTACAATTTTCCAAATTTTCCAAATAAAGACTTTAAAAAAAAAATTTCTCTTCTTATATTTCATTGTCATGGATGTTAATTTGGATTATTGGGATGTCAAACATGATTATGTATTTCTGAATCCATCTTAGGCATTATTTTTGAATTGTTTTCTTTAACTTTATTCTTGTTTAGCTCAATATAGTGTTTCTTTATGGTATTTGTCATGTTTATACTTAATAAAAAATCAAGAGATTGAATAAAATTTATATGTGTTAATTTGCACAACGAGAGTTGGTACCTTAATAGATCTACAAATATCAGATTAATAAACAGTTGAGGAGAGATTTTAGGCATGAGTTAACTATCCTTAGGATTGTCTAATTGAGTAATTAGGAGTAGTTTTGTGAATCAAGAGATTGAAATTCAATGGTTAGCTATTTCAATTGGGGTTACTTGATTAGATATCAAAAGGGGGTAATCAAAACCGTAGGATATATAGGATCAATCATAATTGAATTAATAAGATAAAGGGAAGACAAGATAAGGATATAATTGTAGGAAAATCCTGGCGAGTGCATCATATATGCACGGTGCGAAAAAACAAAAAAATTTGTTCCAAGACTTTCCCGAAGTCTAGGATCTATATACGTATACAAAGAAATACCATTAAACCTAGGTGAAAATTCTCAATTCACAAACATGTTAATAACACACACATATATATATATAGGAATTCATGGCATTTACCCAAATCAATCTTTCATATAATAACCATGAACCTTGTGTATAGTCTCCTTCGTTCTTCAATATTCTACTCATTGGTTTGCCACAAATCACAACAACCAAAACAGATCGTCTCCAACGGTATCCATGCAAAGATCAGAGAAACTAACCGAATCAAACTCTTTGATTCAGATATGGCTAGAATAAAGATAAGAGTGCTAGCTCTCTTCTTTGTTCTATAGAGAGCAAATCGTGTCAAGAGAATGAAGAGGAAGAAGATGAGAAAGATGAAGGGAGATGGATGATAATCGTGAAAGATGGCTTTCCAAACCATTTAAACGATTATAAACATCTTATTAACCTTTTTGTTTTTTTTTTTGTCTTTTATCATTTAAAGACAATAAATGAATCACTTTAAAGAAACCTCCTTTCTTCTTCCACATTGCACACATCTTTATATATATATATATATATAGGGATATGTCCTGATAAGATTGGGACGTCGATATTGTTGATATAGGTCTCAAGTGTTTTTTCCATACCTGAGACCCGATAGGACTGATCCCAGTGTTTTTTGTAAGAGTTGTCAAGGAAATAACCTATAACAAAAATAACTTTGCTAAAAAATCTTAATACAACGACGTAATCTAATAACTTACTTACATAGAGTCAACCAAACAGAGATATTCACATGGGTGCATTTCAAAAGTAATCCAATAACTCTCAATTATATATTGCTAACACTAAACAAACAAAAATGTTCAACATTTAGGTACATTAATCAAAATCAAAACATTTCAATAATCTAATAAGCATATGAAATAGACATATCTAAAGAACTAATTTATATAATTGTCATTGGATCTAGTTATCTGTATATTATACAAATGGGGGTTGCCATATTATTTCTTAATGTTAGCCACTCATCAGTTAGACTAATTTGTGTAATGTATTCCATTTCATCATCTTCATCACTCTCATCTTCCTCACTCAACTTTTCACTTCATTGATTGACTCTTGTAGAATAAAGCTCATGAACTTGCAAATCAAGTTGTGTAGAAGGGAGCAAGCCATTATAATGCAAACTTGGGTGTGAATTGAGAAAATTGAAGGGGATGCAAGGATCTTCCTGCTTTCTTTCAACAATCCAAAGCATCTCTTAATAACATTCCTTGCTTTGGAATGTTTCATATTGAAGTATTCCTCTGCCGTCTCTGGTCAATGGCGATGATTTCGTTAAGGTGAGAGCTTTGCCCTCGATACGGAGTCAAAAATCCATTTGCATTGCAATATCTAGAATCAACCAAGTAATAACAACCTTCATAATTGAACAATAAGTTATAATTGAGCAGCATAACCCAAAGAGAAACTAAATTGGATATTGTAACAAAAATTTACCTCGAGAGACTCGTAGACCATAAGGTCTTGAGATCACATCTCGAAGCATACGACCATCATATGCAGAGCCCTCCCAACCGGTTAATACATATATGAATTGCATGTTTAGCCAACAAACACCTAAAACATTTATTGAAATAAATCCTTTTCTTGTGCGATATCAAGGCTTATCTTCACTAGGAGATGTAATTTTAATTAGTGTCCTATCTAAGGCTCTTAATCAACCTTACAAATTTTAAAAAAATGATTTAACACATAAAAAAGATGATATTAATGTTATAGGTTAATTATAACGTTCAATTACCTGAAAACATTTCTATCTCTCATTTGACAATCCTCAGTAATAGGCTCTGGCTTCTTGAGCAAAATATGATGCAATCTTATAATTGCATGAAGAACTTGATGGAATTGCCAACTCACAATTTCTTTACTATAGAGAAAAAAAAGGTTGACTGCTTGCTCTTTTAATGGTGAGCTAAGGTATATATGAACATTGCTACAACCTCTTCTACAGATGTGTTTCCTAGTAAGTTTTAAATCCCGACATCTCTTACCATATCACACAATATCCTAAAGGTTACTATATGCGTACGAAGTTCAATAATGCATGCATTATCACAATCCATGGTTAATTTAAACATTCACCTCATTCTATCAATCTTTTTTTCCTTCTTTATTTTAATTTCACAGACCTTACGTTGAAGGTACAAACAATAGATAATATAATGGATAGAAAATAAGAAAATCATCATATTATTTATTGTTCATTGAATTATCAAAAGTTGCTATTGTTTGTGTCGTCTTTCGCTAATAGGAGGCGAGTTATGTTGATCTACATTAAAAAAAAATTCATAAAGTAATTGTCCAACGTATAGAGAGGACATATTGAAAGCTAGGTAATAGCAATAGAAAAGAGATGAAACAATAAGCAAAGATAATAGAGAAAGATGATCAAGAAGTTGAAGCAGCTCTTTTTACTCTTGTTGCCTTAACTGCTTACATTATCAACTATTCATAGCTATGTCATATGGATTATAATAATAAGTGTTCCTTTAAGGTCATTAATTTCATCTTCCAAGAAAAGTGAGATATGTCATTGGTGTACTCTTGAAAGCGAGGTTTCGCTAAATGATAGTAGATTCTTCGTGTTATTTATGTATGACTAAATAAATAACCCCGGTGCATTCACCAACTCTAGCCATGCAAAACATCTAATGATAAAACATAACATCGTGGTTAATCTCAAATTTTCAATTTGGTCTGGAAAATGGGAACTGATAAAACGGCAAGCAAGCTTTTCGTCCAGCGGTTGGGACAACACGAAGAATGTTTTAATTACTTCCCGAACCAAGACGTGGATAGCTGTGATATCCAAATCCTCCCCGGATCTACTGACGTCTAGTAATTTTCAAACTTCTCTACCTTGGAAGCATGTGAAGAATGTTCTAATCCATCGGTGAATGATCCAATCCATTGGTGAATGAGTAATCTGCCATCTAGAAACAAAAAGTTAACAACACAGGATGCACAATCAGCAAGTCCAGGAAACTCATAACATGAACTAAGATCATGAACCACTATAAATCAGACATCCCAGATGACAATGACGATGAAAAACTAATATACACAAGTAAATCCCAGCCTCGTGTTATTGGGTACATAATCTTGAAAATAAAGCTGCTATTTAGAAAAAGTAGCAAAAAATTTCCTACAAGCAATTATCCCAGTTAACTGTGCACATGGAAGTATGGCAACAAGAAGAAACTCTATGTAAAACATCATTATTAATTGTCCAGAAATCAGATCTTATACGAATGAAACAATACACAAAAACATAAGAACTAAACCTGCAGTAACAGCAGCTAAACACCAGCACAGAAATGCCAATTTATCAGAAATAGTAAAGCACACAATAGGACCCTTGTGGAGAATCAATGTCACTGATGCCTAACAGATGTAATGATAAATGTAGCACCCAGTCCTGCATATGACAAAATTTCAGGAAAACATAGCAGCACAAGCATATCCACGTATACATTCTCTACAAGTGGGTATCAACACAAAAATTCAAGATGTTTTAAATTTATCAATTGTTTTCAAACCATCACAACAGTCTTACACATCTTGGGAAGGCAATTGAAAATGGAATTGAAGAATTATATATAGCAGCACAGGAATAAACTTGCAAACAGCACATTATGGAATAAACTTGCAACTTCAGGCATGAACTTCTAAATACTAATGCAATCATGCCTGTATCACAGAAATCAAAATTCATGGTGCCGGAGAAGAATCGCATACAGTATTAACTTCTCTCAATCACTAACAACTCAACTTAGTTAAGCCTCAATCTAAAGTCAATTGGGATTAGATAGAAGGGTGTCTTGCATCCATTACACCAATTTCTCTTTAAAATGAAGCAAACAGAAATTAATCTTTCAATCACACTGAGAGAAAATGTTCATTACCTGTTTGTCTGTTTCATGGGTCAAGGTTGGAAGTCATCTAGCAAAGCAAGGAAAACGATGTATAGCCTATCCAAGGTGGAAGAACTTTTATTCCAACTCTGCACAAAATTTAAGATTGCCAGTGAACCTTAAAAGTATCATTATGTGTAGACTTATAGAGACACGTCAACCCTACAGTTTCTTAAACTCAATAAACAAATGGAATAGAATGAAAACCAAAACTGCAGAACTCGGATAAAAAACAACATGCAACATCTTAAATTAATGAGAACGCTCATTTATAAAGGTTCAAGTAGCAAAATACTGTCTATGCATACCTCTAGTACTAACATGCTAGTTCTTGTGCATGTGATGTGTAAAAGTGCAAAATGCACATCTTATCATACATTATTTCTAGCTTTTAGGGACTCTCAACCAAGCAAGCATAAGAACTGACACAAACCCACGGATTAAACCAAAAAATTGGAACTTTATCAGCTAAAATGTGATAATGCAAAAAAAGAGCTAGAAGTACTGCAATTTATTGCCTTACAAATTGCTGATGTACCAATGTGCGTTTATAATCTTGCAAGCTAGTTCTTGTGCATGCGATTAGGAGAAAAAATGAACATTACTACACACAACGCACACTTTCTCAGCATTATTCCTAGCTTTATGGGAAATCCCAAAGGGTGCAACCACGCAAGCGTAAGAATTGACGTAAACGCACTAACTCTAAAATCTAAAACAAAAAGTTTAAGCTTTATCAACCAAAATGTGATAAAAACAGAATTAGAACAGAAAAACCTATAATGATTGCTATTTATCTCCTTTTACATAACTACTAGTCTCCCACAAAAATATATGGGTAATCAAAAAAGAACAAAACAGGAGCTTTACAAACCCTGAAATTCTCAATGAGCCTTTCTTCTTTGGGATTGTTTATCAGTAGCTAACCTGTAGATCCAGTAAACCTAATGCAAGCACCGATAAAAAAAGATAAAACAGCAATTTTAAAGAACAATCAATAAAAAAAATAAAACAGCAATTTTAAAGAACAATCAAACAGCAATAGTAAGGGTTTGGGATCTACCAAAACAAGGACATGAGCTGCTATTAGAAGAACCACCATTAAAGGCACTACATCCAGGAACCACGATCGCGGCGATGAATCATTGGACATTTTTCTCCCAGCAAGAATGCTGAACTCTAGATCAGGGGTTTCTTGCACGCTTGTTTGACTCTTACAAAGTTTTATGAATGCAACGATCTATCATAGGTCTTCGCAACTGCAACTAAGGGGGGTGCTTGTTTGAAATATGGCAAAAAGGGTCCGGGTATAAAATGAAAATTAATGTTTGGTATAAACCTATTATTAAAAACTTAAGAATTTCATTCTTTGGTTTTAGGCAATTCTCCGTTCCTCTCATAATCTAGAGAAGTGGAAAAGAGAAATGAGAGGAATTGGTATGTTTTTAATTTATTATATATAAAGAATAGATAAAAGGTATAATTATGAGCCAAATAATTTCATAAGTAATGTTTTAATTTCAATAATCAAATTTATGGTGAAATCAATCAAATAATTAATTACAGTATAATTAATTAAAATATTATTATTATTTAATTACATTACATTATTATTAATTAAAATATTATTATTAATTAAAATATTACTATTTATTAATTAAAATATTATTATTTATTAACTAAAAATGGTAATTAATTAATTAATTACAATATAATTAATTAAATTATTATTATTACTTAATTAATTACATTATATTTAATTAAA
>JAOSBN010000179.1:24609424-24680514 GCA_027563595.1 Erythroxylum suave
CTAAGTACATATATATAGTGTTCTTAGAATCCTTATTCTAGTAGGAAAATGATTTCTAATTTAAATCCTACTATAATGGAAATTATATAAGTCCTATTCAACTAGCTTTATATCAAAGTTGGAAATAACTAAATTTAATTTTGATCAAGTACCTTGAATTTTTTGGTGGACACCGAAGAGTGAAAGCCAATTCGTATAATTTAAAGGGTTAGGGATTTTATTTGGTAAAATTTTTAATTAATTATAATATTTCATCATTTAAGATAATAATTTTATTAATTATAATATCTTAGATTTTTAAATTTATCTATTTTAAAATTAAAATATTATTTATTTTATTATGTCAATAATAATGTAACAATAATTGACAATGTCAAAGTTTCACTTAAAATTTTTATTTATATAGAATTAAATTCGAGCATTGATACAAACATTACAATTATTTTTGCCTTTTATGCTATTAGAAAAACTTTTTTATATTCCAAATTTCTTGAACTTCTATAAATAAGTATTTTTTTAGAAAGTAAATGGATTGATTAATAGTAAAAAAAAAGTTGTATAGTAGTGTGGCCAAAGTCATATCTAGGTTTGCTTATTTAAGAATTAAATTTCAAAATGAAGACAACCCTTACATGGTTACTGTTAAACTACTTAGCACATGAATGTACTTCACAACTAGCTGGAAATGTGCCTTAGGTTAAAGGTTAGCTAGATTACACGCATGACAGTAGCATGCAAGAGCTCCAAAGTAACTTAGCAAGTTAGATTAAGCATGGTGCAAGTTTTGTTTGAGTTTTAAACCTCGTACGAACTAACTTCACTAAGGTCAAGTTCTTGATGGACTAGGAACTTAGTATATGGTTAAATGAATAGACCATGACTAATGAATTGGACATAGGTAAGCATTGCAGCAGATCAATGTATTATGAAAGGCTTTGGGCTTAAACGACTCATCATCAATAGATAAAGATAATGAGGAGATCTTGCATGATGTTGTAAATAAAATCACAGAAGATAGACATCAGCTCTAAAAGATAAAGCCCATATAGGAGAATTATAAAAAGATAGTAGAAATCTTTATAGATATAGATGTATTATTCCTATATACATATAATATCTTATCTTATTAGTTGAGATGTAGCTAATCCTATCAAATAGAGTCCTGTTTAGATGCAGATGTCATCATATTGATTAGTGTGATGTAATATGATAAGGATAAGATGTAATCTAATTAGTTCAATTTAGCAAGGATTCTGAATCGTAACTTAGTTATCAAGCTAGAGGTGCCTATAAATGGCTCATTTGAGTCTTACTCCTTATACAAATTGAGAAAGGGCATTGCTTTGTATACTAAGGGAAGTAATAAAGGTTAGCATTTACTATATCACTTTCGTGTTTCTATTGTTGCCTTTTATAGTTTTGTGCTTTCTCAATAATCTTCCAAGAGTGTGAGAGTTAAGTACTGAGAGGATCGTGAGGCGTTCGAGAACAAGTTAGCTAGTTAACGATCTTGCTTAAATGAATCTAAGTGAGATTGTCATGCATAGAAATAGACATAACTTGCAGTATAAGTTTGGTGTTTAGAAGATCTTTGTAATAACTAGTATCAAAAAACATTTCGATATGGCAGGAGGCAGCAATTTAACAAAGCATATAACCAAGGTGGACGCATTTATTGGATTAATTCCTCAAGGAGAGGAAAAATATCACTCCTTACTATAATCAATTTGAGATGTTAGAGAAACAGATCTAATAGTTGTAGCATCAAATAACATATTTGATAAAAGTACAAGAGGAGACTAGGTTTAAGATGACAATACTAACGAAATTATAAGAGGAGACTAGGTTTAAGGTGACGATATTAAGACATATTATTGCAACATAGGATATTGAGTACATTGAGACCCCAAAGTGAAGATCCATGAACCCAAAGTTTTCAAGGGTTGTGCAGAATGTAAAGGAGCTCGAGAACTTTCTACAAGATATAGAGTGGTACTTTACGACCGCTAACGTATGCGATGCTGAAAATGTCAATGTGACAGCCATGTATTTTAATGGAGATGCCAAACTTTGGTGGAGAACTAGGACCTTTATCGAAATCAGTATGAGTAAAGCTCCCATTGACATATGGGCGAAGATGAAGAAGGAGTTAAATGATCAATTCCTTTCGATGAATACCTTTTGGCTCGCAAGGGATACCTTAAAGAAGATAATACAAGATGGATTGATAAGAGAGTATGTTAAAAAGTTTGAATCTTTAATGTTGGACATTGATAGTATGCCAGATGAGGACAAACTCTATAACTTTTTGTCTGCGTTACAACTATGGGCACAAATAGGGTTGTGGAGGCAAAATGTGAAGGATGTGGTTACCACAATTATAGTTACTGATGCCTTGGATTATTTTTAAATGATAAAGGAAACTAAGATAGACTTCTCTCCTTCATCTAAAGGAAAAAGCCTAGGGAGATTTCAAAGGGAAAGGCAAGAAAAATAGTGGCTTTAAAAGCGGGGATACATCCTTTAAGAAGGGCAAACTTACTTGTTACCTATGTAGTGGTCCACATTTTATGAGAGAAAGTCCAAGGAAGTAAAAGCTAAGCACCTAATTGCAAAAGAAAAGGAAGAAGATTTGGAAGTGGCAATAAATATAAAAGCCTTATTAAAGGTGGTTGAAAGCAAATCCAATCTTTTTGACAAGTTTATGTATATGGAAGTGGCAATAAATCTAAAAACCTTATTAAATGTGCTTGAAAGTGAATCTAATCCTTTCGATAAGTTGATGTATGTGGGAATCGAAGTTAATAGAAAGGAGGTAATTGTAAAGATAGATATGGGTGCGACACACTCTTTTATGGTAAAACAGATGGTGCTCAAGTTGGGCCTTACGGTGTCAAAGACCCCAACAAAGATGAAGACCCCTATGGGTAAGGCATAAGTCATGGTAGGGGCTGCTTATAATGTCCTAGTAAGCATAAGGAGTTAGCCTGTTAAGTTCAACTAGATGGTCGTGCCACTTGAAGATTTCAAGTTGATATTGAGGACTGACTTTTCAAAGGCAGCAAAGGCAGTGCTCTATCCAAGTTTGGAAGGTATAATGATCATATAAGAACAAAATTTCTTTTATGTTAACTATTGTAGATCCAGTGGTGTAACGATGTATGATACACAAATGGTAGCATATATGTCGGCCATGAGCATTAAAAAAGGGTTAAAAAAAGGTATGGAGACCTCTCACTGTTATGTAGGAGATTAATGAGGATTATATGGTGAAAATCCCCAATGTAGTTGTAAGTTTTATGCGGGAGTTTTGGGATGTGATACCGAAAGATTTTCCTAAGACTCTCCTTGTTGAGAGATTGATCATAGGATCAAGTTGGTTCTCAAAGCCCTCCCAGCTATATGAGCCCTATATAGGATGTCCTTGTTGGAGTCGAGGGAGCTTTGAAAGTAACTTGGTGAATTTTTAGAGGTAGAGTTTGTCCAACCTTTTAAAGCCCCATAAGGTGCCCTAGTGCTATTCTAGAAAAAGCAAGATAAAACACTTAGGATGTGTGTGGACTATTGAGCCTTGAATAAGATAACAATAAAAAATAAGTATCTTGTTCCTTTAGTTCAAGATTTGATGGACATATTATTGAGGGTTGTAGTTTTCATGAATCTTGATCTTCATAATGACTATTGATAAGTATGAATAACTGAGGGTGATGAACAAAAGACAACAGTCATGAGTCAATACAGGTCATATGAATTTTTAGTTATGTCATTTGGATTGACTAATATCCCTACGACATTTTACATCTCAATGAACGACTTGTTGTACGAATTCCTTGACAAGTTCGTTATGGTGTATTTCGATGACTTCATAGTATATAACACTAATATGACATAACATATGGAGCATTTGAGGAAAGTATTCAAGATGTTAAGGAAACACAACTCTATGTGAAGATAGAGAAGTCTGAGTTTGCATAGTCAAAGATTAAATTCTTGGGTAACTTAGTTAGCAAGGGTTAAGCTAGGATGGATCTAAAGAAAGTGAAGGCAATAGTTGAGTGGTAGATTCCTATGATGATTGATAGGCGTGCACTAGTAAATATTTTTATAGGTAATTGGCATGTGTTTTCTAGCATAATTATTGATTATTGTTCTAGTTTAGGATTCATTTTGTATGTTTTCATTAAGTTTGATTTTCATTTGTGTTCTTGTGCATTTGACACTAATTGAGGGTAAGAATTGACTATTTTTATGTAAGAAAGAAGAGGGAGGAACTTGGAGGTTGAACAAAAGATCAAAGAGGAGAAAAAAAAGAAGAGTGAATCTGTGACCAATTCCTACGCTTGTGGGAACCATGCAAATTCCCACAGATGTGGGAATTACAATCCGAGGTAATTTATGAGGCTTTATTAAACTTAGGATTTTTGGACTATAAAAGGATCATTAAGCCATCTTTAAAGGAGATGACACCCAACTATAAAAACATCATCCTTGAGTGAAGAACACATGTTTGAAGCATTAAGGAAGGATTGAAGACAAGGATAATCATCAAGATTGTGCAAAATAGCACATCAATACCAAAATTCCAGATTTTTACAAAAAGAGAACGAGTTTTCCTGTTCAATTTTCTGTCATTTTAGTCTCTTCTATTCTTTGTAAAAATGGTTTATTTGATTATTGATGATGATATGGAGACCATGTTAGGCTGATTTCATAGTAGGGAGCCTTTGAACTATTTTTTTAGAACTCCTATTTTATTGAATTGAATGGAATTGTCTTTGTTGATTGTTTTTCTTAATTGCCATCTTGCAACAAATCGAGAGAGTGAGTGAAATGAAATTTGAGTAGGATTGTATAAAGTGAGTTGGCGACCTATAAACTATCAATCATCACATTAATTGAATAATTAGAACAAAGATCTCGACTAGTCAATTGATCACCCATAAGATAGGTTAATAACTAGTTGAATCGGTAGAGTCATTAGGTAGGTTAAGAGATCGTTCAATTAATTCCTGTTAATTCGATTAGGGAAAAATAACTATACCTTAAGAAAGAGTAATTAGTACATTAAAAAATAGCTACACCTTGAGAGAGGGTAATCCTTGGCGCCATTATCGAGGATTGATTGTTTAGCATTGTATGTAATTTTGGATTACGTTGATTTAAGAGTTTTTAATACTTTTCCTTATGCATTTGCAGGTGCATGAACACAAAGAACATGCAAAGATCGACATAATTTAGTAAAACATCATCTTAGAATGAGGAATGAGACATTTAAAGAGATAGATGCCGAGAAGAAATAGAAAGAACAATGATGGAAGACAATTATTATAAGGAGAAACGAACTTTTGCAAATTATAATGAGGCACAGTATGGTTCGAGAAGTACCAATTCTTATTCAAACACGTACACTGTGGGATGGCAGAACCACCTAGATTTTCATTGGTCCAATAATGCAAGTACTTACATGGGACATCAAGACCTATTTGAATTTCAGCAAGATCATATTGGAGTAATAGAGAGTAAGTTGGACAAGTTTATGAAGATGTTTTGTTCCAAGCTGGTAGCTCAAGAAGGGAATCAAAAGAGGATCTTTGCTAGCTAGGAGGAAAGTCAGAAAAGGATGGAGGCAAAGTTTGATTAGATTATGAAGAATCATGCCTCATTCATTCATAATTTAAAGATTCAAGTAAAACTACACTCCTGTGAATTTTGTAAGAGAAATGTGGAAGAATCTTTGAGAAATATGGAATTACATCAATGAGAGCAATATGAGGCTATCACACTTAAGAATGAGGAAAAGCTAGAAGAACTAGTGAAACATCATGCTGAACTCTACTTTATTGAAGAACAAGAGACAAAAAAAGAGATTGAAGAAAAGAATGCCAACCTCCCTATTATTCACCAGTTTTTGATATATCAAAGGTGAACATCGAAAAATCTTGGGTAGATGTTCATGAAAGGAATTCTATCTTTTGGATTGATGATGATCAAGAGACATTCAACATGAATGATGAATTTAAGAATCTGAAGGATGGTAGCTCGTTCAGGACAATTGATGAGTTTGAGTCTTCTGAGAACAAAAGGACAAAGAATAGATGAAAATAGACATCGAATTTGAAGAAGTTATGAAAGCCTCTATTCGTGAAGTGGAAGAAGCGGAGGAGATGAAGGTGATTAAGGAAGAAGGAGAGCAACTCACCTTTGTACAGGACAAACTGGTGGATTCGATGGAAGATTCAATGAGTTTCATTATTCCCTATTTTATTGACAGTTTGTTAATGAAACAAACATTGATAAAATTAATTGGCTTGCTCAACTTTATCAATATTGTCCTTTTATTCATTTTGCAATTTGTAGCTTACTTATAGGCTACAAAATCAATGTTGAATTAGAAGGATGGAAGCAAGCCACTTATAATTAATCCTGTATGAGTTTCAAAGGAGGGGAGTCGAGCTATCGATAATAAACAAAGCACTGCGTGGGAGGCAACCCATGGATGTTATTCCCTTTTGAATGTTTTTGCTTAGTTTTTGTTTGACTTCTTTGGTTTGATCAATTTTTGAGTTGGATTTGATTGATGCTTATATTGATTTTGATTGAATTTCAATTTGTTTTCTTCTCAAATTTCTTGTTGATGATATTATCTTCATGTGTTTGTAAGTTTTAGGATTATGGAGAGTAAATATAAGCTTGGAAGAAGGTTTGAAAGTGTGAAGACCACCAATTCCCACGACTTTCAAAATTTTACTCCCTTTCTCTCTAACCCACGATTTTCTCTCCTCCCACTCTCTAAATCTCTTCATTTTCCTCTAGATTCTTGGTATTTTCATCATCTCTTCTCATCAATTTTACATTCCTTCACTTATTTTATGCATTAATCATTCAAAAGCACAAAGATTTAGGTGAGATTTCACTTTCTCTCTCTAAAATATGAATTTCACTCTCTCCCTTTCATTTTTGTAGATTTTCTTCTCGCAATGGCTCCACCAAGGATGATTAGGGTCAGGCAATTGGTCGATGAGTTCTGCCTTCAAGTTTCTGCCGAAGGAAAAACCAACTTGACGATAACTTATTGGGCCCCATTTTCAATATACTCAGAAGAAGAAGGTGAGTGTTTCCATGACTTTAGGTATAGAGAAATAGTCACTCCTAGGTATTTAGATTTTGAAGTATTAGAAAATATGGGAGTGAGACGCTGACTTGAACAACTAGTGGCAAACATTAGGTGGATAGATTTGTTCGATGCAATGTACGTATTTATGCCACCATAACATTAGAGTTTTTCACAACAGTTAGGTACAACCCTAAAATGGATTTGTTTTGGTTTAGTTTAGGTGGAAATGTTTTTAAACTTGATTATTCTATTATACCTGAATTATTTAATTTATCCAACACAAAATTCTACATGGTCACGTAGATTTTGATGTCGATGCTTATTGGAACACTCTCACGGGTGAAGAACATTTTGATTCATGTAATGCTCTGAATTCTCTAATCCGAAGTGCTGAGCATTTAATTTTACACAAATTTATGTGCCGTATTGTGTTTAATAAAACGGAAATCAATAAATGCTCAGCTAAAGAACTTTTCTTTTTATAGTGCATAGATCAAAAGCTTAAAATCAACACACCTTATAGAATTTTTCGATCACTAGTGAATGTAGTTACTAAAAAGAATAAGTCTTTTGGGATGGCCCATATTGCTTCTGCTTTGGGTGTATTTTATAATGTTAATATGGAGAATTTGCATATTATTCCCCACGACATGTTCGACATAGTCTATTTGAGACGCTCTGAGATTATGGAGGTCTAATCTATGGAACTTTGCGATCCTCAAACGTGCACTGTAGTGAGGAGTAGGAGGGGGGTCAGTACAGTCGCAAGCCAACCCTCCACATCTAACGCAGCTCCAAGGCCAGAGGAGGAAGCAGTAGCAGAGAAACTGACGAAACTAGTTGCTAATTTAACCGATATCAACCGATTCTCGACCAAATAGCCTAAAACCAACAACAAATGACATCCCAACTCGATGAACTCAACATTCAAATGCTGCAGGTTCACAAAGAGCAATGTAGCCTGAAGAGAAGGTTCCTCAACTTTTGTTGAATGAACAATTTTGAAGCTCCTACACCATCACAGTCGCCACCATCACCTGACTAAGCTTTTCTTACCCTTTAACTTTTAAATTTTTTTATGTGATTGCATTTCATTTCATGTCTATTTGGTTTCTTATCATTTGCCTATGCTATGCCTTTTATTTAGTTTTAATTTCTTTAATTTTGGTTTGAATTCATGTTCTTTTGTTTGGTTTGATATCATTTGTTTATTTCAAATTTTTTTGTTTGTGTTGTTTTCAATTTATTCGGTTTAATGTCATTTTCATTCACTTGGGGATTGACTTGTCACACTGAGGATAATGTGATCTTTAAGTGTGTGGAGGTGACATTAAATTTCTTACTTGCATTTTTCTTAAATTATGTTGAATAGGATGCATGTTTAGGCATATTATATGTGCTTTGTGTCAACAACGGTGTTGTGTGTTAGCAATGGAACTTCATTTGAGTTACTCTGATAAATATTGCCATGAGATTTTGTCCTGTTAGTTGGAATTAGATTAAATGCATGTTTGAACTCAGATTAGGCTAATTGAGTAGAAAATGAACCATATAGAGTGATGAAAAGTAGTTGATTACATAAGCTTAGTCACAAGTCGACATTTGAACAATGAGGTAGTGTAGAGATGCATAATGAGTTTTCATTTGAGCTAAAGTGAGGATTGAGCCATATGACTCCATCTATAGTCATTTCATTTCTTTGTTGAGTGTTACTTTCGTAGGTTACTACCTTTAGAACTTGCTTTGAATCGGTTTGAGTTTGTTAGATGCATGCTTAATAGAGATGATCTAGGCCTTTTTTATTTTAACCTTTGGCTTAAATGACTTACCCATTGATCATCCATTGCTACCCCTATTGATCCTTAACCTTTTATTTGTGAAAACACCCAAAATTTTAAAAATTTAAACCCCATTATCCTACCCTTTTCATAAGCTTAGTAGGGTATTAAGTAAAACATTAGTTAGGATTGTGTGAAATTTTTACTGTGATAAGTAGAATATATTTCTGGTTATGGATTGCATTGTATAGAGTGCTAGTTTTGATTCATATTTCTTGTATGTATGAAGAAAAAGAGAGAAAAATGAAAAAAAGAAAAGGAAAGGAAAAGGAAAAACAAGTGAGTAGCATCAATAAGTGCAGAATATTAGTTATATTGGTATATCTCATAATATGTTTTGATTATCCCAATTTTATCTCTTTTTTAGTTTACTAATGTTTGTGCTTAACCTCTTTCCCTTCTTTTGACCCACCTTAACCTTTACCACATTACAACCCTAAATAAGTCTTTTTGATCTATTTATGCATGCAATCATTATAAAGGAGAATTGGTGCATTAGTAAGCCTATGGTAGTGTTGTTTCCTATAGGAAGTTTGAGCGAAACACTAACCCTTAAACACTTGAGCGAAATGAGTGAAAACTATGAGGAAGATTCATTTGTGTATCTTTACTTATCTTTGAGTAATTGTGTCAATTATGGAGTTTGCTTATATACACCAACAAAAAAATAGTCATGGTATATACATTAACTTGATATTTGAGTTGGCCTGAATTTGAGGGATTGTATATTTTACTCTTTGTTAAAATGAAGTGGTAGAATTGATTGGTTGTATTTATTTTGCTTGAGGACAAGAAAAGATTCAAGTGTGGGGATGTTGATAGGTGTGCATGTTTTTATAGGTAATTGACATGTGTTTTCTAGCATAATTATTGATTATTATTCTAGTTTAGGATTCATTTTGTAGGTTTTCATTAAGTTTGATTTCCATTTGTGTTCTTATGTGTTTGATGCTAATTGAGGGTAAGAATTAACTATTTTTATGTAGGAAAGAAGAGGGAGTAACTTGGAGGTTAAACAAAAGATCAAAGAGGAGAAGAAAAAAAGAGTGAATTTGTGACCAATTTCCACGCTCGTGGGAATCATACAAATTCCCATAGACTTAGGAATTACAATCCGAGGCAATGCGCGAGGCTTCATTAAACTTATGGTTTTTTTTACTATAAAAGGATCATTAAGCCTCCATCTTCGAGGGAGATGACACCCACCTATAGAAACATTATCCTTAAGTGAAGAACACATGTTTGGAGCATTAAGGAAGGATTGAAGATACGGATCATCATCAAGATTGGGCAAAATAGCACATCAACACCAAAATTCTAAATTTTGGCAAAGAAGAGAATGAGTCTTCCTATTCAATTTTCTATCCTTTTAATCTCTTCTATTCTTTGTAAAAATAGTTTATTTGATTGTTGATGATGTTATGGAGATCATGTTAGGTTGATTTCATATTAGGGATTGCTTTTGAACTATTTTGTTAGAACTCCTATTTTATTGAATTGAATGCAACTGTCTTTGTTGATTGTTATTCTTAACTGTCATCTTGCAACAAATCGAGAGAGTGAGTGAGATGAAATTCATATAGGGTAGTACAACGAGAGTTGGCGACCTATAGACTACAATCATCACGTTAATTGAATAGTTAGAAAAGATATCTCGACTAGTCAATTGATCACCCATATGATAAGTTAATAAACAGTTGAATCGATAGAGACATTAGGTAGGTTAAGAGATCGTGCAGTTGATTCCCATTAATTCGATTAGGGACAAATAGTTACACCTTGAGAGAGGGTAATTAGTACATTAAAAAATCTAAGGTAAGACACAATTCAATCAATAAAATAGAAGGGAGACAAAATAGGTAAAAAGTAATCTTTAGCATTTATATTCTTAAAATCAGATTTTCTACAATTTCATTATTGTCCATTGTTTACATTAGTCTTTTAATTTTAAGTTAATTTCCTGATTATTTGCAATTAACAATTTCATTCCTTAAACAAAGTTGTGTCTAAATTAAGCGATATCTAGGCATCAATCACTATGAGATCAATATTTGCTCTTTGTAACTACAAGTCACGACCCGTTCACTTACAATTTTTGAGCGTAAAACAAGTATATAGGTTTTACCATCAACAACAATACAATAGTTGTAGATTTTTCTCAAACTGGCTAACTACTCTAAGCAATTTACAGTAACATACTCAAAGAAAACAACATCATTAACAGACTTGCTGAAGAAAAGGGAAATGCGGTGTTGACCAGATGCTTAATAGGAGGCATTCGATAAACCTAAAGCTGTTATTTCAATCGAACTATTATTGAAGCTGCCTGAGTTTGATCTTCCATTTTAGGTACATACAGATGCATCATATAAAGACGTTGGTAGAGTCCTACTACATGGTCATTATGTAGCATTTGAGAGTCGAAAGCTCAACAGTGCAAAGCAACACTACTCGACGAATGACAAGGAAATGTTTGTAGTGGTGCATTGCCTTGAAACATGACGAGCATATTTATTGGGGACTAGGTTCATTGTTTATACTAACAATATAACCAACAGATTTTTTAGGAACCAGAAGAAGTCATCCACGAAGTAAGCCCAGTGGTAGGAACTTCTTGCGTAATATGACTTTGTATGGGAGTATAAATTAGGGAGGCATAACAACATGACAGATGCCACAAGTCTGAATGAGGTGTTCTTGACCTTATATGCCGTTACTATGGTGGAATATAACTTGTTGGAGCAAATCAAAATTGCAGTTTCATTGGACAAAACATATAGTAAGTTAATCTCATAAGTTAAGGAATGTGTTGTACGCAAGTTTTGGCTCGACGATGATAGGTTTTTGGTCGCTAGAGTAGTCAAGTGTATATGCCAAGTTTCAGTGGCTTGCAAAAACAACTATTAAAGGAGATGCTTAACTCATGATGGGTGTCGACAACTTTATATAAAAACTTTCATACTACCAGTATACAGATCATAAATTGTAGTATAAAAGGTATAGTTCCCACAAGGATTGATTAGTCACTTAACAACTTGAATGCAATTTGTCTAAGGTAATAAAAAATTAAATGAATGGAGTTAAAATAAAATAACAAAAATTGAAACTAATAAAACTAATTAATTGAATAATTTAAGCTAGCAATAAGAATAGAGTTAATCGATAATGGAAAATAGGAGGTTATTCTATCCTTGGTTTGTAATCCCTTTATCTTGTTAATTCAAGTATGCTGGATCCTAAATATCTTAAGGTTTTATCTAATTAAGTAATCCCAATTGAAATAGAAAACAATATAATTGTAAATTCTCGATTCATAAAACTACTCCTAACTAGTCAATTAGATTTAAAGTAATCCTAAGGATAATTAACTCACAATTAAATTCTCTCTTCAAGTGTTTATTAATCTGGTAGTTGTAGGTCTATTAAGTTACCAACTCTTGTTGTGCACCTTAACATAAATAACTTGATTTAATATCTCAATTTATTATTAAGTATAAGTATAACAAATATCACAAAGCATTAATATATATTGAATTCAACAAGAATAAAGTTTGACAAAAACAGATCTATAATAATAGGGATTTAGAAATCCATAATCATATTCAACATCCCAATAATCAAAATTAACATCCAAGAAAAAGAAAATAAAAAGAGAAAAAATGGTTTTGTGTTTTGATTTGGAAATTTTGGAGTTGTACTTGATGTCTCCACTTTGATCTACTTGCTTTTTATGTGCAACCTCCTTTTTGTTGTTTTCTTTGCCTTAACAAGAAAGAGATGAATTAGGGTGAAGATGAGACTAAAAAATGAAAGAAATGAAGTTCATGCAACCCATATGACCATGCATAGACCTGTGTAACTCTCTAGAAGCATGTAGGATTGTTTTAACAACTTTTACAACCTGCATGCCCATGTATGTACTTGCATGATCGTGTAAGTGAGCTACACGATTGAGTAACTAGCTGTGTAGCTCACCAAGACCTTGTAAAAACAAACAATGGGGAAAATTTTTACATACACAATTAGCTAAATGCCCATGTAAGTAATTGTGTATGTCTTAGTACCCTAATTTTTGCTATAAAAGGGCATTTAAGCTACCAAACAAAGTATGCAAGGTTTTAAAAGCACAAAAGTAAGCAAAATACTTACCTCTTTGGGATATATAAGTAGATAACATTCTTTTTTCTGGCTCGAAGGGAAAATCAAGGCTAAAGAACGCATTTGGACATCTCTTTATCTTATAATGTTGTTCTCTCTCTTTAGAAATTGTTTGTGTTATTCTCTACTTAATGTTTTGGTTATTCATGTATGAATGACGTACACACTTTCAATAGATTATTTATGTATGAAACCATTGCCAGAATCTAGAATATGATACGTAATTGTTGTAACTCTAATTAATTTGTGGTAAACTAAAAGCTATGAATTATTAGGGATAATATAATATAGGTTAAATAACTTGATTGTGTGGTTGTTTCCTAGATTAACCTATTTCATATCATAATGTAGTTGTCATACTAAATTTAGAGAGCTTATTCTAGATTGTTTGATAGCTAGATCTAATTAAAGAGATTATTTTGATTAGATGACCTAAGGGAAAATGTGGGTTAACAGAGCTTACTGTTAATCTATGGTTAATAGTTTCTAATAGAGTTAGCTATCTCATATTTGACTCAAAGGCCTCTATACATCACTTTTCCAAAAAATGCAGTAGCTATTATATGAAAGTGGATCAAACATGGGAGATCAAGAAAAACATCCAAAAATTCCAACTTTTCATATTAAAGCCTAAACTGAGTTTTTCTTTTTTCTTTTTTCCTTTTATTATTTTCATCAATCTTGATGTGTAAACTGAATTCCATGATGTTTATTATATTCATGAGTTTAGATTGGGATTATTTTGAATTTATTTTGTGATTGAGAATATTATTGATTTAATACAAATTTTGTGTTGTGATAATTGTGTATGCTCATAATTTGACAACAAATCAACAAAGTAAGTTAAAAGTAATCAACTTAGGTTGTGCAATGAGAGTTAACAATTTAATTTTTCACTCAATTATCAAATTAATAGTTATTAGAAGAGAGATCTTGGGTAAGAAATTTATTATCCAATATATAACTTCAAATCTAATTAAAAACATTACGAAAGTTTTGTGAATAAAATCTGAAATTTTAGGATTCAATTAGGGTTAATTGATTAGCTATTAAAAGAGAGTAATCAATACCTTAAGAAATCTAAGATTGACAAATAATTGGATCAATAATAGTTAAGGAAACAGATAATGAAAAAATAAATCCTAAGCATTCACTGTTGATCAACCTTAATTCGATTTAGCAGCTTAGCTATTTTATTGTTTATTTGTTTGGTTTTATTATTCGTTTTAATTTATGTTATTTATTTTTATTCAAATCAATTTTGTATTACTTTAAACAAAGCTAGGTTTAGATTGTTAGCTATTATATAATCCTTGTAGGAAGGATACCTTTCGATACTACACGATACGATCTTCATACTTACAGGTATTAAGAGTTTTATTATATATAAAACCTGCTCAATAAATCTTTTTGGTGTCATTGTCGGGGATCTTAACATTAAGATGATTCAAATTCCTTTAATTCAAGGGATTATTACCCTTTCTTATATGATTGAGGTACCAATCCCAACAAATAAAAAATAAAAAAAGAGAGGAAAGTGTAGACATAAAGTAGAAGGCACATTAATCTAGAAATCATAAGACAAGAATGAGGAATTGAAAGAGTTAAACACTAAGAAGAGATAGAAAGAATGATGGTGGAGGAAATAAATCACAGAGAGCAAAGAATCCTTATGGACTTCATGAGGCCAGGGTTCAATGCTTATTATCATGGAATTACATGACCACCAGTGCAAGCAAGTGACGATTTGTTATGGCAAACAATAGCTATTTTTGGACATCAGAATGAAGTAGACAGTAGTTAACCTTCTCGGATCCAAAAGGGGCAATTGTTGTAGATTCAGTGACAACATTACAGGCTAGGATTGCCGATCTAACAAGCATTGAACAACTTAACAACCACCTTTTTCTCTCCATATAAAGTAATTCAGCACGGATATGACTTATGTGGACAAGAGAGTCATATCACAACTGATTTCTTCCTAGTGGAAAACAACAACGTGGAGCTATTCAACTTCAGTGGAACATAGTTTGGTCATGGAAGTAATGACCCTTATTAGAACATGTACAATCTTGGGAAGATATTGAGATTGAAGCATATCAGGAAGTCTCTATTCGAGAAGATGATGAAGAAGGACAAATGACAAAGAACATAAGGTTGAAGAAGATTTGGAAGTCTCTATTCACGAAGTAGAAAAAGAAGAGGAGATAAAGGTGAATGATGAAGCAAGAGAGCAGTTCACCTACTTAGAAGACAAACTATTGAATTCTATAGACGATTCAGGGAGTTTTATTATTCCCTATTTTATTGACAGTTTGTTACTAAAAAATACATTACTGAACTTACTTGGTTTTCTTAATTTGATTAATTATGTCCTTATCATTATCTTATAATATGTAGCTTATTTACAAGCTACGAAATTGAAATTGGTCAACATAAGTGAAAACAAGCTATTCATAATTAACCCAGTTTGAGCGTAAATATGAAATGTAAATCAAGCTAATAATGTTAACTAAGCGTTACTTAAGAGGCAGTCCAGGAATTAGGACTTTTTATTTATTTTCTTTTGTTCTCTTTTCTATTTTATTTTCAGTTTATTTTGTTAGTACTTTGTTACTTTTCTTTTTTATGTTTATTTTATAGGGAATTGGATTGTTGGAAATTTATGGCATGAAGTGTGTCCAAATTCCATCACCCATACCGTCATTATTGAAACACCATAAGTATTCTTGCTTTAACTTTGCATTTACTGTTCTTTATTTATTTTATTTGTATTTTTTTGTTGTCCACATTGGAGACAATGTTTTGTTCTAGTGTGGGGATGTATATGCTTTGCATATCTCATTTGTGTATGTAGATTGACATTTGTTTTGAGTTAGTTTTTGATTAGGTTAACATAGTGTAAACATTTTGTTGCATATGTGTGCGTTGTGTGAGTGTGTCAATGACAATAATTAAATATAATTAGTTTAGTTTTGACCATGGTCATTTGATTTATAAAGGCATAGTAACTTGTAAACTTTGTGATTTAAGTGTCTTTAGGATGAATATGCATGTTAATTAGGACATGAAACCTATTCTTTGACTTTATGACTTTTGTTTATGTACATTTAAAATTGTAGTCAATTGAACTGGTTAACATTATTAGTACACTTTCGTAAGAATGATTTACTAAAAAGAAATGAGGTAGGCTAAAGTTATGGGGAAAAAAAGCGTGTTAAATAACAAATATTAGGTTATAAATAGAGTTGGTAGCTAGTTGAGAATGTGATATAGTTGAGTAATTGAGGGCATTTATGACAAAATGTTTGTCTTCTTGTTAAAAGGCTAGAATGGCATTTTAACCAAACTAAGTTAAAAATGTGAGCTAGTTGAGTGACCTAGGGACATTAATGACAAGGTGTTTGCTTTCGTGTCAAAAGACTAGGTTATTGTTCAAGAAAATTAAAAAATAAACAAAAGGGTTACGATAAATAAACATATTGATCTTTTAAAAATAGAGGAATTTTCATGAAAAAATACTTAATGATATTTTTCCTTTTTTAATTGATTGATAATGATAAGTGCATGTCTACAAGTTCCATAGGTGGTAGAATATGGTGTTAATATTTTTATTGATATGTATATTCAATTCAAAGTACTTACACACGAAAGGAATAAGTTAGCATGTAAACACATTTTGAATGAATTTGCGTTTAAAGTTAAGTTAATTCCATAAGATTTAATGTTGTTTTACCATTATTGTAATGTTGCATGAATGCGTGATTATCTGTTTTGTGTTTTGATTTATTTGTGATTCTAGTTTTGCTTGAGGATAAGCAAAGGTTTAAATGTGAGGATGTTGATAGGTGTAAATTATATTATGTTTTGTTAGATGTTTAAGTGTGTTTTTAAGTATTTATTAGATGATTATCATGTGTATAGACTTAAAATTGTGCTATCAGTAGTGTTTGTATGTATTATAAGTATTTTTGTGGTTTAGAGCAAGAATTTGATCTTAATATTTCATGAGGAGTTTAGTGTGTTTGTAAGTGTTGGAAATTAGATAATTGAAGAACAAGGAAAGTTTGAAGCAAATTAGGGATATATATGGCCATTTTTATGGCTGTGTATATCTCTTAGCCCATGCAAAATCATGAATATTAAAAGATTTTTGAGTTGTACACAGTTTGATGCACAATGATGCGTTAGCCTATGCATCTCTCAAACAACAATTCTAGCAAATTTCAACTTTTATCAAACGTGGGAGATTAAGAAGAATGTCTAGGAATTCTAACTTTCCAAATCAAGACCCAAATTGAATTTTTCTTCTTTTCCTTTCATTATTTTCATCAATCTTGATGTGTAAACTGAATTCTAAGATGCTTATTATGTTCATGAGTTTCTAATTTACAGATTAGGGTTTATTCCAAATTTATTTTGCGACTTTGATTATTATTGATTCAATACAAATTCTAAGGTTGTGATAATTGTGCATTCTCATATTTTTACAACAAATCAAGAGAGTGAGTCAAAAGTAATAAGTCACACAGTTATCGAATTAATGATCTTTTGAAGAGAGATCTTGAGTGAGAAATTGATTATCTAATAGATTACTTTAGATTTAATTGCAAACGTCAGGAAAGTTTTGTGAATCAAGAGGTTGCAAAATCTAGAATTTTAGGATTCAATCAAGGTTAATTGATTTGGTGTTGAGAGAGAGTAATCAATACCTTAGGAAATGTAAGATCAATACATAATTGGATCAATAATAGTTAAGGAAAAAAATAATAAAAGAATAAATCCTAATCATTCATCCTTGATAAACCTCAATTCAATTTGGCAGTTCAACTATTTTATTGTTTATTTGATTGGTTTTATTATTCATTTTAATTTATGTTATTTATTTTTATTTAAATCAATTTCGTATTACCTTAGACAAAGTTAGGTTTAGATTGTTAGTTATTGCATAATTCTCGTAAGAACGATTCGTTTCAATACTATAAGATATGATATTTATACTTGCAGGTATTGAGAGTTTTATTATACATAAAACTTGCTCAACAAGTTTTTAGCACAATATCATGGAAAAACTCCTTATCCAATGCTTTTATGAAGGATTATTAACTATGGATAGGAGCTTAGTAAATATAGCTAGTGGTGGAGCATTATGTGAAAAGACTCACAATGGCAGCTAAAATTTTAATCAAGCAAATGGGTGCAAGCACTTAACAATTTGCATCCGCAACGATGTTCGCCGAGTAAATAAGGTAAATAGTTCATTTATTAAATATTGTTTAGATGAGCTAACATCTTTTGTTAGATAAATTGCTATCGGGCAGGCACAGGTTAAAGCTCGCAGTATATGTCTAAATACAAACCATCCAACAGATGGGTGCCTAATTTTACAAGAGGGAAGCATGCAATATGTCTACACTGTGGGGGGAAATTCTTCCAATCAATATAACCGATGTTCCCAGAATTATAATCTATGTTGGAGAGATCACCTAAACTTGAGTTATGGAGAAAATAGGCAGTAGATAGAATTAACTCATCAAAATTTCCACATATTTAAGGATATTTTTAATATACCTAGGAACATTACCTATTTAGTTTGTTAACACCTAATCATCTTCTTGTGATGTAGCTATCGACCAAAATAATTTACACACGTATGCTTCATTAATATTTTTAATAGAGAACTTTGAAGGAAACGGGGGTTTGGAGAAACTTTAACTAAGCAATTGATATTTCTTATAAAATTTGTGATATAAAACCTAATTAGTAAAATTATAAGAGAAATTAAAATTTTAATATTTAAAAATTTAAAATACAAAAATAATTTTCTGGAATCAAAAATCTTTTTACCCTAATTTTCATTTATATAATTTTTCTATCAAATATTTTTACTAGATGATTAGTATTTTTACTTAGAAGTGCCTCTTTTTATACAATTTTCATTTTATGGTAGTTAAGATTGGGATTTTTAATCCCTCATTCAAACTCCAAGCTCTGGTTCTTCATTTAATACTGACAAAATAAAAGTTAATACAAAGCATTCTCATTTTAAAAAGACAATCCGGGCAGAAGCAGATTTTGCTAGGGAAATGGAGTCAAGGATAGCCCAAGCTGCATTGATTTGTGATAGTGAAAACAGATGAGCCCAGTCCAGTTAAGCCACGAATATTTTTACAATCTGATTGTTGGCAACAATTTACCGAACATAAGTAGGTCGCGGCTAGTCGAAGAAACGTGTCAGTTCTCTGAAATCTGAACTCCCAAGCACTCACCTTACTCCCCTCTCTGTCTCTCCTCTCTTCTCTGCTTATCGTCGTCTGTGCATTTCTGCGATCGTTTGGTCTGCAAAAATTGTCGCCAATGGATTTTTAAGCTAAATCCCTGGTCGTGTTTGATAATATTTTCTGAGAGGCAATGAGTAATGTTCTCCGGAGCCTTAATCGTCATCGCCAACTCTCTCTTCTTTTCAAAGGTATTTCCCCATAGTTTCGTTCATTGCCTTCCTTATTGTTCTTATTATGTGAAAATTTGTTCGGTTAGCCGATAAAATGTAGTAAATATGCACATTCTTGTGACTATGACATTTGCGTGAATTCTAATTCTCGTCTCACGTACTTTGTTTTCTCGGAAACGAATCGGTGTTTTATAAAATTCTACTTAAGCTAGAGTTTGATTTTTCTCGTCGTTATTTAAGATTTCGAGTGATAACCGTTCCATATTTGTCTGGATGAATTTCAAAAAAATTTAGGCATATGCGTAGAATAATTTGATGCGTGATCATTGTAACTGTGCACAGTAAATTTTAAATATGCTCTTTTTTAAACTTAAATTATCTGATATGGTGTAGTTCATGTCCAATTTTCCTGCTAATTCAACTGCTAGATTTTGGCTCGCGGATAAGTGCATTGTAGTTAAATAGTGCATTTTAAACTAATATATATGTTGAATCCTAATGTTTAAAAGCGTTGAAAATGATCCCTAATGTTTTTAAACATTCAAGGCCAAAAGCGCAACTTTAATTTACAAATTGAGCTCTATCACTTCAAAGTGCTCAAATTCAACTTAACATTTTGAAAACGTTCAAAATAGACTCTTAATTGATGAAAATTTTAACGGAGTTCAGTTAAGTGCCTTATCATTGCTAAAGTGATAATTTTTATATTTTTAAAAATTTGTTAGTTGATTTCATTTTAAGTTATATTAGCATAGTGTGCCCCACAAATGTATTTAAAAAATAAATTAACACGTTATTTATTTAATAAATATACATAATTTATTTTTAAATTTGTTGGTGGGGCCCATACGATATAATGTGGCCTAAGTGTGGAAATGAGATCCATCAACAAATTTCTAAAAATATAAAAAAATTGTCACGCTAGTGATGATGTGATATTTGACTTACAAAAGTTTAACTCTGTTAAATTTTTCATCTATTGAGGTCTATTTTGAATGTTTTGAAGATGTATTGGGTTGAATTTGAATGCTCTGAAACTTTAGGGTTCAAGTTGTTCTGATTAAACCTTGAGATTTAAATTACATTTTTTTCCAAACGTTTAAAATGAACTTTGAGTGAATGGAAGTTTGGACAAACTTAAATCTGTCCCTTATGTACCATGTTAATATTGATGTGACACGAGTTTAATATTTTTGTTGATAGAGTGGGTCTTATATTGCCACATATATGCCACATAACCCATTGACACCCATTTTTAAAATAACATAAATTCTTTAAAAACATATGATTATATCTTCTATTATTTATTAATTTTAATTACAGACTTACATAATTACAGAAGTGATATAATTATTTTAAATTTATCAATAGAGACCCCTAATTTCCTCGTCTTCATATGGAACAAATTTTACTCGAGTGAGCATTAGGAACCTTGGAATTTTCTTCAAGACCTGTATATCATGTTTGTTGAAAAACACTAGGCTTTGCTCCAGGACAGAAGTTGAAGGGAGCCATTTCTTTGAAACTCACCATTGAAATAATCCAGAAGCATACTTTGAAGACTAAACCCATTGGACAAGTCTTCTCTAATCATCTCTTATTAGAGTTTTGGGAAGAGAAGGCCATTTATAGTTAACAATTGCTACAATTAGGAAGACATCAGCTAGCCTGCTCAAAAATTATGAGGTCAAATGCAATAACTTGTGCACGAGTATAACAGAACCATGCAGAAAATTTCATTGATATATTTGACGCAACACGAAGTGGAATAAGGTCCCATTGAGACTCCAATTACATAAAACTTGGGTTCCATCTGTAGCTGATCAACAAGCTCTTGAATGTTGAGTGCTTCACTGTTCATCGAGTGCCTTGGGTTTGAGTCGCTCTCCATATCAAGCTTGGTTGAAAAAAAGAAAGTATTTCCTCGACTCTTTTATTAGCTCCTAAAAGTGAATAGGTTATCTAAGTTTCCACTGGATTACTCATCCAATGGAAACTTAGATGAAAAAACTAGTATGAAGAGGGATTAGTTGGCTGATGACTTTGTTTCCAAACCATCAATTTTGTTTTTAGATTTGGAATTAGTTTTTTTATTTAATTTAAGATTGCTGTGTCTAAGCAATATTTTAAGTTAATTAATATTTATTAGTTTTAATTATAAATTAGCAATATCACTAAATTTTTTAAAAATTAAATATTTTAATATTATTTTTAAAATTGGGTTCCACTATGTAATGTGGCTGCTTAGTATCCACGTTATCAATAAAAAGATAAACTTGTGCTATGTCAATACTGATAAGGCATATAATGGATAGAGACTTAACTACGTCCAAATTTTTATCTAATCTTGGCTTATTTTTAAGGTTTTGTAAATGTTAAGATTCGTTTTGAACACTTCAAAACATTAGGGTTTGATTTGTATTTTAGTGAGAATCTTAGCATTAAAAATGCACCTTTTTGCTAAACACGAAGATAGCCATGTCTATATACATGTATAATAATCTTGCATGTGGCTTGCTCCTCTTAACTATTATCTTCACTGCCAAAATTTGGATAACATATATTGCTTTAATTAGACTCTAGTTTAAACTTAATCTTTCACTTATTTGTATTATATAGCACTTGATAATCAATACGTTTAGTAATTGTTCCTTCACAAGATTGTTCTTAGGTAAAAACCATTATGCTTGTCAATAGTAATTCAGTATTAACATGTAAATGTTTTAACTATATTTTGTTGCAGTTCAATCCTCAATGAATATTTCTTATATATAGTGAATGTGTGATTAAATTTGCAATTCTGTTCATAAAGATCTGTTGTTGATTGATGCATTTATGTGCATCATTCATGCGCATGACATCGAAAAATGCCCCAAACTTGATCTTTAAAATATAGTCTTTTAGTTTTGATAGTGCCTTATGAAAACTCTAGTTGAAGGTAACTACCATTTGTTTTGGCAGCCGTTACTCTTATATTATTGGTTTTGCTACCATTGAACAAACATAGTAAGTATGAGGTAAAAAGTCTCTACCTGATAATATGGGTATTGTATTTTTGATATGCCATTAAGAATTTTTGTTTGTTTGTTTCCTGACAGCTCTATGTCATTATGGTACAACTTTGAGGGGATTTAAGACATTGGGAGCTGAGAAAATGTTTGAAAATGGAATAAGACATGGCAAGTTGAAACCTTCATATTTGCATAAAAAATTGTAAGTTCATGTCATAAGTTTGAATGGGGCTAGAGTGCATAATACTTAATTTTTATTGTTGGCATGGAAGTACTTAACTTTGACCTTGAGCATTGGGATTTGATGCAGATACTCCACTACTTTCACCAGTGTGCATGGTGAAAGGCCATCTGCTGAGTATGCAAAGTTGAGGAAGGAATCACTTGAAAGTGAATTTGGAGAAGTCCTTGGTACTAGTTCCAAAGGAGTATCCATTGCATATAGATTTGGTCCTTTTTTGGCGTTGTATAGGGCGACAATCATTTCATTTCATGTCTTGAGGTTGACCATCTGGCAATTATTTGTTCATGACATGCAAAAGCGTGCCATCAAGGTAGAGTATCATGGTTTTATACGCTTAAGACGTGTTGGTTCATAATAATTGAAAGTTGCTAGTTGACAGTGACGATTGTTCTAAAGTTTTTTAGTTTTGTAGACTAATTATGAAAATATTTTCGGTAGCAATTCTTTGGCTTTTGTATAAGCAATTAGCAAGCCACAATCTAACCCAATTTATCCTTTTAGTTGGCTAATAATACAATTAGAATGGGTTGGAATCTTGTGTATATTGCTTTACATTTGTGCTTTCAATTGGGATAACCTAAAATGTGAAATTTGACATGGAATTTAAAGTGACTATATGGTAATTATTTCTGAAAAGGAATCTTTCTGGTCTTTACAAGTTCTAATGTATTGATTTTGAGGGAAGTTCTTTTTACAATGAATCTAGTTTTAGTTGGGAAATTGCATCTTTTTCCTCCTAAGAACTAGGGTTGTAAATCTTGTAAAAATCTACGCGTTGTTTACTTGGCGACAAACATTCAGGTACTTGGATTAAAGCATGGCAATTTTCAGAGTGAAAACTGCCTTAAGTTTCTAAATATAATTGGGAATGAAAACATTCATAATTTTTGTGGCATTATAGGATGACTTAATTCAATAAAGTGCTTAAAGTAGATGAGATATGTGAGGTCGGACAAATCTGTCATTGGTGAGTCTCATTGTCTTCAGATATTCAAGGCTGCCTATCTTATTGTTGTTATGTTGCTAAACACTACTAAAGATTACTTCCGCATTAGCACTCAAATAATTTAGCTTTTTCTTTTTTGTTCAAAAAGTTGAGAGAATAACCATGCAGGAATTTTTTTTTAATTGCATGGGGTTATATTGATTTACTTGTCACCTTTTCATTCCATTTGTTCTTTGTTACTTGGAACAGATTGGGTTGGGGTCGGTGAGACATTATTCCTTATGTGTCCACTTTAGAATTTTGATGTTGGGAGATCTTATGTATCAATGAGACGTATTGGTAAAACGTATTGCTAAAGTTGTAAGCATTATAATAGTACATGCTTATCTTTTAGCCCCTTAGCATATAAAGACACTTCACAACTAACTAGAAATGGGCCTTAGGTTGAAGGTTTGGCGGATCACATGCATGACGGTGAAATGTGAAAGCCCAAGGTAACTTAGCAAGTTAAATCAAGCATGATGTGAGTTTTTTTAGAGTTGTGGACCTTGTATGGACCAACTGGGCGAAGGCTAAGTTCTTGATGAACTAAAGACTTAGTATATGCTCAAATGAATGGACCATGATTAATGGACTTAACATGGGTAAGCATTGGGTCGACTAGTATGCTATGAAAGGCTTTGAGTTTGGATAACTCATTATCTTGGATGATGTGGTGGATAAGATCATAGCAAATAAATATCAGCTCTAAAAGATAAAGACCATGTGCGAGGATCATCTAAAGATAGTAGAGATCTTTGTGGATATAGATGTATCATTCCTAGATAAATGTAAATTCTTATCTTGTTAGTGGAGATGTAGCTAAATCTTATCAGATAGAATCTTATTTAGATGTGGATATTATATTATTAGATAATGTGATGTAATTTGATTAGAATAAAATATGATCTATCTAGTTAAGTTCAGTTAGGATTCTATCTTAGCTATCAAGCCAGAGGTGCTTATAAATAACTAATTTGAGTCTTGCTCCTCACATTAGATTGAGAGAACATTCCTTTGTATACTTTGAGGGAAGTAATAGAAGTTAGCATTTGTTGTATCTTTTTCGTGCTCCTATTTTTGTCTTTTTTAGTTTAGTGTTTTCTCAATAATCTTCAAAAGTGTGAGAGTTAAATGCTTGAGGGTGTTCGAAAACAAGTTAATTTGTCAACGATCATGTGGGAAGGTTGAATCTTGCTTAAATAGACCTAACTGAGATTGCTGTGCAAAGGAGTAGGCGTAATTTGCGGTATATGTTTGGTGTTAGAAAAACTTTTGTAACACCTACCATACCAGTCAGGAGCATTTAATGCCTATCATATTGGACTGAACATTTAATTCCTACCATAGTGGTAGGAGTGAAATGTTTGACTGGTTTGTCAGTGCAGGTAGATGGGCCTATGTTCTCCAAGTGAGTGGGCTCTTGCTTCTATGTTTGTTAATACCCCCTTAAGTTTAAGATAAAAACTTGTGATGAAACTTGTCAGCCCTTGTAGAAGTATGTGATAAAGGAAGAGCTCCATAAACCTTAAGCAAGTTATAGATGAAAGGAATGGACCTCATGGATGGGTTGTAAACAAATGTTGCTTCCGTTGAAGCATGGAAACGACTGAGGCGAGACAACATGATGGGGCTAAAATATTTTTGATAGCAAGCGATGCATGATCTATAGGTGATCTCTCGGTTCTTGATAGTCTATCATTGATCATTGTACTTTTAAATTTGCAAGAAATCTTTGGTAGGGAGAGAGGTGGGAAATTTTTGCACACTGGAGAAGTAGAAAGGTTCCTGAATCTTGGCCGTCCATTTTTTGCTTCCCTAAGCTGTTTGACGAGTTTATAGATAAAACTCCCTTTGCTTCCTTTAGAATCTTTACACTCTTTTCTCTATCGCGCACTTCAAGAAGGTTTTCATCATTTTCTTGCTGCTTTCTTCCAATTGTTCTTTTCGTGCTCTTTTTGCCTCTTCATCAATAAGCTTTCTTGAGTTATTATCCTTCTTATTTTGGAGTAGCTATGTCTCATTCAGGTTATTTGATCCCCAAATTTGGTGCCTCTGGGGGTGAGTTGGAGGGATTTAGGTTGTCAAGTATTAATGAGTCTACTAGGAGGGGCAAGGGACGAGCTTGTAGAATCATCATCCCCCATACCAAGTCCATTGTGTGGTTTGAGGCAGAGGGTTACTAGGAAAAGATCAAACTAACTGACCTAAAGGTGATAAGAACTGAATTTGTCCTTTCTTATTAGATAGAGTTTTAGTGTCCATGTAGAGGACTTGTTTTATTAAGCTTGGGGAGATAAGCATTTACTATGATAGCTTTAAATGTGGGATGGAACTCCATTTGGATGACTTCTGCTCGAGAGTCTTGGGAGTGATAAGCCTGGCGATGGAACGAATTCATCGTCATACTTGATAGCTTATTTCCTCTTTTCAAGTAGTTTGTTTGCTTTGGAAGTTAGAGCCTACTGCATATATGTTTTAGCTTCTCCTCAACTAAAGATCTAGTGTGGTATAATCTAAATGTTAAGCTTGGAATGAGTGTGAATAAACCGCTTAAGGGGGCCTATAGTTGGAAGCATCGATTGTTATTCTTGACTATGGGGGATTAGCGTTAGGGGAGATTTGAAGAGAGGTTGATTTTAGACTCCCTCTTACCCTCATAGTCAAAAGGTTTTTCAGATCTTAAGGATCTGCTTCCTCTAACGAAATTGTTGTTGGAGGAAGAATTGTTGGTAAAAGCAGACATTATTGATCGGTACGTCTATATTTTTTGTATTAATGTATGTTATTGATTTTCAATGGATATGGGATGGATATGCACAAGCTTGTGTTTGCTGCTTGTCAAAAGGCATTCAAGTCAAAGAAAAGGAACAGGGTGGTGCCTTTGAATGTTGAACAAGCTCCATAGGTAGCTGTGGTGAGCCCTATCATTGAGATAGAGGTTGAAAGATGCGCTAGCACAAAGGCCCTCCACACATATGCAGACTTTTGCCAAGTCAATACTTCCAAACACACAATGATCAATGATATGTCTTTGTTCCTAGTTGGAATGTTAACAGTAAGGATTTGGTTTTTGAGAAGGCTATGGTGGGTGTGGAGATCTGTTGGGCTGTGCTGCTACATAAGGATTAGAAGGTCCTTGGGAAAGAAATTCGTGGATACACTGCACAGGCAGATGGAGGTTGACCTCACTAGAGGATTAGAAAGTCTTGTCTTGCAATGCCCTGAAGGATGTGGTCTTGTTCTTGTGCCCTTGCTTTGAAAATGTAGTAACTATGAAGTTTGTCTCTCATCAACAATCCTCTGGGTTTGATGGTGTTGCTGGTCCCTTTGTGGCCCCTAGGGTGCCTTGTTACTGTTGATCTATTGAGGATGTTGTTGTTCCATCAGTTGGGTTAGGAATATCTTTTTGTTGGCAAAGCATGTTCATCAGTTCCTTGAATTGTTGTTGCATGCCGAACAATACGGCCTATGTCAATCCTTCGGGTTAATCCTGCTCCCACTTTGGTTTTTGAGTTCCGATTTTTAGTGATACTCCCAAAGTAGATTCTTTGGAAATCCGTGTCTCAACTTTGGCTTTTTGAATGAAGTTCCTATAGAAAGTGCCAGTTGATGGACTTAATTTTTTAAGATTTGTGATGGCCTTATTTTGACACCTCTATTCCTATATAGTGGTCAAAGAAACATCAACTAACCATCAACTATGGATATTTTCCTGTTATTTGGACATGAGAAGTAGGTGAAAAAAATATTTGGTGAATGTGTCATATGGTCGTTAGCTCCTTTGTCCATAAATCTAGAGTTGACAAATGTTTAACTTGAGACATTTAATTCAATGGAGAAGAGAAACTCACCTGCACATGCAAAATAACAATTACTTGAAGGTTTTCCAAGGTTGCTGGTTAGTGATCTTAACCTCTCAACCTCTACTTGGTTTAGACCGCTGTTCTCCTATCTTGTTGATTCACTTTGTTGCATTGCAGCAAGGGCCTGTCAATTACTCCTTGGATGCTCTCCTTTCTGTCCCAATTATTGACTTGGATTGGAGGCTTTCCATGAATCTTCTGCCACTTTTCACAAGTATGGTGCGCTTTCTTGCAAAGTGCACCACATGCTGTCACAATTTTGACCTTTTGGTTGACTAGGCTTTACATTTTCAAAAAATGGTGCTCTTTCCACATTTTTAGCTAATTTTTGCTACTATTAGTAACCACTGCTAAGCTCTCTGTGATCTATGGTTCAAGCATTATACCTCTTCTTCTTTCTTTATCCCGGATTAGTGCCACCATCTCATCAAAACATGGAAACTCCAATTTGCCAAAAATTTGGATCCTCACTTGTTCAAATTCTGGATTAATATCAACGAGAAAAGCATATACCCCATATTGCTAAACGAAGTCCATTAGAACAGCTACATCATCAGGACATTTGGTTTCTATCATCCTATAGTGATCAAAGTTCTTGCCATAAGGATTTCAGTTGACTGTCATACTTGGTGACTGTTTTATTTTCCTGTTTTGCTGCCATTGTCATAATTTTGACGTTGTATACTTGAGCTGCATCCCTAGCTTTGGAGGAGGTCTGTTTAATTGCATACCAAATGTCCTTAGCAGTAGCCAAAAACATGCATTTGTTGCATATTCCAGGGATCATTCATCCCGTGCTTCAAAAAGAGGATTGCGTGGCTTAGGTCTTGCATCCATAGGATGATTAATCTTTCCTTTGTCTTTTAGCACCGTACGAACTTGACCGCTAGAGGTAAACTTTTTCCATCCAGCTTGAATACTTTTCAGTTTTCTAGGTTGTTGAGATTAACAACCTCCTCTGATCAGCCTGTAGAAGAATGCTAGGCAATTAAGGCGTCTCACGTGAACCATAAATCACTATAAATAATTGCTGGCAAAAGTATTCTGTTTTGGTAGATAATAGAGCAGAAAAATGCTGTGAAGGCCAAAGGTTTCAGTCCTAGAAAAGATACCATATCAGATATTGAAAGAGAATTTTCATTCATATATTTTATTATAGCATGCCAGACATACACAAACCCTAGTATTAGAAAGGAAATTGAGCTATTAGACCTCATGATTCATGGGATACCCTAACAAAATAGGAAGCTTAACTAAATCAGCCTAGTTCTGGGGATCCAATATGTTACAAAACTTTCCTAAAATAGCTAACTGTAAACATGTAACCACTAACACGTTTTCCCACAATTGCAGATGAAAACAATCATAATATCCATCTGATTATAGGATGACTTCAATACAATAAAGTGCTTGTAGCAGACGAGCTATGCTCTCATGTAAGAACTCTTTGTGTGAAAAAGAGTCATGTCATAAAATGTTCATATGAACTTCTTGCCAATATGGGAATCTTTGAATTACTAGTTTATAATCTATGTCTATTTCAGCCATTTGTCCTTTTCAAATTCTTTTAATTTTAACCTGTTAATACTTGTTCACCCATGTATAAGTTTTGTTGCAGCAAAAAACAGACTTTCATTCATTTCCAAGAATGCTTACATGTTTAAATCTGTGATCTGTTCTTTGGAGAAGAACAATATCTAATTTTAGGGATTTTCTCTATAACCAGTGTGCAACCTTTTGCAGTTCCGCAAAACTCTAATTCGATTGGGGCCTTTCTATGTCAAGGCAAGTGACAATCCAGTTAAAGTTTTACCTTATGGAGCTATATTATTGTTGCAGTGTTAAATTTCGCTTTATATTCCCTGTTAAGGTACAAAGTTGTAGTAAGTCATTGTCTAATTGGAGAAGTATATTTGTTTTGCTTTGTGGGTAAATTCTTATGCGCTGAATAAGTTTAGACTTGCCACACATATTTCGTGATCCTGCACTCGGAACACTTTAGTGTCAGGAACTATGTAACAAAATTTTGAATGGATTGAAATTTCTATATATGTAATCATGTCTGGTTTTCTTTGTGGTAACCATCCAGTAGTAGATAACTTCGGTTACTATTACAGCTTGGGCAGGCTCTGAGTACTAGACCTGATATATTGCCGACAGTGTACTGTCAAGAGCTTGCTAAATTACAGGTGTGGATAATTTGGTGCAACTATCTGATAATAGATCTCGCGCAGCTTTTGTTGTTTCAGTAATCTTAATGTTCAAGCTCCCTATTGCTAGGATCAAATACCACCATTTCCAACTCATGTTGCAATTGAATCTATCGAGTCCCAGCTGGGAGTGTCTGTCTCAAAAGTTTTTGCTGACATTAGTCCAGAGCCAATTGCGGCAGCTTCGCTAGGACAGGTGTATAAAGGTGAGATAAATCTCCTAATAAATTGTCTGGGAAATATTTGAAAAAATTGTTGTGTTCTAGTTTTTAAGATTTGTTCTGGAAACTTATAGCCTTTCTTTTCACTATATTTCTTAGTTTCCTTGCTCTTATATTCTGATATCTTGAGGTGGACCTTTATCTTCCCAAAATGGAAAACATAAAAAAGATTATAAATAGTTAGTTTCTTTTGTTGCTTTAAGTATTGCAGCTCATCTGCATTCTGGTGAGCTTGTGGCTGTTAAAGTACAAAGGCCTGGTATGTATCTTATGTTGACACTTGATGCCCTATTATTTCATATGATTGGAGGCCAATTAAAGCGTTTTGCAAAAGCCCGCAAGGATCTACTTGTAGCCGTGAATGAGATGGTGAGCTATCTAAAGATCTAATTTATGACCTTACAGTTGAGTTTTGTGTCACTATTAATAATGATCTTGACTTGAAATATGGTGGAAGTTAAATGAATAGCAGTACCATGTCTGTTGTGAATATTGCAAGGGTTTTGGATTTAACTCCAAACGGAGTTCCCTAAATTTTATGAAGAAAAATTTGTAGGTTACAACTCTATAATTTCTTGTTTACTATCCAACTTATCTCAATATTTTTGCATCTTGTTAGCTATATTACTTCCCATTTTCCTCCTGTTTTCCTGGTATTTTTGGAATAATAGTAGATTGGAGAGTGGTAAATGGATTTATTTGTCTAAACATTTTGCATTGCTATGACTTGCAACACTTGATGTTGTTAATTAACCCCAAAAAAAAAAATTTCATCTTGTTCTATTATCAAAAACCAGTTCTATACTGAATGAACAGGTCAGACATATGTTTGATGAAATTGATTACATACTGGAGGGGAAGAATGCAGAGCACTTTGCTTCTCTTTATGGTTGTGCGCCAAGTATGTTCCTTTGAAACTTGTGAAAAGTGTGCGCAATTTTTTATGTACATTGTGAAGATCGTATTGATGTATGCAAAGCTCATAAATCCTATCTAATATAGGAAGTAACCATAGTGTAAGCTGACGTGTATGTGTGATGGAAGACAAATAGAAGAAACAGCAACTACTAGCTAAAACTCATTATATCTAGGAAAGATGGGCTATTAAGTGTTCTTAGGCTGCTAAAATTCAGATTTCGGGTCTGGATTTTAGCTTGGGTTGTTGGAATTTCAAGTTTGGATTAGCTGGAATTTTAGGGTTTGATTGATAGAAATTTAGACTAGAATGATAGGGGTTTAATATGGCTAGAATTTAGGGTTTTTTGATTCCTAGTTCTCTGCACTCCGTTGCATGTTTACTTCACTAAATTCCAGTAATGTTTATTTGATGGAAATTTAGGCTAGAATGTTAGGATATAGAATTTAGGGTTTTTTGTTGCTAAAAGATGAGAGCATCACAACTTGTAATTGAAAAATCAAGTTTATAGAAAAAATTTATTATATTTTCTTATTGAAGGGCTGAGTACACACATTTATAGAGAAATTCTTAGAATCTTTATTCTAGTCGGAAAGAGATTTCTAAGTAAAATATCCAAAACAAAATTAATTCCTTTTCTAATAAGGATTTTTGGTTCTTAAATAAGTTTAAGTCATAAACAAATTAGGACATTTTATTTTACTTATTCTTATTCCCTATCTAATAAAGGAAAATTAGCATAAGTGAATTTCAACCATTGTTGCCCTTACTGTCACTTCAATTCCACTCTTCATTCCAAATTAAAGCTGGTTGACTAATTTGTCTTTCTTTTATTTCTTTTACAAACTCAAAGCTCTTTTGTATCAACGGGCTTAATTTAATAACTCATTCTTCTGCATCATGGCTATATAAATTAATCGCTGGACTTGATTTCCCTAATTGCCTCCATTTAAAATTCATCTTCTGCAAGTAAAATAAATACTTGGTAAGTGAACATGGTATTGAGGAGGTTGTTTCCCTAATTCTTTTGGTTCTGTTTTTGAAGAGAAAGGAACATGAAATTGTGCTGAACTTTTTATAAGTATCATCTTTTTAAAACTGTCTAATCCTTCGTTAAAGCTAAGCAGCCATTATGTAGCTCTGTATCTCTGAACTAGGCCAAAAAGCCCTTGTGTGAGTGGCTGCACAGGCGATCATGATATATTTATGTTAACATATTTGTTCTTTGTTTTGAAAATATAGATTAATATCACTGAATCCTCCTTGTTATGATTAGGCGATGATCACATCATTTATCATAGTGTCACAGTTGGTACTATGAAATTCAAGAAATCAAATTGTGTCAAAGTTCCCAAGATCTACTGGGACCTCACACGCAAAGCTGTGCTTACAATGGAATGGGTGGATGGGATCAAACTTACAGACGAAGCTGCACTGAAGGCAGCGTGTTTGAACAGAAGAAAACTGATTGATCTGGTTAGCAAATGCAAAACGTTTGCAGTGTTAATATGTTATGACTTTACCTTTCATATTTTGTTCAACATTTTTCAGCAGCATTTTTAGAAATTTCTATGGAACCTAATTTAATCTTATTGTTTATGATAGATTATGACGATTTTAAACATCACTTGACAGGGATTATCTTGCTCTTTAAAACAATTACTTGAGGTGGGGTTCTTCCATGCTGACCCTCATCCTGGGAATCTTGTTGCTACTGACGCTGGTTCCCTTGCATATTTTGATTTTGGAATGATGGGAGACATTCCTCGCCACTATCGTGTGGGACTTATTCGGATGGTAATGGCTGTTCGACTGATGATTTTCAAAATTCAACTTGACAATCAGTTTTTTACGTGGCTTCTTAATGATGGTCAATAACAAAAGTTTGAAAGACAGCTCATGTTCTGTTGTTTCTTATCACAATCTATTTATCTTATGAAATTCTGAAGGAAAAGACCTTTAGTGTAGGCCAATATTGGGATTAATAGACACCGATTTTGTCTTATGCTCAAATTCATACATGCTGCCTCATCTGACTTTAGGTAGTTAGCTTACTACATATTTACTTTATGCATGAGTCATGTCTTCTAATGACATTCATCCTGTTCAGGATTGGCTAGGCATTTTGATAATATATTCCTCCAATAACCTTTAATTTGGTAAATGAGCTTTTGCATAGGTTTGGTTGCCTAATCCTCACTTCACTTATTCCTTATGCCCTGTCATGATACAAGTTTGGCTTGCTCCCTTCTTGTGCATTTTACCTTCACCTACAAATGCATGCCTCACAATGGTTCTCTTATCTTCAGCTGAATGTTCTCTGTTTCTGAGTTCTCAAGTCATTTTTGGTCATGAACTTATTACCATGGATGAAGTTTTCCATTGAAGTTTTTGTTATCTTTCTTGGAAAATGGATGTTGGTGGTGGATGTAGGGTGATGTTGATAATGATGATACATTTTTCTTTGGAATTTATTTTAGAGTTCATTTTTTTGTTTTAACAATCTTGTATTTCTTTCAGCTTGTACACTTTGTTAATCGTGACTCAATGGGTTTGGCAAATGACTTTCTTTCTTTGGGATTTATTCCTGAAGGGGTTGACATCCAAAAAGTCTCGGATGCATTGCAAACATCCTTTGGTGATGGGACGAGACAGTCTCGAGATTTCGAGGTATGTCTTTATCTTTTGTGCAAAAGCCTTTTTCCTAGCTTTTTGATCAGGGAATCTAGCTAATATTCCTGTTGAGAATGTTTTCTGTCTTTCAATAGTTTGACTATTCTGCATGATTATCCTATGAATATTGGATCTTTAATATCTCATCTTACAAAAAACTACTTGAGTAAAGATACACTGACCAATGCAAGATCTCTGAACTTGTTTTTTTTGGGTATTTTCTTTGCCTCGTGTATCAATTCCAGTCCATAATGAACCAACTTTATGATGTTATGTACGAGTTCAACTTCTCTCTTCCTCCTGATTATGCATTGGTGATACGAGCACTTGGATCACTGGAAGGCACAGCAAAAGTTCTTGATCCTAACTTCAAAGTCATTGAAAGTGCTTATCCTTTTATTATTGGTAGACTTTTGGCAGACCCAAGTCCTGATATGAGAAAGATTTTAAGAGAACTTTTAATCTGTAATGATGGCTCCATAAGATGGAATCGGCTTGAGCGACTGGTATGGTGCTTTTTGATTTTGGTTATATAGCTCCATTCCAAATTGAAATTGATCCTACAACTAGAGAAAGAAAATTTTGATAGTGTATATCATATATTCATTTGTAATAACTGTTAACCCATTGTCTGCTAGTGATGAGTTGTGTGACCACATTATCCTTTCTTTCGTAATGCATATTGCAAATTGGAATGCTCCTTGAATTTAAGTTATTTATAACCATTTTAATGATCTTTCTTTTCCTTTCTTAACAAAGTAATGCTTTGGATTTGTGGTTATGATATTATTCTAAATCCCTATGATGAGTAAATATGTCTTCTGTATATATGTACAATGAGTAAATGCTTCAGAAAAATGTGGATTTAAAGATCTACTTTTGTTGAGCTTGTAAGCCTTGTTTATCTTATTCCAGATGGCAGCAATATCTGAGCAGGCTTCAGAGTCGACCGAAGAGGCACCTAATTATGGGGAAATTTCTTCAAATCCTTATGGTTGGAAATCATTTGACATGCGTGCTGTTGTTGGAGCCACTGAAGACCTTTTCCAGTTCATTTTGTCTGAAAAAGGTTGGAGAGTGCGTGTTTTCCTTCTACGGGATATAATTAGAGCAGCTGATGTTTTCCTAGAGGAAGAGGCCATCAGTTGCATGTTAAATGAGAAATCTGAAACAAGTGAAGCATCCAAATCAGAGGTTTGTTGATCATCTTTGTTTCATTGTTTCTCATCTTAGCTGGCATAGTAGAGAGAATAGTTATAGATGTGACCTACAATTACTTAAATGGGTTAGGATCAGGGCAGTCCAATGTTCTAGCTAAAAGCTTATGTCAAGTTTCTACCAATTCTATAATTTAATCCGTCTGTTTTATGTGTGTGGATGTAAAATCTTTGCTGCATTCTGTGATTTGTATGATCGCTGAAAGGTTAAAATGTTACCTATTGGGCCCCACATGCTCTTGGATAAACAAAGTCTGAAGGTATCTTCAAAATCTGCTGAATAGTTCCGAAAAATTCCAAGAAATTATTACTTTCCTACTTGGCATAAAGATATGCTTATTCCTTGCATATGGAAGTTCTGAAGAAAGAGGATGACAGATCAGAAGGATAGGATGCTCTTTAAAGAGGGTATTGACAAGGTCCTTTCTTTCTTCTACTCTACTTGCAGGACCATACGATGCTAACGAGGGTGGCTAATGGGTTTCATTATCTTTGTCAAGCCATGAAATTGGCCCCAGAGATGTGGACTGCAATGCTTATTCGCATGGTGTTGAAGCCTGAGGTTCACAGGTTTATTCTTGACGTGATTTCAGCCTTATTCATGCACTTTAGCCGTAAGATTCCAGAAACTTCTTGGATTTGTATTTCTAGACTCCTGCACAAGTGGACGAGGAACTATCGGTATGATTATAAATCAGGAGAATAGACCAATTTAGCAGTTTATTTGTTATCTCGTGTCAAAACTTCGGGAAGTGCAAATACCTGACTGAGGAGAGATGGCCGTTTTCCATATTCAAATGAAATTTGTACATGCCTATTTAGAACTCTATTGTTTAACACATGAACAAATGTTGTCAGAAAGAAATTTTGATTCCGTAGTACAATCGCACATATTATTTTGGTTTGTTAGACATATTTAGGAGGTTAATTTGTCACATTTCGGCTTTAGACAAAGCTAGTGCAGGAAAATGAACTGTTATTGACTTTTTGTAGATTCCGTGGAATTGTAGTATAATCATGCTGTATTACTTTTCACAAGGCTGTGGGCTTTATGCAGCTTGCTTGATCGTGATCAATCTAGTTTTGTTTGCTTATACTTCTAAAACTCGAACTTTCCTTGTTTCTTTGATAGATGTCCTTAGTTACTTTGTTGCCTTCAATTCACTATTAGGTTACAATGATCCCGCAAAATAGAAAAATTAAAGCAGGAAATTGTCTTCGACGAGGTCATTCTGAATCAATGATCTCTCGTCTTGGACGAGGTAACTTTGAATCGATAGTCTCTCTTTTGTGGTGAAATCATATATAAAATTAGTTTGTAGGCACTAAATGTATTTATTTGGTATCTATATGGAATACCGGCGAGATATGTGTATGTGTCTTTGATTGTTGCGTACGTATCGAAGTTTTTACCTATCGTGTTCCATCTGATTCAGAGATCGAAAGGTCAATGTTTGATGACTTACTGTCCTAAATGGAGTGGTTTTATTTTAGCATGTTGATCTGGTGGTCTGTAAGAGGTGTCTTACCAAAAATTGGCCTGTTTTGTGAATTGAGAAGATCTACGCACTATATTTTAAGTCTAACGACCTGGTGATCTAATGACCTTTTCATCGTTTGGGCTATCTCTCACTAAGGTCGAAAATTGCTGAAGAAAGAAAAGGCTACTTCAACTTGCTTTTGGGATTGATGCTCTCTAACTGTTACTGTTCATTACTGTTCACAACACACCCAGATTACCCAACAAACATCCATCCTACCCAGAAATCCATCGCATCTTAGCAAGCTACATTACACATTCAGAAATAAAAACTGGCAATTTTGAACCCACAACCAGCTCTGGAAGCCATTGATCCTGATGGACAGCCCACCAAGAAGGTTAGAACCCGGCGGCGGGAAGAAGATCCACCCTTGCAACCCACAATTTCATATAAGGCGGCCGTGGCAGGGGGATCTCTAGGCCAACCAGAACCCTCAGAATTAAGCTGGCCTGAAGAAGCCCCAATCTAGATAGAAGACGGGGACATCAAACTTCAGGCAGACGGTCAATCGGTGGGAGTTACCCTCTCCTTAGACCTGCGCCAAAGATTGGATCAGCATTGGCAGCATGCAGTAGTAGTCAAGCTACTTGGATGCAAAATCGGCTTCAGACTACTCTGCACTCGCATTCGCCAATTATGGAAATCGGCGGGTCCTATGAAGATCATTGACCTAGAATATGATTTTTACCTGATTAATTTTCTAGATGAATCGGACTATCTCACCGCCCTCACCAATGGACCGGACACGCGCTTTCCGTTCAGCGTTGGACACCCGACTTTCGTCCGGCACAGGCCAAAGCCTCCCGAGCTGTGGTGTGGGTGCGTCTTATCGACCTCTTCATCGCGAGGTACCACCCTGCGATTCTGAAGGCGATGGGCAACCTGTTAGGACAAACGGTTAGATTAGACGAGACAACAAAACTCACCCAACGTGGAAAATATGCGAGATTAGCAATCAAGCTCGACCTCAACGTACCTCTCCGGCCTGCCGTCGAACTCGATGGGGAATCCATCGCGGTCACTTATGAAGGACTCGCCTTAATCTGTTTCAGCCGCGGTCTGGTGGGGCACGACGTTGCGATTTGCTCAGCGGAAGCCTCCACCCGCAAACCCATGGCCCCAACTCTGACCCATGACTCCGACCGAGCGGTAGTTCGGCCCCAGCAACATCCTCAAGCCACCCACCAGCCGCCGCGTACGACTCTGGCCACCTGCACCAAAGAGGGAACGCGAGATGGGACAGGCGATGGTCTCGGTCCTTGGATCCAGGTCCAACGAACCTATTCGCGTCCCAACGCACAACGGTCACCTGCAGCACCGCCTCGCCCTCCCAACGCCCGTATGCGTCGCGCCGGCTCTAGGTTTGCGGTGCTAGCCCAAGTAGCTGACGACACGCCAGGACCAGCAGCGGTTGAATCTCCAAAGCTCGCTAAGCCTCAACCGTTCGCCGCAACTAAACCTCTGTCGCGTCTGCCTCTTCAAGTAGCCGATCACATGGAGTTCAACGCGGGCTCAACCCGCCAAAGGACTGGGTTGCGGACGCACAAAGGAAAGGCAGTGGCCCAGTCCCCTAAAAGCCACCAAAATTGGGCCCAATCCACGGCTAGTCAGTTGGGCCTCGGTGCGAGTCACGAGCTACAACCGTTCGAGGCCAACAAACATAAGGCCGTGGTCCTTCAGTCGCACCAGGAAATCCTCGGCGATCCAATCGAGCGAGAGCGGGCCGAGGCCCGGAACCCCCATGAGACTACCATGGATGAGGTAGCAGGCCCCGGTCCCCCAGCCCACAATTCGTCTCCCGAGCCCCATCAACCCCCAGCCGAGCCTCCGGATGGGGCGGACTGGGACTCTAGAATGTTAGATTCCTCACACGAGCCGGGTAATAGCGAGGCCAGCACCCCGCAAACGCCGAACAGCGAGATGGACACAGTGCCGGACATGTTTCCAGACCACCCTCATAGTGAGGGACATTAAATCTTCCTCATTATGACAATGCTAATCTGGAATTGTCAAGGAGCTAGGAGTAAACGCTTCCGGACCATTGTTCGTAATTACATTCGGCAGTATCACATAAAACTGTTGGTGTTAGTTGAAACACGCATTAGCGGAGCCCGTGCGACCAAGGTTATTAATAGCCTAGGGTTCGATTTTTCTTTCCGAGTCGAAGTAGAAGGCTTTAACGGAGGGATCTGGTTACTGTGGACCTCGGACTTCCCTGTTAAGATTTGGGTAGCCCATGAACAGATGATTCATGCTATCGTCCAGCATGAGTCCTATTCCTTTGACTTCACTGCAATTTGTGCAAGCCCCCACCTCTCAACTCAAAAATACCTTTGGACCCTTTTACGGGACCTAGCTCGTTCGATCACTCGCCCGTGGATAGTAGGACGCGACTTCAATGCTAAACTGAATAGTGGCGACAAACATGGCGGATCCCACACTACTAAGGTGGTGAACAACGAGTTCCGTACATGGGTGCATGAGAGTGGTCTACACGATCTGGGATATATAGGTTCCCGATTTACCTAGCGTAGAGGTAATATCCAGGCTAGGCTAGATCGTGTCCTGAGTTCGACAGCATGGCTGGCTACTTTCCCGGACACGGTTATTCACCATTTACCTTTCCTTGGATCTGATCATCGACCCTTACTAGTGCGCTTTCTGCCTACCACGAGGAGCGCTAGAGGCCCCGCCCCTTTCCGTTTCCAATCTGCGTGGTTGGTACACGAAGATTTTCCGAATTTCGTGGCGAAAAATTGGCAACCACATCCAGGTTCCTTCGTCTCTTCCTTGACCCAGTTCTCCCAACAACTTCAGCAGTGGAATACTTCTATTTTTGGGAATATTTTCCGTAGGAAACGCAGACTCATGGCTCGTATTGAAGGTGTTCAGCGTCATCTGACTACAGCTGCCTCTACGTCGCTTTTGGAGCTGGAGGACAAATTGTGCATCGACTTAGAACGTGTTTTGTGCGAGGAGGAACTGTACTGGCATTAGCAAGCTCGGTGCGACTGGATCTCCCAGGGAGATCGAAATACCAGATACTACCATATGGTGACGCAAACCAAACAGAAAGCTTTGAAGATTGACCACTTGTTGGATTCTCAGGGTGTGGAAATTACCGATCCTGACCATTTGAGAACTATGGCACGAACCTACTTTGAGGAACTTTACATTGAGGCAGGTACTCTGTCCCACGGACTTCCTCACTCAGGCCATTTTCCCTGCCTTACTGAAGAGCAACAGACAGAATTAGTCGTCCCTGTTCATGAAACTGAAATTAAATCGGCCATTATGGCGATGCACCCTGATAAAGCCCCTGGTTTTGATGGCTTTCCAGCTCGTTTCTTCCAGTCCCAATCGGAGCGAGTCGGCCCTGCAGTGGTCTCTTTCATAAAGAACATGTTCATGGCCGATGGCTGGGACCAGGAGTGGAATCAAACTCTGCTCGTTCTTCTCCCTAAACTCCCCTCCCCGAAGTACATCACACATTTCAGACCTATCAGCCTTTGTTCGGTCCTGTACAAGATTGTCGCTAAAGTCATCGTTAACAGACTGCAGCCTCACCTTGGCCAATTAGTCGCGAATACCCAATGTAGTTTTATACCAGGGAGGAATATAACCGACAACATAATCATCGTCCAAGAGATCATCCATTCCATGCGAAAGAAGAAGGGAAAGACGGGATATTATGCTCTGAAAGTTGACCTGGAAAAAGCCTATGATCGGATGAACTGGGACTTCATACAAGATACGCTTGAAGCATTCGGCCTCCCACTTTCTCTCCGATCTACTATTATGACGTGCATCACTACGGTCTCTATGAAAATTGCCTGGCAAGGAAACCTGTCCGATACCTTCATACCTACGAGGGGACTCCGACAGGGAGACCCACTGTCCCCTTATATATTCGATCTCTGTATGGAACGTCTAGGACATTTAATTACTCAAGCAGTGGGGAATGGGAGCTAGAGACCTTTCAAGTGGCATGGATCAGGGCCTAGCATCTCTCACCTCTTTTTTGCGGATGACCTCGTTTTGTTTGGGGAAGCTACCGATGTGTAGGCAAATACGATTACAGACATTTTAGAGACATTTTGTGCTATGTCAGGCCAGAAAGTGAATCAACAAAAAACCCGCATATTCTTCTCGAAGAATGTCTCGCCGGAAACAGTGACCAAGATTAGCCAGATGTTGAATTTTCAAAGTACGACTAATCTGGGCAAATACTTGGGAGTTCCGTTGATGCATGAATGGCTGACGAGGAACACTTACCAATATCTGATCGATAAAGTTCAGCATAAATTAGCTGGATGGCGAGCTAAGGAGTTATCGCTGGCTGGACGGGCGACGTTAACACAAGCCGTGCCTTCCACTATTCCCATGTACACCATGCAAATAGTGCAGCTTCACCGAGGCCTCTGTGATGAGCTAGAAAAAATTTCGCAATCATTTCTTTGGGGGTCTCATGATGCGACACAGAAGCCCCACTTAGTTCGCTGGGAAACCGTTTGTCGCCCTAAGGCCGAGGGCGGGTTGGGGCTGAAATGTATTAGAGCTACCAACGATGCTTTCCTCACCAAACTGGGATGGGAGTTGCTCACGAATCCCACTGCTCTTTGGGTCCAGTGCCTAAGGGCAAAGTATAGGTTCCCTACATCCCATGTCCCCTCCCATCTGACAAAGCGAGGGGCTTCTATCACTTGGCGGGGAATCTCCGCCACATGGGACTATGTGCACAGAGGTATCAAGTGGAAACTAGGAAAAGGCACTCGGATTTCTTTCTGGACTGACTGTTGGCTGAACGATAGAGGCCCTCTCCTCTTCGAGGCCAGGGCTACCCCTCCTGCAGACCTACTGGGCACTCGAGTATCCGAGTATGTCACAGAGAATGGAACCTGAAACTGGGCGCGGATCACGCCTTACCTCCCACCCTAAGTGTGTGCCGAATTGGCGACGATTCCGACCCTTTATACCAGTATGACGGACGACCACATTTAATGGCACCCCAACCCACATGTGGGGTTCACTGTAGCTTCGGCATATGAGCTAATCAGAGAACCAATACAGGGGGCGTCACCCTTGATCTGGAAAGTGATCTAGAAATGGCTAGGTCCTCAGCACATTCGATCTTTCCTATGGCTCTTAGCCAAGGATAAATTGCTGACAAACTTCCAGAGAGTTAGGAGGCGTCTCACCACGGATTCAGGATGCTAGGCCTGTGGCCAAGAGGAGACCATAGTACATGCGGTCTGTGACTGTCCAAGGGTTCGACCCGTTTGGAGGCAGCTCGTTCCTTCGGGCAACGCAGTATCACCCCTGCAGCAACCACTGGAGGCCTGGCTCCAGTCTAACCTCACTCAGCAGGAGAATGAGTGGGCTACCATCTTTGGCGTCGCCTGCTGGTATCTTTGGCAGTGGCGAAATAGGGCTATTTTTGAGGATGGGTTCGAGTGGCCAAATGATGGCCATCGCATTGTGCGCGAGTACGTGACCTGGATCCATCAAGCTCACAGGCTGACAAGCAGAGTTCACGCTACCTTTAACCTAGCTATAGGGCAAGCAGTAGCCTGGCAACCTCCACCAGCTGGTTGGGTCAAAGTGAATACCGATAGGGTAGTACACCATGGAAAGATTGGTGCCACAGCTGGGGGCCTGATCCGCGATTGTAATGGACAGTGGCGTGGCGGGATTATCACTAAATTTGAGGCCTGCTCACTAGTGAGGGCCGAGCTGCAGGGCATCTTAGTGGGTCTCAAATTCGCCTGGAACCGAGGACATCGGAAGATTATCCTAGAGGTGGACTCGGTAGAGGCCATCAATACTATTTCTTCTACAGGCTAGATTCTTACACATGACTTTTTATTGGTGCAGGAAATTCGAGAGCTACTGAGACGAGAATGGACAACAACCATCCAGCACGTCTATCGCGAAGGAAATCAAAGTGCCGACAGATTGGCTCAATTAGCTATGACAGAGCATCCAGGGGAATTTGTTCTACAAGATCCACCATTCGAGTTGAGGAGCATTCTCCAATTAGATCGTCAAGGCCATCACTACTTTCGCGGCCAGACTTCTCTGTAATTGTTAGGTTCCTTTTTTCGATGTACACAAAAAAAAAGAAAATGGGGACTGTCCACTATCGTGAGATCTTCAAAGCTCGATATTATTGGTCAAAGTTTCGATCCAGGCCGAAAAAAATGTCGTTGAAAAATTACAGGGTGTTTAGGTATCTGCAAGGAACAATTTTCTTCTTCGACTACTTTAACTGTAACTCCAAACCATGAGGTTAGGGGCCACAAAAAGTAGGGAGGAAAATGGGTGTAGAGAAGCGCAGACCTTTTACAAGCGTTGTATCCGTTACAAAGGTTCGAGGAAAAAAAGAAACAGTAAAGAACTGATATTGAGTAGTGAAGAGTAATTAGTCTAAAGAGTAAGAGAGCCTGAATGATTGAGAAAGTAATTGGAGTCTAAACAGTAAGTAACACGAGAGAATCTGTTTCTTTTATTTTGTATATCAAAATGAATCATTTAATATGGTGGTTGGAATTAACATAAATGTATTTTATCAATTTAGATCTTTTTTCACATAATTTTCTTGCATGGTAGGTAAATCTATTAATTGAAAGACTCACTTTACGTAACGATTTTACATATTAGGTAATTCAGTTAATTAAAATTTTCATTTTATAACATTCTTGTAAATATTTTATATGAAAGAAGATAGATATATGCACTTCATTAAATGATAGCCAAAAACAAGTGGAAGGGACATCAAGCATCATCATTATTAAGCCAAAATCATCATGTTTCGAAGCAAGTTGTAGCCGAAAATGTTGAACCAGGTTGAAAGGAGATAAATTCTTCCTTAAGCTATCATATGGTTACACCAAAATTTTGGTCCAATAGAATAGTTGCTTATATAAGTAAAACTCTTGATTTTTATTATATTTGTTGCCTATAAAAGAGTGTAATGAGCCTTATGTATTGTAGGTGTGTTTTAGGATTGAATGAAAACTCTCATTTTCTCTTCTCCCCTCTCTTTCATGTGTGTGAGTGTTGTGTCTTGATATCAAATTAGTATCAAAGCTAGTTAAATCCAGCTTCAGTTTTAAAGTGATTTGTGAAAAAAGAATAGAGAAAGTGTTATTATACTTGTGAGAGAGTGATTCATTTAAAAGTGAGAGATGTCAAATAGTTAGAATATTATGTAGTTAGGTCCCAAATTAGATATTAAACTTCATTACAATTATTAGGAGATTTTAATTCCACCCATATTAAGGCTCACAATATTTGGAGTCTTGTTGATCCAGGCTTACTAAGAAGAGCTGATGAAAATGCTCAAAAGAAGGACCAATTAGCATTATCCCAAATTCATTAAGGAGTAATTATTCAGCTTTTGGAAAAATTGCTAACGTTAAAAATGTCAAAGAAGCGTGAAGTACCTTAAAGCTGGCTTGCAAAGGTATAGATAAGGCTCAAATTTTCAAATTGCAATTCCTGCATAGAGAATATGAGAGGTATGAAATGTTTAATTCAAAAAATGTTGAACAATATTTTTTTCATGTTCCTGATCTTGTCAACAAGATGAGGTCGTATGGAGAGGATATTTTAGATAGTAAGGTGGTGGAAAAGATTCTACACATCATGCCAACTAAATTTGACTACGTTGTGACTACAATACTAGAGTCATATGATACGAAGACTATGACTATAGCAAAGTTGCAGGGAAGCATTGAAAGTCATGTTATCATAATGATGGAGAAAATAGAAAGACAACTGAAGGAGCCTTAAAAGGCTAGGTGAATTTCAATAATGTTGCAAAATCTAATCAAAATGAATATGGTAGAGGAGATTTTAGAGGCAGAGGTAGAGGAAGTTTTAGGGGAAGAGATCGTGATAATAATTTTAACTTAGGGAGAACACAATTTCAGAAAATTCACTCAATGAAGAGGAGGAAATAATTTTGGGCCTACCAGTTGAGGAAGAGGTGGAGGTAATCAATATTAATAGAGATGTAATTTTAATTGCTTTAATTATGGAAGGTATAGGTACAAAGCTGCTGATTGTAGATCCAGATCTTAGAAAAACTATCAGGCTAATGTTGCAGAAAATCATTTGGTGAGAATTCTAATAATGTAGAAGGTTTATTTCTAGCAAGCAACTCTTTTGAGGAAGATGAAAATATCTGGTATTTGGATTCTAGTTGTACTAATCATATGTGTATGAATAAGGAGTTATTTTCTTTTTTAGATGAAAATGTTCAGATAATAGTTAAATTTGGAAACAATTCAAATATTCCTATTTTGAGAAAAGTTCGAGTATCTATTAGGCTAAAGGATGGTTCTAATAGCTTTATCTATGATGTTTTCTATGTTCCTATTCTTCATCATAACTTATTTAACATAGCTTAATTATCAGAGAAAGGTTATAAAATTTAGATTCATCATGATTTCAGTACCTTGATAATAAGAGTGGAAGAATTATTGCAAAGGTAAAGATGTCTTCAAACTGTCTATTCCCACTAAAAATTCATTATGAAAAATTTGCTTGCTTAAATTCTGTTATACCTGATACGAATTGGTTATGGCACATGTGTTTTGGACATTTACATTTTTTTGGACTAAATTATCTATCAAGAAAAGAGCTTGTGTCTGGCTTACCTGTTGTGAATATTCCGAACCATGTATGTGAGACATATGAGATGGGACAAAAGCATAGGGAAGTATTTCCAATTGGAACATTCTGTGAAGCAAAAAAGCTATTAGAAATTATTCATTCAGATTTGTGATTTTGTTGAAGTTCTATCCAATGGAGGTAATAGGTATTTTATTACTTTTATTAATGATTTTAGTAGACAAGCTTGAGTGTATTTTCTAAAGTAAAAATCAGACGCTTTTGATGCGTTCAAATCATTTGTGGAAAAGGATAGTGGATGGAGAATTAAAACATTAAGAACAGATAGAGGTCAAGAGTATCTTGCATACACATACGTCATTGAATTGTATGGAATTCAACATCAATTGACCACTAGATACATGCCTCAACATAATGGAGTAGCAGAAAGGAAGAACAAAACTATTATGGACATAGTAAGATGCATGTTAAGATCTAAACAGTTGCCTTAAGAATTTTGGGCAAAAGCAGTTGCTTGTGCAGTTTACATTTTAAATATGTGTCCAACAAAAAGTCTTAATGAGAAAACACCTGAGGAAGCTTGGAGCGGAACGAAACCTTCCATTCGGAATCTCAAAGTTTTTAGCTGTACTGCTTATACCCGTATACCAAATCAGTTGAGGAAGAAGTTGGATAATGAAGGTAAGAAATATATTTTTATAGGCTATAGTGCAAATTCAAAGGCCTATAAATTATACAATCCTAATACAAAAAAGACGATTATTAGCCGTTATGAGATTGGTCTTCAACTTCCCAAAAAAGGGCAGTGGTAATTTCAGAAAGCGATGAAGAAGAAAATACTTAGGAAGAATTATTATCTCAACTAGTGATGTGGTTCAAGATATAGCTTGCGTATATCTGGATAAATTTGACAAAATGTGGTCGTGGATTGTCTGGATAATGTAGAGGAAATTCTAGATTTCAAATATGTGTATAAAAATAAAAGGGTGCAATTGGTGGCTACTAGATTTTGAAATAGGACCACAAGTTCGTGGCAACAATTAAAATTAACCTAACAAAGATTATGTAAGTCCAAAATCATCACGTGGGAAAAGATGAAGAAACATATGTATGCCAATTTTTTGCTCTACAATTTCCAACGATTGATATACCAAAGGTTGCAGAATTTGAAGCAGGGCACGAGATCAGTAGATGAATATACTACTGAGTTCTATCAACTCCTGGTCAGAAGCGAAATTCAGGAGACTGAGGAGCAGTTAGTGGCGAGATACATTGACGGGCTAAGAATGCAGATCCAAGATATCGTCAACATGTTATATCCTGTTTATATTTTGGTAACGCATCAGAGAGTGCTGGTCGTGGAGCAACAATGCACAAATTCTGTTATAGTAAGAAGTGCTAGCGGCGGCGGTGGCAGTAATAATGGTGCTGATGGCAGTGGTGGTAATTGTGCAGGCACTAGTGATTTTGTTAATAATCCTACTAGGTTCAACAAACCTGGAACTAGTGGAATTAGGAGTATTGGTTATGGTGAAATGGGCCACAAGAAAGAAGATTGCAAGCAGGCAAGAAAAGCGCTCTCTTTGTAGATAACAATGAGGGAGACAATGAGGAAGACGTGTATGTGGAAGAGGAGCCTGCATTTGATATTGATGTGGTTGATGAGGAGATTGTGACTGGAGAAGTGGGTACTGCATTGGTCATTTGGAGATCATGTATGACCCCAAGAGCAGCTGCCGATGATGAATGGTTGTGGAATAATATCTTCCAGTCCACGCGTACCATCTTAGGGAAGGTATGAAAATTTATGATTGATCTTAGTAGTTGCGAAAAAATTGTCAGCTGAAGTAGTATATAAATTGGACATCAAGATGGAGCAACAACCGAAACCTTACAAATTGGTTTAAAAAAGGTGGTGAGGTAACAATTTCTAAAGAAGCATTAGTTAATTCTTTCCATTGGTTCTAAGTATAAGGATTTTGTGAGGTGTAATGTTGTTGCTATGGATGCATGTCATTTGTTGTTGGGACGTTCGTGGCAATTCGATCAAGGGATTGAACATGATGGTAGAGCCAATTCGTATAGTTTCATATTTAAGGGAGTGAAATTTGTATTAGTTCCCTCTAAGGAATTTGCTGAGAGCAAGTCTATGAAAGCCAATGTTACATTGTTGTCTAAGGCGAAGTTTGAAAAAGAATTGCAGGATGTCCATAAGGTTATTCATGACAATCTACTAAAGGCTACTGGTAAGTGCAAAGAGGCTGCGGATAAGAAGAGACAACATCTTGAGTTTTAAATGGGTAACTTCGTATGGACAGTTCTGATCAAGGATCACTTTTCTGTTGGTGATTATAATAAACTATCTTCTCATAAGATTGGTCCTGCGGAGATCATCAAGAAAAATCAATCCTAATGCTGACCGTTTGAAGCTACCAAGTCATATTCGAAGGGCTTATGTGTTTAATGTGAAGCATTTGATTCCCTTTTCTGGTGATTTGCCAGACTTTGACAATTCAAGGGAAAATTTTTTCTACCCTAGGGAGAATGATGCGGTCCAAGAGTTAACGTGCATATATCTAGAAAAATTTGACAAAATGCAGTTGTAATTATGTCGACTTAAAAAAGAGTTGGATTTTTACATTTTTAGAGTTGATTTTGCTTTTTTTTTTCTATTTATGAAATCTTCATAAACTTTCTTATAAATGTTACAATCAAATGATCCATCTATATATATATACAGAAACTTTCTTATAAATGTCACGATCTAATGATCCACACATACACACACACATGTCCAGTCTATAGATTGAATTTGGCCATAAATTTTATGAATTGTCTGATTCTTGATTATCGAATCTTTTTCTTTTTTAGTTTTAGTTTTGTTCAAGTCATAGATGTCTCTAAATCGAAATAATATAATTGGATTTCTTTTTTATTATGAAAGTTTGTTTATAATTTCTTTTATAAACAACATTTTTTATGACCCAGTTTTTTTTCTTTTGATAAATTGAAAAAGAATTTTTCTTTAGTTCTAGGACTTTGAAAAGAAATAAAAAATTCTTTTTCAATTTATTAATTGTTTTTTATGTTGTTTAAAAATGGGGTCAAAAACTGAAAATTGGTTTTGGGAAAAGCCAAAAAGCAGTTCAGTTTCCATTTTCCAAATCATTAAAAAACGAAAATTCTTTTTTGTCCTTTCTTTTTCATTCGATCTTCATGAAAATGAAGAAATTTTAGGTTCGATCTGTGCCAAAGTTTTAGACGAAATGGGATTAAAATTTCTAAATTTTATCAATAACAAATTGAATCTATCAATGAATTAATTCAATATGCAATTCCTAAAATTTTTGTCAATATTTTCTCTTTATCATCACAAAAAAATAACTAAAAAAGACAAATTGAAAAGCGTCCATTGTTTAATGGATAGGACAGAGGTATTCTCAACCTTTAGTATAGGTTCAAATCCTGTTAGACTCAATATTTTTCCATATATATATATATATATATATATGTATGTCCCTGTAATAAAATCTTTCACATTGTTTTTTTAATAAGCATATATGTCTTAACCACCTCTATTAGTTGCATATCAAGGCTTTGTTAAACTGTCATGCTTATTAAAAAAACAATGTGAAAGATTTTATTACAGGGACATATATCTCCTTGAAATATATAATAGGTCTCTGCGAGAAACCTTGCGTTATTAATTGTATTTTGTACCCCATCACTTCATTTTTTCTCATTTCGTTTTTAGGTCAATACCTATTTGTAACCGAATGGTATTACAACTTTTTTATGTTGACATTGCTATTTCCAAAAACCATACAACCATTCAAGGAGTTTAACTAAACGTGAATGACTTCTCTCAATTTTCCAACAATCCCTTTTATGACATTCTTTAATGTTTCTCGAATGAGAGTCATCTTGGACAATATTTATTGTTGTTTTATATATAAATACATCATCATTAACAAATTGCTTATAGTCTTAAACTGATACCAATACCATTGAGATGCACTTTTGTATAAAAAATTAAGAAATATGAATTTTTTTAGAAATATCAAGAGCAATAAATGCTAGTTTAATAAGATTTGACAAATTAATATGAGAAAAATGAGTAACTTTTATTCCTTAGATCTTTATTTTGATAATATGCTATAAAAATTTAAGAAAAATAAGAAAAATATTTGAATAAATGAGAGAGTAACCAGAAAATAAATGTAAGCGATTACAAAAAAATTAATGTGTAAACTCGCTTATCTTATTTTCTGTATCAAAACAAGTCTCTGAATGCCTTTATTTATAGTTTATAAAGAGATAATGTTTATAATCTATATAATTCCCCGGTTTGGTATATTAGGTAATTTTATAAATTGGAACATTTATTTTATATAATTACTTTAAAATATTTTCTCATTTTTGACTTTTTTTATTTTCTAGGAAATTCTCTTAGGTTGGAGCTTTTCCGCCCAATTGAAATTTGGTTCCTTACCTCTTTTAGTATGGTTTATTGGAGTTCTTTTCTCCCATTCCTCTACCAATTTATGCTTCCCCTAACATTTCTAGTCCTACTTCCCTTCCTTTGTTCTTCGTTCTTCTTTCCTTGCTAGCCTAAGGTATCCTTCCTCCTTTGACTCTTTCTTGTCCTCTTCCTATTTCCAATATTATTGGTGCCTTTATCATCTCCCATACATCTTTTGACATTCTTGCAGACCCTATTTTAGCCTCTCCTTCCATACATCTTTTGACATTCTTGCACACCTCATTTTAACCTCTCTTTTTTACTTTGTGTTGTTGACTTCTTCCACTTCCTACTACTTTTTCTTCCTTTAAACTCTCTCTTTGTTCCCTCGATAAAGTTGTCATGTTTTAAAGTTATTGGTGATGAGAAACCTTTACAATCTTTATGTTTCATCCCTCTATCTTAATCCAATTATGAAGTGGTTATCTGTCCTTATATTGATATCCTTTCAATAGTTTCAAAATAGTCCACCTCTTTAGTTGGTTTCTTGTTTAACAAGTACTACTCATCTTTCCCTCTAGTTTAAAGATGAGCTATAACTAACTAGAATCATTTTGTCCTTAAGCATGCTTTTATTAAGAAAACTAATCTCTTTATCTTCAACTTTAAATGGTCTTTTAGTTTGATGAAGGTTCTGTATATAAACCTTGACATTTAGGTGGAAAGAATCTGTTCCTTTAAAATTTGAGACTTAGGACTTAAATGGACAAATTTAATCAAAAGGCAACTCCTTTATGGGTGAAATTTCTTATCATCCTTTTAAATGCTGTAACATTAATAGTATAACTTAATTGGAACGTATAGTCAGAAAGTCAATTTGTTTAGAAGAAACAACTACATTATTGAAAAGGTTTGGCTTTGCCCAAGTTTGTTTAGAAATTGATATGGAAAAAGAGATCTGAAAAGATCAAAACCTATCAACTAGATAAAGGGGATGATATAATTACTATTTAAATAGCTTTGAGCTATTGATGAAAGCTTAACCTTAAGCAAATTCTAAAATTTTGGAATGACATGGGTAGGAAATTTCTCACTAAAGAGCATAAAGGGCTCATAGTTACGTAGCCAGATCCAAATCCACTGGCAAAGGACAATATGATTCTGTTTCCCTCATCATTTGCAAATGATGATCAATGTACAAACTATGACTTAAGTGGAGGCACTTCTAAGCAACATGGTTCTGACTTACTTAAAGTGACTAATGATCTTAATGGAAAACCTCCATCATCTCTTTTTGGAGGTGTTTGTGATCCTTTTGAAATAATCAATCTTGCCAATAATTTTATATCTAGTAAAATAAAGAAGAAAGCTAGAAGAAAACCAAAGAAAAAGGCAACTACTGATGTCATAACTTCTCCATATTAATGTTTATTCTCAAATAGAATGTGATTGGATTAAATAGTCCCTCAAAGAAATAGATTGTTAGAGACTTTTTTCTCTTAAAACCTTTTGGTTGTGGGACTTCTTGGTGAGTCTTTTTCTACTACTTTAATCTTACAAGGAAGCGTTGAAAGATTAGTGAACCATCTTACTATTACCTAGATAAATAATTAAGAGAATTCTTATTGATTGATATTAAAAGTAAAATAAAATAAAATTGTGCTGAAGACAAATTGAACCATTAGAAATAAATCTGTCATTTAGTCAGGATATGAAAGTAAGATATAATAAGCATCTAGATAAGAGTCTTCCTAATATCATGCTTTTACTCATGATTCAATTTATTAAAAAGATTTTATAATTTAGATCAAAAAATTTACTAAGGTAATGAAATACTCTTTTTCAAGTTACAAACACCTATTCTTACATTGATTGACCAAAATCTTTATTGGATTAACTCATAAGAACATATTAAGATTGTGAAATTTCATGATTTATGTTAGTTTGTATCTATTACCCTTTTCAATTCCTAATATCTAACCATAATTCATTCATTTGTAGTTTCTTTCGAATCATTTATACACAAATTGAGATTTAATCTAATCACTGTCTTCAATTAAATCAACATTAAGAACACTCAAAGATATTTCTCATGTATAAAACTTCAGTTCATAAATAATCAATACAACTTCAATAAAAATTATATAAAACCATAAAAATTGATTAAACCAAGTTAGATAAAATCATAGTGAAATAACTATTCAAATATCTTTATATACATCACTTTTTAAAACAAAAATAAAGGCTCATAGGCTCGATGAATACTTATCTTTTGTTTATAATGACTGCATTGCCTTATACAATCTCTAACACTTGCGAGGATTTTGGTTGATTTTGATCCATCTAGAGTTACTGCTTTGTTTGCATTATAAAATATCACTTTCTACAACTTGAAATTATAGTCCTTGAAACAAAGATGATTTTCAGTAACCTTTTTCTTTGCTTTAAGAATCCCTCTACTTGTAAGCTTCATGTGTCAAACCATTTTAATTTACTTATCCATAAAGCATCTAGCTTCCAAGCCATTAACATCTCTTTATTTAATTTTGTTTTCCATGGTGTATCCAGTATCCATCATATTTACATTTCATTTTATCATTTATTTTTCTATGAAATATCCAATATTCAAATTAGTTACATCTCTCTTTGCAATTTTCTTTTCCATAGTGTATCTAATATCCATGCTAGTTACATTTTATTTGTACAATTTATTTTTCTATGATGTGTCCAATATTTAAACAAGTTGCATCTCATTCTACAAATTACCTTTATATAACATATCCAATATCTAAGCTAATTGCATTTCATTAGACAACTTACTTTTTCTTTACTTTCCTAGTGTCTAAGCTAATTCAACATCATTATGGAGTTTACTTTTTCATAGTGCATCTAATATCCATGACAACAAAATTTTATTATGTAATCAACGTTTTCATAATGTATCTAGTATCCAAGTTAGTTACATCTCACTTGAAAATTTATTTTTTATAGTGTATCTAGTATCTAAATTAGTTTCATATTTTCTATAATTTTAATTTTTTAACATATCTAGTATCTAAGCTAGTTGCATTTCATTTATCAAATTACTTTTTTTATATAGTTTATTGAGTATCTAAACTAGTTATGCTTTATTTTAAGCATTCATCTTTCTGTAGAGTATCCAATATCCAAGCTAGTTGCAATTCATTTCAAGCATTTTATCCTTTCACAACATATCTAATACTAAAGGCATTTTAATTTTTGTATTGTCTAGCTATTGTGACAATTCATCATTCATAGCAGATCTAAGGTTTTGAGTGGAGGGATTCTATAATAATGGTTGTGAGTGAATGGATTCTATAATAAAGGTTGTGAGTCGAGGAATTCTTAGAGGAAATAAATGCATGAGTACTATGGTGGAGAATGCATGTCCTCACCACTCCATTTCTATCATTGCAATGAGCTAGTAAAATTATAATTAGGTGAAAAATGAAATTTTGGTATACTATATAAGCTTTAATGTCAAATATTTTTCAGTAAATCACATGGGAAGTTGTTTGATTTTTCTTTTCAATATTTACATTAGGGATCTATGGTGTTTTACCAAATATATCCTATAAATAAATAATGCATAATGAGCAATTGTTGTCATTTTCTTATATGAGAAGATAAGTGTAAAAAAATAATATGTTTAATGATATTGAAAAATTTGAGAAACTAAATTTGCCTAAAATTTAGTTTATCGTTCCAATCATTTGTCATAATTATAATTTATTCATTAAAATGTAAGGATTTAAAACTTATTAATGATTAAAAAAATTGATTTTATTGATTTCTCTCTTTGATGATCTAAATTTTGATGGTGCTCTTGGAATGATCTAGATTCTTTGATTTCTATGTCACTTGACGGGTAACTCTCTTACATTAGTTTTATATATTATGTCAAATTCTACAAAAGGAAATCCCATCACAGTTTGCAATGTAAAGTGAAAAAATATAATGCAATATAATAATTATATAGTAAAGACTGAATCCCTAATAATGCAAATGATGATTGCAAATCTTTATAATCAATAACTAAAATAAAAAGTAAGTTTTGGTATAGAGAAATGAATTGAAACTAAATGTTAAAATATTGATAACAATACTTTTAATAAGGCCTAAAAGATGATGCAAATGCATGAGACTTGTGTGTACCTTTATATTTAGAAGAACTATGCTTGCTTGCCACCTTAAGCAATGAGTCTTCACTATGAAAATAGTTACGCTTTTTAAAATGTATAGTTATAGCATCGGATGCATTTGCATTAGTGTATCTAATTATTATACGCATTCCTATTAATGTGTCTGATCTTAAGCTTATCGTTGGAGCTCTTATAGGCTTCCAGTATTCTTTTGGTTTTTGACTTCCATTAGTGAATTTGCACAATGAATCCTTTACAGAAATGATCTCCTTTTTTAAAATTCTCATTCTTATGATTTTATGCATCTAAACCATGATTCTTAACAATGACCATACTTTTAGATCTTTTTTGGGAAATTAAAGAATTGTATTGCTAGAAAAGAGCCAAAATTACATCAAATGGAACATCCTAATGAACATAATGAGTAAAATTAAGATTGGGACAGTAACTAAATAAACAACCTAGTGGGATAAGCACATTATGACAGAAAACCCTGAGAATAACAACTTATACGTGTAACATCCTTAACATAACCAATTGATTCAAAATTAATTAAACTGCAACCTTAGTTTGAACTAGCTTATTCCTTATAGGTTTCATATCATTAACATTCCTTGAGAGAATTAGAGATTGTCATCCCTTTTCAATGCTAATTCTTTTATCATGTTAATGTTTCTTTGACTCACCAAATCAACTTGAGTTAATTGATTCTTGAAAATATGTTGGTTCCTCTCTTACCAAATACTGTAAATAACTACCAAAGTATCTCTCCTTCATTGTAATTTAGAGCATAAATGATATTTTTAGGGCCAAGTATTTACTTTAGACCAGGTTGAACCAGTTGACATTAGGAGTAGCAATTCAAAGTACATCCCTACATCTCCTATCAATGAACTTGTATGAAGAATGGCTCAGCTATATAACTCTATCTTCCTAATGGGGATTAAAGGGGTACGGAGGAAAGCAACTCTAAAAGAAACTAGAACTTCTATTATTGTAATACCAATTATATCCTTTAACAAAATAAATGACTCTAACATTTGCAAAAAAGAACATTATTAGGATAAAGTAATTTGGAAGCAAGTACAAAGGGCTAAGAGCACTCCAATTATCTGTCCATATCAAAGTATCATTGCCATTCCTAACCCTGAACTAGATCAAAGGTTGAATGGTACTTTTAAGTTTCAAAATACATACTCTAAAAAGTATAGCTTTGAGGCTTGAACGTCCATATGCTCACATTTCTCAAATAATTTTCATAAACCCATTTAAACAGAAATACTCTTTATCATTTATGGCATAATTAAATTCCTCACTCGATGGATTGATTGGATGCCCAATCCACCTTCAAGCATAGGTTAACAAATGTCTTTCCACTTTACCTTAGAAAATGATTTAGAATTTCCATCCCCTGTCTAAAGGAAATTTGTGAATATATTTTCAACATCCTCAAAAAAGCTCTTAGGAAGAATTATATGAGATAACTAATAGGCACATAAATTGCTAAGCATAGAGCTGGTTAATTGCAACCTACCAACGTAAGATAGGCACTTGTTGGTCCAATTCCCAATTCTCCTTCTTATCATACCAAAGAGGACTTGACAATCCATATATAAGATCATCTTAAAGGAAATAGGAACCCGTAGATAGGAAAAATCTGGAATTTTATTGTTGCACCTAAAATTCTTAAATGTTCCTAAGCTAATTAGGAAGCATTTATTGAAACTGTTACGAAACCTTTTTCTCTGCTAATATATATCCCTGAGAGATTGCTTAACTAATCACTAGACGTCATAAGATAGATAATAAAATTGGATAACTCTATAGGAAAATATTATCTGCAAATGTTGGCTGAGTGATCTTTAGGTATCCAAGTTTCTTATGAAATTAGAGTCCATTCTCTAGGCCTATGTTTTAATGGATGATTCGAGATAGGAATTCAATATTAATAGTAAATGAAGTAAATCACTTGTTAATATAGAAATCACGTATAATATGTAAAATACATAAGAAGGGAGGTTGAATTGTGTTAAATCGTCTAAGATAGTAATCTTTAAAATCTTCTTGATTTTCTTGAAAAATTCAAACGATTACAAAACCATGCACTTAATTCATTTGAGTATGTAACAACAGAACTAGTATCTATTCTTCTAACAACAAGAGATTAAAGAGATAAGGGTTAGAGAATATGACACCACAATTTATATTGGTTTACCCTTAACCTTTGGGCTACGTCTAATCCTCAGAGTTTATCTGAGATTTTACTATCTCCTTCAACTTTACAAGTATTATTTCTATACTTCCAGAGCCTCTTCAGGTCTCTTTCACAAAGTATTCTTTATCTGCTATCTTAGCTTCTTCAGGCTCTAGCCTTCCTTTCACTGGAAAAGATATTGTTTGAGCTTTCATACTCACTTTACATGTGTTCTTGATCTCTTTCTTTCTTCTGTTCACTCAGGATATTTTTACAGTATACTCACTTCAGCATAGAATTATTTTTTGTAAATTTTAAGTAAAAGTTAAGTAAAAAGTTTTTATGTCTATGACTATAACTGATATTTATAGTCTAAATCTCCGATGGTCTTCTTGAGAAAACTACTTGTAGAATCTTCTGAGATCTGTTATTAGTTGAGTCCTACAGCCAACTCCAACTAACTAACTGATGTTGTAGATTATTCTTCAATTTTATCTTCTTGATTTGATTTGTATGCTTCGTCTGGTGTCTTCGCTTCATTTGTGACTTCGTCTTATTCAACTTTTACTTGAATATTGTCTTGATTTTATGATTTGTGCTACTTATATTTATCTACACACTTAATAAACTCATCAAAACAGTTCACACACTTCTATTATTATTATTTGACTTTCATGAAAATCAATAGAGGTAGTGAAGTCTTCTTGACTTAATAGTAAATAGGTAAGGGGATAGGGAATTCAGTTGCTTACTATCTCTAGTAACCTTAAAAAAGTTAGAAGCTTTCTCCATTGATTAGAACACTAAATAAAGTAATGGATATGCATTAATTTAGCCATGAGACGAAAAGATTTTGGACTTTAAATGCTTAAATAGAATGAAGAATAAAACCCCATTCCATAGTATCAAAGGCTTTGTATAGATTAATCTTCATATATGAGTATTTTCCCTTAACACTCTCCCTTTTATTTAATTCAACACCTTCTCTAATAAATTCTAACTCAACAACTTGGGAATTAAAAATAGGAGTAGGTTGTTGAACCGTATTCATCACAGGTGGGGCATTAACTAAATATGCTAAAGCTTCTAATGGATTTAAATTTTGTTGAGTAGCATTTTACATAGAAATCACATTCTTACTAGAGTCCTTAAGTGGAAGAACAACTATAGGAATTGTTGGAGCATCTAAAGTTGGAGCCTTAATATTTGATTCTTATTGGACCATCATCTCACCTTGAAGGGAAATCTTAGTAGAGAGAGCTGGCAAAACAAAATTTTGAGTTGGAGTTAGTTCTCTACGATAATTAATTACTTCCTTCTTAAACCTTACTAGTTGAAATCAAGCTCTCTGTTATTGAAATAAAGAGTTTCTCCATTAGCAAAAACCTCTAATATTTTCCTTTACTAAGGAATCATCCTCATCTAACCTTAGTATTGGAATTTCCTTTGGGAGATCCTGTTTCATATTCATATTAACACGTTATCAAAACTATTCTTTTACATGAAGATGTAGCTTTATCCATGTAAATTTCTTTACCAATATAGCTTGCCAATATGTTTAAGATTTTTGTATACTAATGCTCAAGAGGAATTTAAAAAAGTTAACCTATAAAGGCACGTAATTCTATATTACATGCTTAAGTTTGATCCTATATTTCCACATTTGTATGAAAGTTGATAGATTATTATAATGCTAAGAGCCAACTCTTATAATTTCTTAAGATTTGTCCTTAAAAGCAAATTTGAATATGAATAGAGGGTCTCCATTTAGTAATATTTCTAAGAGAACTCTCTAGTTTCAATGTTTAGTGGCCCATAGCTTGATTATTAAGAAGACTGATCTCTTTCCTAAGAAGAACTTAACCACCGTAGTTGGCTTGGTATTTTATTTAATTTTTAAGGCTTAATTTTTGGATCTTAAGGCTTCATATTAACATAAAAATTCTAGAATGAGTCTTAAGGGTTAAACTTGAGATAAATTGCACATAACTAGTTCCTAAGGCTTGGAAACAAAATGACATGCCTAAAGTTGGATCATAAGGGTTGAAATTAAGATAAAATGCCTATAGTTGGCTTTTAGAGCTTAAAATTAAGATGAAATGCCTAAAACAAATCTTAGGGTTTAAAATTAAGGTAAAATGCCTAGAGTTAGGTCTTAGAGATTGAGATTAAGATAAGATGCCTAGAATAGATCTTAGGTTTGGAGTAAGATAAAATGACTAGAGAAAATCATACAGATCAGAATGCAAGATAAAATGCCTATAGTGAGTCTTTGGGCTTGGGAAGTAAGATAAAATCCTATATTGGATCCTGGGGCTTAAATGCATTTCATATTTTGTCTTAGAAATGGGAAATGCATAAGATTTAGTGATTTGATTCCTAAGGCTTTGAATGGTTTTAGGATTTGACTTTGGTTGACTAAACGATGCCTTATCTGATATAAATATAGGTTTGATTTAGATTCTGCCCAAATGAATTGAGCTTTTCCATTTATTCATACATTTTTAGGGATTATGTAAGCCAGCTTCTTAAAACAACTTGAAAAATAATCTTCAAAATTTAATCAATCTCATGTAATACATTCCTAAAATGTCAAAAAATTTTCTTTGTATAGGCATTTAAGAAAATGTTCCGAAGTATTACCAAGATTGGTTATAGAAGAATTATATCTAGAGGGATTTGAAAACTAAGCATTCACCTCTGTTAGAATTTTCTTAATCAAACCCTCAAACTTAGAACTAACCCATGTCTATGGTCAATTTTAAAATATATCAACCTATCAGCAGTAAATCTAGAACCTTTGTAAAAAACGTTGTCCCCTTCTCATTTAACCTAGTCTTATCAACTTGTTAGTATCACTCAGAATCTTATCTATTATATTCTTTGAAAGCCAAGTATTATTTGGTTATCAACCACATATAATCTATTATGGCTTATATAATTACTTTCTAGCAAGCTTAATTATTGCAAGCGTTACACCAAGTTACTTTTAGCTAAAAAAAATATTGATTCACCTAATATATTTTATGCATTAAGGTATTCCCAGAACTTATTTGCAGTGGCATCTTCTTTATTAATACACATCCATTATGATGAGCTTGTGGGCCTACTAGATAGGTCAGCTAGTGAAGTGCATAATTTAGGGAAAGATGTTAGTAGATTAGTTGAAATTAATGGAAGGCTTATACATAACAAAACAAAATGCAAATGGTTTAATATTTTGTTTAGCAGCATTAAGAAAATTTCCTAACAAAATTGATGAGATGTTGGGGAATATTTGGAGTACCTAAATAATTGTAAGAGGATGGTCACGCTTGTTTACATCTCCTCATTTTAGTAAATACTTATTATATTATAGGTATGTCTATGGAATACAAAATCATAATGAAAATTTGTCAAAAAATTACTTTTCTTCTCTATTTCTTTTCATAGAGAGTTGTCCCCTTTTAAAGTGAGAAAATAATTATCATAGCTTACACACTATCATTTGGCGCTCTCATTGCCTTTTTATGCCTCCTAAACTTTCCTAGTCATAATCTAATCTAGCTCTAGAGGACGTGGTTGTCTCTCTCATAGATCATGTTTAAAAAATGCAAATAGAAAAAAACTGAAACCATCTTTAGCTAAAAATCAAGAGTCTATAATGGTTATATTTGTTGGTACTATTAAGTAAGTTTTAATCTTATAAAAACCTTAATATACTGCAAGTGCATGGGTCATGAATGTAGTATATGATGTGTCGATCGCCCAAGGAATTTGTGAACTAATCTAATTCTAAGTTATCTAAGGCCTAAAAGGATTATTAAAAAGAAAACAAAAACTAAAAAAATAAATTCATGAATATGGATTGATTGAAAAGTAAATTGCAAAATTAACATAAAGAAATCAAAATTGAGCACCATCAATGAACAATAAAAAATCAAACAAGGAAGATTAGCCGATTATGAGAAGGGGGATTTATCCTATTATCAAATGCTAACATGATTATTTTTTAGTTAATACGGTATTGATCTTAGACCTTCAAAGGATAGATTACTCTCTCTCAAGTTATAATCAGTAGACCCTAAATCATACCTAGTTGAATTATGGAATTCGTAATCTCTCAATTAACAAAAAACCCACACATCCAATTAGTTCTTAAGCCCTCTAATAGACTATCGAGTTCTCACATGAGATTTCTTTTCATATAAATTACCGATTTGATTATTTGCATGATCTATTAGATTGTTTAACTCTCATTACCCAATCTAATCATTTTGCTATCAGTCCACTCTCTCAATTTGTTACCGAAGCATGCAAATATAACAAATAATCATAATACCTAATGCATTAACATCAAAAGAAAACACATTAACATTGATTCAAAAACAAATAGTTTAGAACCTCATCATCTAACCTAAATCCATCACTATCAAATCCATCTCATACATTCAAAAGATAGAATAATAAAGATGAAATGAAATTTCACTTGGAATGGTTGGAATAAATAGGGAAGATAGCAACGCTGCAGCCCTTCTTTTCCTTCTTCTTTCTCCTCCTTCTCTCTTCTTCTTCCTCTCCCTTGGATCTTTCCCAACGTAGCAAAATGGAGGCACAAAAATTAGGCTTCTTCTACCCTCTTTGTAGTCTTTTATATTTAAGATAAAAACTAGGTTTAACCTGGGCCTAAAAAGTATGAAATATCCCTCGAAAAGTTGAGTTTAGAAGCCAGTCCGTGTTTGCTATCGCATAGGCTATGATTGTGGCACTTAATTTTGCTCTTTGTCGTGATTATGGTAAATAGGGCCACATTCGTGGCAGACCCATGAAGCTTCTATCAAGATCGTGGCCTTAGGCCTTGCTCCAAGCTTCCAATTCTCCTTCGTTCTTCAATATTATTATCAAACACTAACAAATATATCAAGGCACCTCAATTACATAACATTTAAGCTCTACAGCATGCTTTAACCCATAAAACACTCAAAATACAAATATCTAAACAAATAACATAATCCTAACCTAAATATAAACTAATCATTCAATTTAACAACTAAACACATACTAAACTACCTACTAAAATATTATGCAAACTACAACTATCAACTTCTCCACACTTAAACTTTTGCTTGTCCTGAAGCAAAACAAAACAAGCAAAACACACCTAACAACAAAACACACATATGGAACAATGTTACAATGGCGTTGAACTTCACGAAACAAATTCAACTATAAACACGATCCTTCAAGTTATTCTAACTTATTAACTCGTAAAATCTATGTCTAAGTAGTTCGAACTAAACATACATAATAATCAGAAATTAATGTCAAATTAATTCACTCCTATCACTTACATACATGTGTTAACAATTTGTTAGTCAATCAAAATTGTACCTATCCTTATGTGGCTTTTCATAAGAAATAAGGCTATTTAGAAGATGATTAGGATTTATTAAACAACACACTATTTTCTTTAATTTTATTAACATGAATCTAGCCTTTTGACGCGGAGACAAACCTTTATCATGAATGTCAATTGGTTACTCAACTAGGTCATGTTTTTATTAACCAGCTTGGTTGAAATGTCATTATAGTCTTTTAACATGAAGGCAAATATTTTTTATGAATGTCTCTCAGTTACTTAGGTAGATCACATTCTCAACTGACTACTAGCTATATTCATAACTATTGTGTCTAATTTTTATTGCTTTTAATTTCCTTCGTATCTCGATTTTAGTTACAAATCTTTGTGCTTTGATCCAAATGTGAGATAAATTGAGTAAAAATGGAGAGAATATTGTATGAATGTTAATTAGATTATTTTGTAAATTTTGCATGAAGGTTAAAGGGAAAGTTGGCATAAATTTTGCATGAAAGGAAAAGAAAAAAAAACAAAGGAAGGTGGTGATTTTGTCATGTTTGAGTGGATATTAATTAATGTTAAGATAATTTTACGATTAAATTAGATTAGTTAGATAATAATAGGAAAGTTAGAATTAGTAATAAATAAATACTCATGGGATTGATACTCTCCTCATCGCTATATTACTATAAATAATCTTTACACTTTTCTGAAGTCGATAGTATTAAAATGGATAATAACAATTTTGTGGATTAACCAAGTCTTTTAATTAAAATGTTACAGACATAAGATAATGCTCATTCTTCATTTTTATGCTCTATCTTGTCAAAAATGTTACAGCTGTAAGCCTTGTCTCATGGCTTTTCCATTTCTTTTAACCTAGTTTTCATTATAAAGAGAAAGGTTTGACAGCCCCAAAATTGTCTCACGGCTGTAACAATTAAAATTTTACAGTCATGAGATCACGGTTGTACAATAATTAAAATGTTACAGTCATGACATGAATTACAAAATAAAAAAAGACACGTCCATTCCATTAAAACCTAGCTTTTGGAAGATATGAGGAATATAAGGTGTCGACTACGGAATAAAGGAGTGTGTGATGACTAAAAAGTGTGAGGGCTGGAGGAGATATAACTGAGACAACACTTAGGAATTTCATGATATAAAATCATCTTGGTGGATGGCTAGAGCAAAGAGGTGTGGACGGCTGGAGAAAAGGACAGTGGATAGCAGCTGATCCTTCTTCATTATTCCTTTTCGATCTTTAAGAAGAAGAGTGGACATCAGCTGATTCTTCTTCCTTCTTGGAGATTACTAATGAAAAGTGGGAAAAAAACCAAACAAACCTTATTCTTCTTGATTTTTTGGTGAGTTCTCAACAAGAATGGGGGGATTCTTGGCTTATTCTTGAAGCTTGATGGAGAAGATGGAGGGCTAACCCACTCAATGCTAATTCAGAGGTGCAATCGACCCGAGGGGCATATTTAAGCATACGTCATTGTGTATCATTTTTTCCCTTTTTTTTGGATTGTTTACGTTATCTTGAGATTAATGATTGGGTATTGTGTAAGCATGCTTTTAATGATCTATAGAATCATTTTTCATGAAAACTCATTGCTAGAATTTGAATATGATAGGTAATAGTAGTGTTTGAAGTTGTATATGGCAACTAACGATATTAAATCGTTAGGGATAACGTAAGATTAGTTAAATAATCTGAGCTTGTGTGATTATTGTTTAGATTGATATGTTTTTCTAATTTATAACGTAACTTTTTGACTAAACTTAGGGAGCTATTTCTAGGTTATCTGATAGTTATGATTACTTAATGAGCTGTTCTTATTTAACTACAACCTAAGGAAAAAGCAGAGTTAACAGAGTTTCTTGTTAATTCATGATCAATAATCTAAAGATTAATAATCCAATTACAAATTTGAAATTGTGCTTAGGCCGAGATTAAACCCAAAAACCATATTTCAAATCATTAATCAATTTTATCACTTTGTTATTTTAATTTGGGTTATTTTTATATATTGAATTTTATTTTATTTTGTAATTTGCATCGAACCAAAACCTACCTATTTTACTTATACAGATAATTTAGGAGACTAATTTGATTTAATATATATGGAATTGACCTAGACTTGTCATTGCTATAGTTGTAGGTCTAGTTATTTTGTATAGTGTTATGACGTGCTACATAGTTCGTGCTCTAGCTGAGCACTATTGATAGTTGTTCATGGCTATATCCTCAATCAATTCTTAGGCCACTTCAGGTGTCTTATTATTGAGCATCCCCTAAATTGCTGCATCAACAGACTATCAAGTGTTTTGAATTATCATGTAATATTTTAGTTTGATGATGGTACTGTGAAATGTGTTGTACATGCATTTATAGAGTATGCTCTATCTATATTGTACAAAAGTAATTTAAGCGTTTACATGTATTGTTGAGGTTATAAAGGAGATCACGGATATACCAGAGATGGTTCTGGATTCGAGCAGAAATTTCTCAAAAAAATTTCGAAAACTCTGAAAGCCTATGGAATGAGTACGAGTGAGCTTTAAAAGCCGTCAAATGTGCTTTGGAGATTTATGTGATACTTTTGAATGAAATTTGGACGATTCAATGACATTTAGTGATTCTTGAATTCAATCCAAAAATTCTTACGAACAACCAAAAAGTTACCAAATAATTTCAAATTATGATGAAAAGCTCCAGAATTAGGGTAAGAGTCTATAAGAACTAAAACGACTCAAAACAAAGGTTGTTTGACTAGAATTTGAGTAATCTAAAATTATTGGACCAAAACATCCTTCTTGAAAAATAATGGGTATCAATGATTTTAAACACATTCAAAATTTTTAAAAGCATCCAATCAATAAGTATTGACCCTAATTAGAGTATTTCATGGTCAATTTGAAAATAAGACGATTATGGAATGTTTTTGGGATTTAATTCGATTAGTTGGTCAATTAAGTGCATTAAAGGAAAATTTGGTCTTTTTATACCAATTAAGGTCAGTTTGGTCTTTTTACATCATATTAGTAGACTGATGAGTCATTAGAGATGACAAATGACATGATGACATTTGTTTGATAAGTCATTAGTGATGACATACTGGAAGGTGACATATGTAATCCACTAAATGAGTATAAAACGCAAAACTTAAGACATTTTGCTTCATTCTTTCAACATAAACGCGAGAGTGATGAGAAAGTAACGTGAGAGACAAAAAAAGAAAGGGAAAAGAAGAGAAGCAAAGGATGAACATCGGCTAAGGAGAGAGGAAGAAGAGTGTAGTCATTTTTTATGGAATTTGATGGTGATTTGGAGAAATATTGAAATATTTATCAAATACTCAAAACAATGGAGGAAAAAGTGGTGAGTTTCCTACCTTAAATTTCTAATTTTTATAAGTTTTCTTGAGTGAGATGGATGTGCTTAAGATCAATGTTGTCTTGGTAGTACTTTGATGTTTTTTTGTATAGAATTATTTCAATATGACAAGAGAGGGATGTGTAGTGAGTTTCTATCTTAAGTTAACTTAAACCAACCCCAATTTTTGGTCATAACTCGGTCTACAGACCTCCAAAGTGGGTTATTCTAATTGGAGTTGAAACCTAAGATATAGTGATAAAAATTTCTAGAAGAAACCTAGACCTAATTTGGGATTAATGATATTGAAATTTGAGATTTAAAATGATAACCAGATACTGCTTCTTTGTTGAAACAGCTTGTGATTTTTAGTTATTTTTCACGATTTATAAGTTTAAATGACATGATTTTTAATGATATAAAAACTAGAGACATAGGGGAACAAATGTCTAGAAGACCTCACAACCTAATTTGAACGTTTTCTATATGAAAATTAAGAAATAAGTGGAGGTATGGAGTTTAGACATGGGTCATAGTCATGACTCATCATGCATGATTGTGATATGGTTAATCAAATTGGGTGAGATTTTGTTTTGAATAAATTGTCAAGATAGAATGGATAAAATATGATATTTAGGTGACTTTTGAAGTTAGCTTTGAAAATGGTGACTAATAGGGTAGCTTACGGAAGTAAGCAGAAATATGATTAGTGTGCATGTTACACGATTAGATACAAATCTCAAATTTGGTTAAACTGAATATATATTTTTAATGCCTTATTTCCTAATTTGGAAATAAATGCATTGAAATGCATTTTGTGTAGGTAAATGAGAGGCACTGAACGCTTGAGTGTGCTTGACGATAACTTTGCAAAACAGTGAGCGTATTTTAACTGTTTTATAAAACTAAATTGTTTGCAAAAGAATTAATAACATATGAGTGTTCTTTAAATTGATTTTATGCAAATGGTTTTCAATTGATCATGAAATGAATATTTATGACGAGTTTTATGTAAATGATATTTTACAAGTGAATATTGCTAGTATAAATGTATGCTTTGGCAATATATGAGATTTAATTTGAAAATTAAATTTTATATGTTTGGGAGTTACATTGAATAATTCAATTATGGATCCTCCCATTCTTCATTTAGAAAATAGGATAGAGTCATAAATGTAAGAGTTGCTTTTGCCTATGGTACACTACTAGGCTTTGTACATGTTATTATACTGGTATATTTATAGTGGTTAACCTATTATGGGTAAGCTATGTAAAACCAATTCCATAAATAGTGGTCAACTAGTTATAGGTAAGGGATGTAGAACCAACTCCATGACTTGTTACGAGTAAGCGATGCAGAACTAGTTCCATAAATAATAGTTAACCAATTGTGAGTAAATGATTCAGAACCAGCTCTGCGACTTTATGCTTAGTGTATCATATAGTATAGGAACTAGTGGTAGGCTATGTTGAGTAAGAAAATTAATGACAGTAATAATACTATCACTATTTAATTTAAAAGTGATTTAAGAGGTACTGTATGGTACCAAATCTAGTGGTTGCTTATTTTCAGTATAAAAGTTTTCAAAAAACTTATTGCCACCATTGTTTATTATTTAAGGAAAAAGGAAAATGGAAACTTGTATACTATGAGTTTAATGTTGAAAAGCACTTTGGAATAGTATTTAGAAAATTTGAAATTGTGTTTTACGAAATGTTATGTTATTACCAGATTTGATGATGCACGAATAAATTGTTATGGAAAATGTTTTACCATGAGCATTATGATTGTATAGAATATTGCAATTATATTGTTATGAAAAGTTCAATTTTCTTATAAACTAATTACACTCAAAAGCTCGTTTATCTCACCCTTATTTTATGTTTTTAAACAAACTACCTCAAGTATGTATACAGGTGTTGTAGTAATTGGGACTCCACCTCAAGATTAGTTGCATCATTAGGTACTGATGTGTTTGTATTATTTTTGCTATGTATATGTTTTAAGTTATTTTGGAAAGAGTTCAAAAGTGTGATCTTATGAATATTAGTGGAATTGTAAATATCTTTTCTCAATAAATTATGGGGGATTTGATCCTAATAATGTTTTTAAAATGTTAAGATTTGAATGTTTTTCATTACTTGTGATGTGGACCTGATGTCCCATTCTAGAAGTTGAGATAGTATATGAAATATTAAAAGTGTTTTAAAAATGTATGTAGGTATTTTTTGAAAATTTTGGGAAGGTCAAAATATAGTTGTTATTTTGCAAAAAGTTTTAATAAAATGATTCGAAAAAGAAAGAATTTCCCACTATTTTCCATGCCTTTAACTTTTAAAGTATAAGAAGTTTTTAACAAATGAACGACTTGGCTATATAAGAATCCTTCAGTTGAGTTAGATATCGATTGGAGGGCTACCATGGGGTCACCAGGAGGGTTGCACTTGGGTTCTTAAGGGGAACTCCGAGATGGCTCCTTTTATATCCCATCGTAGAATGTTTGGATTTGCATCCATAAAGGTAATTCATGATGTGGGAACCATCGAAGTATCTCCTTAAACCTCTCCTAAGTCTCGTATAATGAATCCCCTTCAGTTTGGGAGGAAGATGAGTTGTCATCCCGTAGCTTCGTAGTCTTCACAAAAGAAAAATAATTCAGTAAAATTTTTTCTAATAACACTTGATCCCAAGTGGTCAATGACGAACATGTCATAAAATTAAGTCACTGCTTTGCTTTCGCTCACAAAGAGAAGGGAAATAGACACAAGCTAATGGCATCGTCATTTGCTCCTTTTATGTTGAATGTCTAACAGATCTCTAAGTTAGAGATGTGCGTGTTATGTTCTTCGTCTTGTAGTCTATCAAACTGAACTGATTGTTGTATCATCTAAATGATGCTCGACTTAATTTTGAAATTGTTTGCTTGTACAGTCGGTCTCACAATGTTATATACTGTGGCATTTAAGTCTAGCTTAACATAATCAAACATCATTCATGATTGGTCCGCCATATTGCACGATTCCTCAATATCCATGTAAGCTTCCAAGTCCTCAATCTAACAATCTAGTTCAAACTCCCTAAGGTTTGTTCTTCAACAATTCCTATGCACAGTTCTTTCTATCTCATGATCTATATCAAGTAAGTTCTCAATATTACTCTTGGTCATAAACTAACTTGGAGTCTAAATCTAAAACTAAAGAAATACCCTAACTAACAAAAACAAATCAAATAACATAAATAACAACAAATAAAATAAAGCAATTAAACAAACAAAATCACGTAAAAAAACAAAACAAATAAATAAAAGTAATTATTAGATTAATAAAACTAAAGTGTTTTTAATATCACTGTCCTCCGTAACGATGTCAAAAACCTGATTAACCTAAAGCATAATAGTCAATATTAAATAATCACAAGTGTATAATATAGTTGTAGCTATTACCGACAAGTACGAGTCGACCTCACGAAGACGGTAAGTACTAATAATTACTATTGTTTTATTATCTAGCTTATGGATTGATTATAATTTTAATTAAGAAAACGAAAATTTAACAAAATAAAGTAAAGAAGCAGCACGAATCAAATCAAAGGATTGATGAAATTTAATTAATTATCGATATCATATGATTAGTACCTAGGCTTCAAATCCTATAAAACCGGTTGATTATTAGTCATGCAATTATGTTTTTGATTAATTGGACTGTGGAGATTCCTAAGGTACACTAGTAGCTGACCTTGAATTTACCAACAACTAATCCTATAATCTCTAACCAAATTACTTAGATTAAAACTTCTAGGATTGCCTTACCATGTTATAAATCTCTCTGTTAAGTTTGACTTTAATCCAGAAGATTTATATTGTCCTATCTCTAAGATTGTAATTAACTCGTTTCAATTATCGTGAATCTATCCAAGCCTAGGATTTCTCAATTGCTAAGTATAAAATCAGATTAAAGTTTAAAAATTAGATTAATAGGCAGTAATAAGAACAGATAATTAGATCTCAATAATCAACAAACGCAATTGCATTTACAAATTAATCAAATCATTTTTCGGAATCAACTAGGATTCATCTGACCTAGATACTAACAGAAAATTTGACTATATATCGACGAACATGAAATCACATCTATACATATAGAAAACAAAATAGAAAACATCAAAATCATAATTTTAAATCTCCCTGTATGTTCTCTTTCATGTATTCTTAGAATATAGATGTCCAATCTTGCTTTATAATGAATCTCTCAACAAAAATCTCACGTCTTCTGCTCCTTAAGCTCCAAATTACCTCTAAATGTCTCTGGACATTCCCAACTGCTCTCCTCATTCTATTAACTTCTATACGCCAAATTTATAAGAAAACCTAAAACTTTGGGTTATGTATGCTCGTGTACACGCCTGTGCACATAAGAAAAAACATAATATGAGCTAGCTTATTCACGTTTTATTAATGTTCAGTTTTAATAGAACAATCTCTAAAAACAATTTTAGGATAATACATAAATGCAATATAAATTTTACAATTATAATTTCATTATAATTTTATTTGTAATTTATAATTATCCTATAGGCTGTATCATATGCATCTAAATATGTACAAAATAAAGAATATCTTTAAATTATTTTATCGTTAAATTAAACTAAAACTATTGATTATAGGGTATAAATTATCGTGACGCTACATTCACATTCACTTCCAATAATAAGCAATCCTCTATGGAAAAGAAGAAAAGCTAAACTTCGGTAAAGAATGAAGATGCACTTATCGTTAAATTAAACTAAAACTATTGATTATAGGGTATAAACTATCGTGACGCTACATTCACATTCACTTCCAATAATAAGCAATCCTCTATGGAAAAGAAGAAAAGCTAAACTTCAGTAAAGAATGAAGATGCACTTACTCGCATATGGTGACTATATAAAGAAGGCTGGAGAATGCACCGACCGTTGCTTAGCTCGTCCCCCGTTGAAGAGAGTAGGTAACATTGGGAGATGTAAGACTGAGCTGATAGCGAACTACACGCGATAGTATAATGATGTATCGCCAGTGGGAGGCATGTTACACACGTGTAATTTTTGGTTACAAGCTACTGTCAAAGAACATATGTTTATCCATAATTAGTTTCTTGACAGCTCAAACCATGGATGATTATACAAAAATTACATTTGATCTACTTTTATAGAAATCCTTACAACATCACATTTAATTTCCTCGGAAGGAAATAAAACCAGAAACAAAAATAGACATTCAAGACAAAATTAAATTATGGTATATACTAAAATGTTGGTTAATCATATTATAACTAAAACGATGGTACGACGCCGAATCCATAGATGTTATGGTCCACTTCCACACTAATATCAGATCGCTTAGCAAACCTCCCTTTGATTCTAGGTCTAGTCTCGGCGTATGCTTTTCTAGATGCATATCGAATTGTTTTTTCAAACTTCCTATTCTTTCTCTTCTCTCTGTATCTCAACACCCGTGCTTCTCTATCAACTCCTGAAAGCTGAACCACATGATTAGTTGAATCAAGACCTCTGCTATACGGATTTGATATATCAGTTGCATCTGGTACCAATCCCACGTCAAGCGACGAAGATGATACCTGAGACCCAATCACACAATTAGACCTCAGTCTACTACATTTATTTTACTTTCTCGTATTAAGGTTTACATTTAGAAAACTTACGCTATGGCTCAGGCATTCAGCGTTGAAACCGTAGTGCAACTGTTTCGACCCGCAGAAGTTTAACTTGTAGCAGTGTTCGGTCGTCGGAGGATTGGCGGTTTTGGAGTGCACCGGTACAACACCGTCGGTACCGGAGCTGTTCTGCTCGTGTGCTTCTAATTTCGGGTCTACGGGCCCATAGTCCATGTCCGAAAACACGAAGTGGCCCGTACTTAGATCCGGACTCTCCGTAATCTTCTGTTTTGGAGGATTTGGAAGCAGCCAAGAGGCGACCTCTGCTTCCTCCCTGCTGATGTCAGCGTTTTGGTCACCGTCCGTTAAGTAACGGTCGTCGAGGAAGTTGACGGCTGTATTCTTAGCGGTAGGGATGGAGCTCACAGCGTCAAAGAAAGGAGTTACGGGAACCCTCTCATGGCGGCGAGCGAGCGGATTGGCCGAGTGAATGTCGTGGTCACACATGACGCAGAGCACGGCTGCGTCGGCCTTACATGTGACGTGAGCAGGAGCTTGCTCGCAGACTTCGCAGAGCCAAACTCGTGCATGACGAGAAGCGAGCTCGTTGGCCGCATGGACTTTGGTGTCGCAGTTGACGCATAGGAAGGCTGCGTCGGATCGGCAGAACAGAGCCGCCGTCGCTGATTTGCAGGAGTGACAGAGCTTTGAGGCCATTTTAGGATCTGAACTTTGCTTTTGCTTACTCTGACAGGACACTTTGTACGAAAAATGCAAGAGCACGACTAGTCCTCGGCTAGTTGAATAAGGTGTTTTT
>JAOSBN010000179.1:24705285-24719188 GCA_027563595.1 Erythroxylum suave
TCGTTGTGCATTTCGTTCCGCTGCTTTGTATTTTCGCCTCCGCTTCAAATTGTACTATTCGTCTTCTGGTTGGGATCCGGTTCCCGGTTCAGGCCCCAACAGTCTAGCCCTCCATGAGTCTCTCACAGTTGACAGCTTCCATTGCCCTCTTCATTCTCCCAAAAGCTCCACTCTTTTCCCAGCTGAAAACATCAAAACCTTCATAACCCTCAACCATCACATGTTTTTTCCATTTATATTAAAGATGTAGGGTTAAATGGGACAACTAGCCTTCTCACGCCCGTGAGTGACTTCTCATGAGTGTGAAGGGTCTCATAGGTGTGACATGGTTTGTCACACCCGTGAGCATCTTCTCAAGCCTCTCCTAACTGTAAGAAGCATTGCATGGGTGTGAGAGAGTGTCTCATGCACATGCAACCTCATACAGGTCGTGAGTAGCTCTATTCACTTTATATTCTTCACGTTCTTCATTTTTTTTACTTTCTTGTCTTCTTCTTGCTCTAATCTTCTTGTTCTTGTTCTTGTTCTATGAAGATAAGTGACTATGATTCTTCAGAAAATGGCCCAAATATAGTGCTTTTGACTCACTTTATCCCTTTCACTTCCGAATTGTGTCTAAAATCAAATATGAACTAAAGTGAGTATCCTAAGCATTTGCATAGCAATAATCATTAAGTGTTACGGAATAAATTTATAATCAATTAAGAAAATATCATCAAGCAACTATCAATTGGTGGAATGAAGTAAATGGTGACTTTTATTGATGATTTCTCCAAGTATGTGTAAGTTTTCTTTATGAAAGAAAATTTTGATTCTTTTTCATAGTTTAAAGAGTTCAAAGGAATAGTTAAGAGAGAAGTGGGAAAGACAATTTCTTGGTTAAGAACAGATAATGGAAGGGAATATAGCTCAATTGAGTTCTCTTAATACCTAAGGGAGTATGGAATTCATCATCAATATACTTGTGCCAATATGACACAACAAAATGGCATTGCGGAGGAAAAATAGGCATTTTGTTGAAATTTATCGTAGTATGCTTCATGCGAAGAATGTACAAGGAAAGTTTTGGACAGAAGTAATACGGATGACGACATTTGTGATTAATAGACTTCCTCAACAAAGGTTAAATTTTCTTTCAACTTTTGAAAAGTTGTGGAATGTGATAGTTAATGTTGAATGTGAAAGTTAATGTTAACTACTTTCTAGTATTTGGACTTGTGTGCTATGTGTTTATTCCAGATCATTTGCATAGAAAAATTGACAATAAAGTTATTATGTGGGTTATAATAGTCAAAGAAAAGGGTGGAAATATCAGTTTATTTGTAAAGCAACCGAATTCGATTGCCTCTTCCATAGCTGTTCAATTTTTGTTAGGCTGTTGCCCCTCTATCAATTCATTCATGAAAGTTTGATCTTGCAGGGAATCGTATCATACTCAGGAAGGAAGGGAAGTTCCTAAATATAATTCCTCTAATAAGCAGTCCTTCTATGTAAAGTTAGCTAGTGTGGATTCAAAAAAACTCAACATATTATAGGACACAACAACCAGAAGCCATATCTTTCATCGCTTGCTGCCAAACAACCTATTGCTATTAACAAGAGTCAGTCAATGCCATTCAATGTTCAGCTAATAACCAATTGAGGAAGCAAGCCTAATCTTATATACCAGAGAAAAAAGGGATCATAGAGGTGAAGGAGGACAACTGAAGAGAGAGGAGCTTACAAAAATAAGCTACTAAAAGCACCTCAAGATTTTCTGCTATAGTCTTTCATTAAGCTATGACCTTACAACTAGAAGGTGTTATACATCATGACATGTTGTATTTGATGAAGCATCTTCATGGTGATCTTCAGAAAAATAGATATCACCATACTCAAATGAAATGAAAAATGAGCTGTAAATTGCTCATTTTCAATCAAGTGAAGATGGTGATGTCAAACAAGGAGTAATTCATAATTCTTGGCAAACTAGTGTGTACCAACAATCGTGTGAAGAAGGTGGAACAAGTGAAACAGAATTACCCAACCCTTAATCTTAGCTTATAAGGTCAGTAAGAGGTCAAATCCCAAATATGCCATTGTAGCAACAATTGAAGATGAAATTGCAAAAGAACTAGAAACCTTTGAAGAAGCAACTCTAAATATATTGTGGTCTAAAGCAATGGAAGAAGAAATTGATGTATTATAAAAAAAATCAAACTTGGGAGATAGTGCCAAAGCCAAAAGATGTAAAGCCTATGTCATGCAAATGGGTCTACAAAATAAAGCGTCACACAAATGGATCAATTGAGAGGCATAAAGCACACCTGGTAGCTCGAGGGTTCACACAACAATATGGATTAAACTGTGATAAAACATTTAGCCCAGTGGCAAAGCTTACGATGATACATGTTTTGCTTGCACTTGTAGCTAGCAAATATTGGAATTTATGGTAAATGGACGTTAAGAACGCAATTTTACATAGGGAGCTGGATTAGGAGATTTACATGGTTCAATTAATTAGGTTTCAAAACCAAGAACACCCTAAATATGTTTGCAAGCTACGTAAGGCACTCTAAGGATTAAAGCAATCACCAAGGGCCTAGTAAGATAAGATTCTTGAATTTTTAACTCAAAGTGGCTATCTTATTACACATGCAAATTCAAATATATTTGTAAAAATCAATAGTGGAAGTCTAGCTATTATGTTGGTCTACATTAATGATTTAGTCATAACTGGTGATAATGAAGAAGAATTTCTTCAAATAAAGGAGAATTTATCAGTTTGTTTTCATATGAAAGAACTTGGACAACTCAAGCATTTTCTGGACAACTTAAGCATTTTCTTACTCTGGAGATTGATCGTATTAAAGGAGGAGGAATTCTTCTTCATCAACAAATGTATTCCAAAAATTTGTTGAAGAAGTTTGGAATGCTGCAATGTAAGCCAATCTCAACACCGATAGAACCAAATGGAAAGATGTGTCCGCATGAAGGGAAAGATTTGGGAGCTGCAACGACGTATCGATAGTTGGTAGGTGGTCTAATCTAATTAACTTTAACTAGATTAGATCTTTCTTTTGTAGTTGGTGTTATGAACCATTACATGCAAAATCCCAAGAAGTCTCATATAGAAGCTGTTTTCGAAGAATGATGAGATATGTAAAAAGTACAATTGATTATGGTCTTTCGAGGAAAAAAGGGTCTTACTTGAGTCTGGTAAAAAACTTGATCTCTCTAAATAACTCTTCTCTTCCTTCTCTATAAGGCCTTGTTTGGTTGAGGGTTTAGTAATGGAACGGAATGGAACGTAACACACTTCCATCATTTGGTTTAGAGTTTCATAATCGAATGGAACAAAATAGGATAGAAGTGGAAGGTTTCATGTTATGTTCATTTCATCCTAAACAGTAAAAATAAGAAACCTCCGATTATGGGGGTTTAGGATAGAACGTAAACTAATAAACACATACTACCTAATATACCCTGAAAAAATTTTCTTAATACCAATTATTTCTTCTAACCCTAACCCCCTTTATATTATTTCTCCTTACCCTAATAATAATATTTTTATATTATTAATAAAATTGTATATAATTAATAATAAAATAAAAAATTTAATAAAATTTTTTATTAATGAAAAATAGAAAATATATTAAAATTATTATTCTTTAACTGTTTGTATATATTTCTGTATAAATAAAATTTTAAATAAATAATTTTAAGATATAAATCACATATAATAGAATAAAATTTATTAAATAATTAATAATATTATTTTTATATAGTTAACAATAAATTGTATATAATTAATAATAAATAATAAAACTTTTATTAAAATTTTTTATTATTTTAAAATAGAAAATATAAAAAAATTATTTGTCATTGTTGTGACTTCCGTGACTTTTTAATTGAATATGATTTTTGTTTTAAAATCATAGCCTTAAACCTCTTGCAATAATCATTTTAATATTAGGGGTATAATAGTCATTTATTATACATTATATTTTATCTCATCCATCCATCTTCCAAACAACATTTCACTATATTACATTATGAGCCCTTCCATCCCTCCCAAGTAACTTTTCACTATATTATGTTCCATTCTATTATAAACCATTATGTTCCGTTCTATTTCATTTTGTTAATTAACATCCAACCAAACAAACCCTAAACGATTTATCTTAACCTCCAGCCTCCCTTATTTGGTTATAATTTTTTCCTCGCCTCTAGTTGTTGCTCTTTTGGTAGCACTGATAGCTTCCATTTTTAGGTGGGGTTTCACCCCAACTGGCTGACCTTCAATTGGTGTCCTCAATTTCTATGGACAAAAGGGAGTCTTCCACCCCACTGGAGGATTTCCTAGCCCTCACGAGAGAGTCTCTTCTCTCTAAATCCCAAGCCCCTTTGAAGCAGAGCTATGTGGATGTTGTCCCAAATAGTGGCAATAACACCGAGCACCCCACTGATGGTACTTGGAATCATAAGCTATGTTCTTACCAAAAAAAAAAAAGGAGTGTTGAAATACTTCCTAAATGTGATGAAAGATGTTAGCATATATCCCCCATTGGAGCTTCTTCAATCTGGAGCAAAGGTATATCCTACTACCTTAATTGGCTTCTTTTTAAATAAGAGGCCAATGTATCTAATTATAAAAGTTTGGGCTACATCTTGATGGTCCTCTAAAGGATTACAAAAGGTATTGTTGCATGAAAATGGAACTTTATTGTTTAAATTTTCTACTGAGAACCAACCAAGTGAGATTCTAAAAAATGGTCCCTGGCATATTAGAGACTAATCGATTTTTTTACTGAAATGACAACCTAGAATGGAGATGGATTGTAGTAAGATTGAGACCTTCCTACTATGGGTAAACTTTCACAATGTTCCTCTAGAACTTTGGACATTAGAGGGCTTGAGTTATATAGCCAATTCACTTGGAAAACCTATATGTATGGACACTCAAACAGTCAGTATAGATAGACTCAGCTATGCTAAATATGTGTTGAAGTTATGAAAACTACTCCATTTCCTGAAACTTTATATATTTTTTTAAGGAGAGAGTCGAGAGTTGGAGGAAAAATTATCATCTGTCATACCTCTAAAAGCCCACTATCTTTACCAAACTTTGGGAGCTTACGACGAAGACTTTTCAATTAGGTACATAATAAGAGCTAATTGGAATGGAGTTTGCTATCCTTAGTCATAGAGACAATAATATTATAGATGACACCTTGCCATCTGAGGATAAAGAGGGAATACCTAAGAACATTTAGATAGTTGATAATAAGTTAATTCTAGAGGAAGTTCCTTAGAACACAGACAGGAGATGACAAGTTAATCCTAGAGAAAGTCCCTGTACCGATACAAGAGGAAAGTTCATTTAGTTCTGGGACTAACATAATGCACTCAAAAGCATCTTTAAATTTGAAAATAGATGGCAGTCGAGGCTATAAAATACTTGATGATTCTATGCATGATACTGCTTCTGGTGAATTTAGTAACGATCTTACGTTGAGACGACTCAACACTGATCATCTATAAGAGTAGGAAGAGTTCCAAATATTAAATGCTAAGTCTTGGAGGTGTACCATAAGAAGGAGAAGGAAAAACCAAACAAGGGGTCCTCCCCTCCATGATAGTACTGATTTGGAACATTAGAGGGCTAAATGACCCTCTTATATGCTTATCCAAGGTATTGCTCAACTCACAAAGGTTAGAGCTTGAAAGTTTTAGAAAGGATGAGTATCTGTAAGGAACAGAACAATGTAACCAGAGAGTTGAGTGTAATGGAAGCATTTCATTTCATTTTAGACATTACAATATATGCTATCATGAGACAGTACAAAAAATTACATATTAAAGTTGTCAAAAACCAACTAGATTACAAAATGACAACCTATACTTTATGCATAAAGCAGAATTACACTGAACTACGTAATCCACTAAAAGTTTGCATAAACACTTAAATCGATCCCATTCTAACACTCCTCTTTGATGCAAGTGCTAGAACAAACTCCAAGTTTCTCTCTAATCCCTTCAAATTTCGACTTCTGAAGTGATTTGGTGAAGATATCCACAATTTGATCATCTCCACTACAGTGAACTAACTGAACTTCCTTCTCTTTCTCTGCTTCTCTAATTGCATGATATTTAATCTTTATATGCTTAGTTCTACGATGCAACATAGGGTTCTTCACCATTGCCACAGCAGATTTGTTGTCACAAAAAATTTCAGTAGCCTTGCTTTGAACAAAGTTTAAATCCTTTAACAATTTTCTCAACCAAATGCACTGATTTACTATAGCTGAAGCAGCAATTTATTCTGCTTCAGTTATGGATTGAGCAACTGTAGGCTGCTTCTTTGTACACCAACAAATGATGGCTGAGCCAAGTGTAAAACAATAACCTGATGAACTCTTCATATCTTCATGTGAACCAGCCCAATCACTGTCTGAAAATTCGACCAAATTAAACTTAAAATGTAGACCATAGCTACATATCCCCTGCACATATCTCAGCACTCTTTTGACAGCTTTGAAGTGCACCTTAGATGCGGAAGACACAAACCTGGACAGTACACTTGTAGCAAATATAATATCAGGCCTTATAATTGATAGATACAACAAAGATCCAACAATACTTCGATACAACGTTGTATCAATCAATTTTGAACCATCATTTAATGAAAGTTTGTCCCCTTGAACTCTTGGTGTGCTCACAGCCTTAAACCAACCAAGATTGAATTTTCTCAATACCTGTCGTTCATATTTTTGCTGATATAGGAAAATGCCTCTTGAATGTTGAATAACTTCAATTCCCAAAAAATATGACTTACTCCCTAAATCATTCATTTTAAACACTTTCTCCATCTCACATTTGAATTTGACAATTTCTACATGATTCTTACTAGTAACCAGTAGATCATCTACATAAATAGAGACAATTACTAATTCCATTTCAGTATGTTTTACATACAATGTGGCTTCATTGTAGCTTCTTTCAAACCCAACTTCAGCAAATACTCATCAATCCGAGCATACCAAGCTCTTGGAGCTTGCTTAAGGCCATACAAAGCCTTTTATAATATAAAAACTTTATCAGTGCCATCTCCAAATCCTTCAAGCTGCTCTACAAAAATCTCCTCTTCAAGAACTCCATTTAAGAAGGCTGATTTCACATCAAGCTGGAAAACTTGCCAACCAACTTGTGACGCAATAGCTAACACCATTCGGATTGTATCAAACCTTGCCACAAGAGCAAAGGTGTCATTGAAATCTATTCCATGCTTTTGTACATAACCTCTAACCGCTAATCTTGCCTTGAATTTTCTGATTGATTCATCAGCATTGAGCTTGAGTTTAAAAATCCATTTCAGTCCAATAATCTCCTTATTTTTAGGTCTAAGAACCAGCAACCAAGTATGATTTTTATTTATCATACTCAACTCCTCCTCCATTACTGATCTCCATTCTGAAGATTTCATAGCTTCATATACTGTTTCAAGTTCTAGAATTGGAACATTGCATCTGTTATACACATCCTCAACTGATCGTGTCCCTCTTACTGCAAAATCATCGTCTAAATCATTTCCATCTACAACTTGCTGTTCATGTGTTGTGTCTCTAATAGGTGAAGTAGATGTAGATGTCATAATCTTTGCAACCTGATACTATACACCTTCTCCATCAAATTTTACTATCCTACACACTTAAATTTTTTTTGTGACAGGATTCAATATTCTGTAACCCTTTGAAATACTGTTGTATCCTACAAGAATACCAGGTTCTGCTCTTTGATCAAGTTTGTCTCTCCTTGCTTCAAGAACATATGCATAACACACACACCCAAATACTTTCAGATGAGCAACAGAAGGTTTGACTGCAAACCAAGTTTCATATGAAGTCTTCTCTTCAACAGCCTTTGTACAGAGTCGATTTTGGAGATATACAGCCGTCCTCACAACTTCATCCCATAAAACTTTAGGCAAACGTTTTTCCAATAGTAAACATCTTGCCATATTCAGGATGGATATGTTTTTCTTTTCACTAACTCCATTTTGCTGTGTTGTATAGGGAACAATCAATTGATGATGAATTCCAGCATTCTTAAGAAAATCTTTGAATGCATTTATTGTATACTCAGTCCTATTATCGGATCTGAGTGTCTTAATAGACAATCTATAAAAGTTTTCTGTAGCACTCTTAAATTTCTTGAATGTCTTCAACACTTCAGATTTTTGCTTTAAGAAATACACCCAACAAAATCTTCAAAAATCATCTATAAACAACAAAAAATACTTGCTTCCATTTATTGTAGGAATGCTCATTGGTCCACATACATCACTGTGAACCAACTGAATTTTCTCGCTTGCTCTTGTGGCCTAATTTACAAGAAATAGACTTTTACTCAATTTTCCTAATTGACATGTAGCACATACACCAGAAAACTGATTCATTGAACTCAAGCCATTCACTAATTCTTTATCCTTCAACAATTTAAGTGAGACAAAATTGGTGTGGCCTAACCTCCTATGCCACAAACAAGTCTCATCTTGAGAACTCATTCTTGCTTCAACTTTAGTATTCTTCCATTTAAAAGGGAAACTTCTTTTCTTCATATTCACTCTCGGAATTTCACTTCCTACAAAATCCTTGATAATGCAAGTTTTATTTTCAAAAACCAGTGAGTAATTTTTTTCAAGTAACTATCCAACACTAAGCAAAATTATGTCTATTTTAGGCATATACAACACATCTGAAATAAACTTAACGCCTGAGGAAGTGTGGACAAAAACAGTACCTCTTCCAATTACATCCACAAGTTTGCCATCTCCTAATCTAACCTTGCAAGTATAGGTTCTATCCACATCCTTGAAGATCTCCGCATCAGTCATGTGATTTGTACATCTACTGTCCACAAGCCACATATTTGTGTTATGATCTGTAGCGAAGGCTTCTTCAACTGCTGCAAAAAATTCTTCCATATGATCATTTTCAGTTTCAAACACTTGAGAGCTTGTTGAGTCTGTACTGGTTTTGTTGCTTTCACTTTGCAAACTTTCTCCACATGTCCGAATTGCTTGCAAGACCTACATTATACTCCAGATCTATACCAACAAAACTTCTCATAATGGTTGGTTTTTTGCAATAAGAACAAGGTGGGAACTTAGTTCTTTTAGTCTCCTTCTTATTGTTCTGTTGTTGCTCAACCTTCTCTTTTCCTTTGTTTTCTTTCCACTGCTTCCTTGGGCCTCCAGACTTGTATCTTTAAGTAGCTGCATATGTAGTCTCTCTCCTCATCCCTAAATGCTTGCCTTTGTTCCACTGCCTGAAGAGCATTTGCTAGCTCAGTGACAATGATTGTATCAATATCCCAGTTGTCTTCCAATGAAGATATTTTAGGTTCAAATCTTTCAGAAAGTGTAACCATTATCTTCTCCACAATTCTTTTCTCCTCCATCTGTTCTCCAAGCATTCATATCTGGTTTACTGTATTCATAATCCGATCCACATAATCCTTGATCTTGTCAGCCTCCTTCATTCTGTGCATTTCGAACTCCTTTCTGAAGTTCAAAATCTGCATCTGTCTTGTTTTGTCACTGCCTTGGAATTCCGGCTTCAGATGATCCCAAGCTTCTTTTGTTGACTCACAAGCCATGATTCTAGTGAATATTACATCATCCACTGCTGAATGGATACAGGACAAGGCACGATTTTTTTTTTGCAGTTTCTTCTGAATGGTGCTTGATCTGATTTACTTTTGGATTGTTAGGAAGATTATGAACTTCTTTACCTTCAACATACTCCCAAAGATCAAATGATCTGAGATAGGTCTTCATTTTGACAGCCCAAATTTGATAATTTGAGCCATTAAACACTGGTGATGTCGGTCCTAAAGGAATTGAGGTCATGGATTAGTGTTTGTCGAAAATAATGTTTTTGGTGAGGTTCTTAGTTTTTTCTGGTTTCTTCTGTAATTTGAAAAACAATAAACAAGCCCCTTATAAGATCATGAAAAGCTCTGATACCATGAAAGTTTTAGAGAGGATAAGTATATGTAAGGAGAAGAACAATGTAACAAGAGAGTTGAGTGTAATGGAAATGTTTTATTTCATTTTAGACATTACAATATATATTGTCATGAGACAGTATAAAAGATTACATATTCAGGTTTTCAGAAACCAACTAGACTACTGTTGGGCTCCCGCCCTTGTGAGTCACATGCTCGACGTCCTAAGTAACATCTGGAAGCGCATCCCACAAAGGTAGCGAGCCCTCACTATCCAATCCTCATGAAGAACTTACTTTATCAATTGCCGGACACATTTGTGGAAAAACTCAAGGTGGAATTTCAATTTGACCTCTTCAGAACGTTTTGTCCTTTGACGAGTACTTATAGCCTAAGTCTCTAATTGCTTCTTGATCCTTAATAACCACTTCTTGTTGAAAACCGTTATTTAGTTGAGTTCTGTAACCAACTCCAACTAAGTAACTGTTCAACGTACTGGCTTAACTTCTTCTTTGTATCTTTTGTGTTTGCCTATCATCTGTGTTAGGCCTTGCGTCTGTGTTTCCTTGCGTCTGTGTTCTGACGTCATCACAGACGATTCTTTGCGTCTGTGATTTCCTTGTATCTGTGTTTCCTTGCGTCTGTGTTTCCTTGTGTCTGTGTTATGACGTCATCACAGACAATTCCTTACGTCTGTGTTTTCCCTTACGTCTATGTTCTAACGCCATCACAAACGATTTCTTGCGTCTGTGTTTACATTCTTACGCAACGAAAACCCCCGAAGTAGATCCCAAACCCTCTTGTAACCTACCTTACTTAATGCAAACATAAGTCTTTTCAACCACCCTCATTTATTCAATTCCAAGGACAAAATACACCTACTACTTCCTGAAGCCTTAAACTCATTTGAACATCAAATGCTATGTGAAAACTTAAAAGTGGTCATAACAAACCCAAGATACATTCCATTCATATTAATAGGTAGAAGTCTTTACAAAGCTTTAATGACATTTCAAGCCACAATACAATAGTTGAGTTTGAGAACCAAAATACTAAATACACTTGAACTAGTAAAACTTGAAATGTGGCTAAAGCCTTGAATTTCCAAAATTCTAACTTAAAATACAAAAGAAATTATGCAGACTGGAGTGATGCCTTGACTCTTGACTTGCTCTATCTCTTGCTCATCACCTGAATGAGAGGAGGAGAATGGGGGTGAGCTTAAAGCTCGTGGGTAATAATTTTATAGTCAAGCAACAAGCAAAACCATTGTCAAAACTCTTTGTCAATTTACATTTGGAAACCATGATAATTTCTTATAGAAACACACCATACACTTATTTCTCAAAATTCTTATTTTTTTCAAACAGTTTATGAGCAATTATAAATCGTGCATGCATCAAACTTGCTAACACATAAGCATATCAAAATGGTTTGGGTGGATCTAAAACAAACATACTACACACTTCCCATAAGGTTCCTGTGTAGCTATGAACATACATACTATCGCAATTCCACTTAATGGTCTTGCATAGTCGTTAACTTATGGGAGTCCATGAAGGAGCTCTATGCCACTAGCGGGCAGGCGGGAGAAGTCTTTAGACAAGTGCACTTGAATTAACTTAGGGGACCACCACAAACCCACATAATCATGTAATTCATGAATTGCAAACTAATTTGCCCAAATGGTACATTTTGCAAAACTTTTTTTTTTCAAGTGCATGCACTATTCATATGCAATTTCATCATCATGTCACACTTCATCAACCAAAATCGCATAACAATCACATAACCATTTTAAAGGACAATAAATGCACATTTTTAAGGTAGTTAGATAATCATTTAATTCCATCTAATTGAAAGAAACTCGTATAGCTTATTGACTCAACTATAAAAATGTCACCCACCTGAAATCATTGCTTATAAACTTGCTTAGGGATTTTGCTTAAGGATGTCTTTCCTCTTACTCCCTTGGCCTCTCTTGATCCCCTCCTTGATTTCCCTGAATCTTCACCAATAATGAGATTTTTGGCTCTAAGGAAAGCTCTTCCCTTCCTCTTTCCTTTTCCCTTCTTGAATAACCTCAAACTCTCTCTTTAAGACTAAGAAAAATTGTAACATAGTCCAAAACTCTAATCTTTTTCAACTTCACCGAAACCTTTCTTCTTCTCTCTCTTTTACTTTGTGATTTTCTCTCCCTCATTCACGTTTATGGTCTTCTTATTTACAAGACAATCTTTTCCTCTTCTCATTCTATCCTTAATGGGTGAGAGAAGTCCACCTTACCCTTCCTTTAATGTCTTAGTGCTTCTAACCTTAAGTAATCCACCCAAAATACCCTTATGCATTCTTAATTCTTCAATTTAGCTTACACTATACTTTACACTAACTTAATCTTAATTCTTCCATCTAATACTTCAAATTTCCATCAATCCATGAAATAAATTCTCCTAGACTTGACATAATAAGTAAACTCCAAATAAAATGATTTATCTAACAAGACCACAAAATTTATTCAAATCATGCTTACTAGAATTTTAAAAAAAATTCGGGACCCAACAATTACAAAATGACAGCCCATACTTTCCGTATAAAGAAGACTTACACTGAACTACATAATCCACTAAAAGTTTGCATCAGCACTTAAATCAATCCCATTCTAACAGAGCTCTATGTCGATATTTTAATGGTATCTCACGGATGGGGGGCTTCATGGATCTAGTCTCCTCCTGTTGGCTTTCGGAAGTCTATGGTTATAAAGCATATCAGTTAATGCAAAATTTGAAAGAAGTTAAAGCTACACTTAAGCTCTTCCTTAGACAAACCTCTCCTCAGCTCACTGACCTCAAACAACGTCTCAAGATTGCTCAAGGTAGCTGTTATCTTAATCCAAATGATGCAAACTTGTGAGTGGTGGAAACTAGTTATCTAAAGGGACTATCAGCAAGCACTTAAACCTACAAAACTCCATTATTAAACAGAAGACATGTGTCGACTGGCTTAGAGATAGGGATACTTACTCTACATTTTTTCATTTGTCCCTCCTATCTAGAAGAAACTGTAACAGAGTTGCCCAACTATAAGATGATGATGGTAACACTTATGCAAATCACGCAGAGCTTACAATTTTGGCAAAAAAAAAAATTCAATCAATTGATGGGGCCAACTCACACTGAGGAGCCTTTTTACAACATTAAGCAATTACTAGCTAGTTCGCTGGATCAGGATACTAAGTTATTGTTAATATCTCCTATCACTGAGTAGGAAATAAAAAAGGCGATTTTCAATATGCACCCTACCAAAGCTCTAGGACCAGACAGGTTCTCTACTGGTTTTCTCCAATAGACTTGGGAGATTACTGGAAATTTATTTACGGAGGCAATCCTAGAATTTTTTTCATCATCAAAGATGCTTTAGGAGGTGAACCATACGTATATATGTCTAATGCCAAAAGAAGTCTCAACCCATGCGTATTTTCAATTTTCGTCAGATTTAATGTTGCAATACACTCTATAAAGTTATCACTATGGTGCTTGGTGATAGATTAAAAAGGGTGCTAAATGAAGTTATTCACATATCTCAATGTACGTTCATTCCGGAGCGAAACATTGGAGACAATATTTTCCTCCTACAAGAGCTGATTAGAGAGTATTCTTCGAAAAAAAATCAACAATTGTATACTAAAGACCAATTTCTTTAAAGCCTTTGACACTCTGATTGACCCAAATTTATGCTATAAATTGGCCCTACTTTCTTAAGTATTTATGCATTTGTTGACTTCTAATTCATGATTTTTGTGCTTAATTTGGTCCTTCATATCGAGTTTCCATAAGTTACAAATTGTCAGTATTTTGTCATCATTTGATATTAATTCTGCATAATTTTTATTAGGACAATTGATACTGCAAGAATT